>JAQFVV010006226.1:5704141-6319837 GCA_028023455.1 Epiperipatus broadwayi
ATTTAGAAACTTTCATTAAAATACATGGGGTGGAGAAAGGATCGTACCTGACATGCCTAAAGAATATAATTAAGCATTAAAAATATTACATATCTCCTCCCCGGTCTGAGACGGCATGTTGATTTTTAAGTTTCCTATACTGTATTTACTTACTGTACTTAGATGAAAGTTAAATAATTGCGGAAATTAATGACTTATTGCTTTGATCCTTTAGAGCATTATACTAAACTTTAATTTTATTAGTTAGTTAATGAAGAGAGGTGATTAAATTTGAATAACTGAATTTGAAATATGTGATTTACTCCCTCCCCCCCCCCCATCTCTAAAATAAATTTTTTAAAAATGTATTTTCAAACAGTTTGCCTTTTTTTAAAAATACATTCTGTATTTGTGTTTATGAGGAAATTGTAGGTGTGTTTAAAAGTTAAGATTTTATTATAAGTAGTTTCGTTATATATAAAATCGGGGAGTGGAAGGGGTGGGGAGCATAGTCGCAAAAAAAAAAAAAAAAGAAGAAAGAAGATAAATTTAAAATAGATTATTCTAAAAAAAAAAAAAGATTGTTTTGTTTTAGTGAACAATTAATTAATCTTTATATAAATTAAGTTTAATTAATAAATAATCGAACGACTGACTTTATTGTTCGGAAATGTAGAAGTAGTTCGGGCACCGGAAGTGCCAGAACTAGAATGGATCTAATGATCTTACGCTCCAGAATCTAATAATCTACCACTGAATTAAAACATACAGGGCATGAATTGCATATGAGAAGACTTACACCTTTATATATCCTAGAGAAAAGTAATAAATAAAATTAGATTGTGGTAAAGAATTAACGCCTTTAATCTTTTTACACGTGTATATCACGTTTTATGTTAATGCATATAATAGTGTACTCATATCTGGGACCCGAATTGAACCCAGATAAAAAGATTTAAGATTTTTTTTTAAATGACCAACACAGCAAACAACAAATATTGATTGGTCTATGCATCGGAAAATTGATGTCTCAACGAACAAATCCTTAGCAGAGGGATTTGCCAAATAACATCTTCAATCTTTTTCTGTGGTGCTATGGACAGTTTTTGCCCTGCAGTGGGCTATTTAAAGACTGTTTTACCTAACTATGCACTTTAAATTATTGATAGTTGTTTTATTTTATATATTTAAAATAATGATGATGATGATTGATATATCATGTAAAATATAGTCTTTAGAGAGGAAAAAGTCAGTTTTTGTGCTAGCTCAATTTATTCACAAAACATACTCTGCACGACTGCCAGTATTGTATTAGTCTATCTTCATGCATGAATGTTGCAAACTGGAAGTTTTCACATGCACTCTTTTTGAACTTCAAGAAGGATAATGGTTAGGTCATGGGTGATGTGACTGTTAAATTCTATTGGAGCTTTGCAATAATTTTCTAAAGTTTGAAGATTTTTTGGCTGCTTAATATTTAGTTTGATAAATATATTTTTAAAAAGAAAATTTTTAACCTTTATAAAAATTCAATGTAAATTATTATTATTTTCCTTTTCATCTTAGGAAGTGAAGTTCTTAATTGGTGAAGTGCAAGGGAATATCATTTTTGACATCCTTTCATAGATAATTAATAAAAGTGATATTACTTACTAGGCTAGTCAATTGGTGATTGATGAGGATTTATGATTTTATTCTCTAATTAAAAATAGCTGTGTCACTGTACTCATTAGGTAGATGAGTTGGCTATGGTCCAGTTACATGTAAAAAAAAATTAACTTGCTTGGAATTTTTTTAGCTAACTAACTAAATTTTCAAGTTTCATTCAAATTTAAAACTTCAAATTATAAGTATTTCAGGATAATGTGCTTCAAAACAGTATTTTATTTTGCCCAAGCCGCCCTCATGTATAAATGTATGTAGCTTATAATAGCTCATGTTTAATTAATAGACATTGATTAGAATAGAATACATATTTTACTGAACTGCAAGGGTACAGTGCTTTTCAACACCCTCCACATATGACCCACATGCTTTTTTATATGTGTAATATGCATATATACATTAAGATTGTAGTATAAACAAAAATTTATAATAATAATAATAATAATAATAATATAGCTATTAATAATAAATTGAAGGAACAAATTTACATATATTTTATTAAGTAAACTACCTACTATAATTTTATTTTTAAAATAAAGTAAATAGAAATGTCTGATTTTCATTGCTATTGAATACAGTCTGGGTAATATTCATTGCTTTCAGTAATAGTGATATTATTATCAAAAAAATAGTATTTCTCTAATTGGTTTAATATTTTTAAATCAGTATCAACTTTTAGTATGTTCTAAAATTTTGTAAAGTTTTTAGTATTATGCTCAGAAAATATTTATTATGCAAAATACTGCTCATCAAATTCAGAAAAGATAATAAAGGAAGAATAAAATCTATGTTTTCAATATAAACTGAAGAAATTTTATTAATATATATAGTTATTTACAACACTCCAAGATGGAAAACTGGCTAATGGCATATTGTAAAATTTATTTACAATTTTTACTTTTTTAAAAAAACTTGATCGCATATGATGCTTGGAGAAAGAAAATCATAAAATTTGAAAATTTTAATAATTTTTTTTGTTGATTTACATTTTTGTTTGTTTATATTTTTATTTGGATAGTGTATAATTTAAATCATGTATTTAGATGCAGCATAATTCATGGATCCACTGAAAACAGTTTAAGTATTTGAATTATGTTCTGAATTTTAAACAAATCAAGCATTTTGATTTTTTTGTTCCTCATGATATAATTTACTACTAAACATTTTGTAAATTATGCAGTTAAGAATTTTGCATTCAGTGTAGATACATTTCATGTTAATAGAATTTCATTTATTTTTTTAGTATAACAAATAAAGTAAACAAGGCACTTACATAATTTATCTACAGCAGTATATTGAGTTGAGTTTGTATTTGGTTGAAGACATAGATTTTATAATCAATTTGCTTAATGCACAGATAAAATATTATGATACCATGTCTCAAATGCTGTAATGAAAAGACATGTTTTTTAGTCATATTACTTTATTTTTCTATTTTTTAGTCAGTTGTATATATAAAAGCATTATTTTAAAATATTCTTTTTTAATATTCTTTTTTTATTTTTTAGTTATAAATAAAGTATCATTTCAATTTAAATAAAATAATTTTTTTCATCAGTCTCTTTTAATATTATAAATATAATATTATTGCAGTCATTTTTCTATAACGTTATTCTATAAACATTAAACAGATATGTATTTTTTAATTTTAATTAATTATGAGTTAAATTAATATTAACAAAATTTTATTCTACAAATGCAATATTTCTGGAAGCTCAACTGCTAAGGAATTTTCTTGAGAAGCATAAGAATGTAAGTTTGAATTCTAAATGGGAACAAATTTTTTTTCATTGTTAATTCAAAAATATGGTCTTACCGACAGAAACACAGGCAAGGCATGTTAATATAAAAGTATTTAATAAGTAGAATCAAATGTTTAATAATTTATTTATTCTTTTACTTTTTTGGGGGAGTGGATATTTTTAAGTATAGTAAAGTCTGAGTTCAAGTCCCTTATAATTTCATTTAGTTTAGTATAGACAATGTACATATAATTAAATATTACATATTTAGCCTATATTCTGTCCCTCTCCTTTCTGTATAATTAAATGGACATATTAAGATCCTATGTGTGAGGAATCAGATTGACTTAAGGTGAACATGGGTATGACAATAATATTGGCATCAACAAGGATTTTGAGCATTTCATCATTGAATTTTCAATGAAATCGTTGAAGAGTGGAGAACATTGAAGCTTGTCCATTAAAGTTTGAATATTTGCTATTTTAATGTAAACTGAGCACTCATTGTATATATGTGTGGGAGATGGTCAGCATGAAATATATATATTGGAAATCATTTATCTTTTTCACATATATGAGATCATGTGTTTAAGTTGTATGAGATGAATTGGGATAGATGTAGGGAGCTTGAAAGTTTAAGTTCTTTATAATTATTGCAACTTGTATATGAATCAGAATATTTCAAAAATTAAATACTAGTCAAATAAATTATTAGCTGTAAGACGGGTGTTTTGAAATACATTTAAGAATTTCTAAATATATTAATCTCATACTTACTATTAGTTTACAATAGCAGTTTTGATTTTAAATAAACAGTTTTTAATTTAATATAATGCCTAAGTTAATGTTTATTTAGAGTCGTAATCAAAATGCAAACAACTAGTTACAATGGATTGCAATACATTTTTATCTGTTTTACTTTTCATCAACTTATATATGTATGTGTACATATATAAACAGACAAGGAATTCTTATTGGAGTGAACAATGCACCTTCTTGCCATGTGTATGATTTGGAGACTCTAAACTCAAGTGGAACATGAAACTTGAAAACTTTTTCAAATAGCTGAAGATTTCTAAGTATACTTAGATTTTTTTTTCCCCATAGTTAATTTATAGCCAAATCATCGTCTGTTAAATGAATATCTAGCTATTTATAATTAGAAGGCAAAACAAGGATGGCAAAACTATTAAACCTTCACCAACCAGCGGGAGGGACTATTGTCTTCTCTCTCATTGTTTTTATGTGGAAGTCTTCTGGAGAGATCTTTATTCTGTCTTTGATTCTTTAAGGTTATTTTACTTTTATATAAATAGACTGTATTCTTCACAGATGAAATTATATATAAAAAAGAAGCTTCCTTATTCACTGCTCATTATACATCAAGATTGATTTGATAATTTAAAAAAACATTGTTATTATCAATATATTTTGAATGGATATTCTTTGATCACATAGACAAGAAGAAAGTGATTAAAACGGCTTGTCCTTTATCTTACTTGACTGCAAAATGACTAATAATGTAATAATTTTAAAAAAATTACTGTGTGTAATTTTTAAATTTTTTTTTTTTTTTTGTAAAGAATTTACGATACAATTTGAAATAAATTGTAAGATAAAACACAATTGTGTTTGGTTGTTAGGAGAGGATGAGATGAAGAAGAGTTGGTTGAGACGGTGTGGTTGTCCGGCGAGTATGAAATGAAAAAACACAATTGCTTTATTTTGATATATTTGTATTTCCACTTTGTTAATTTTATGCATTGCGACTTCATTTACTGCTATTTTGCTTACTGTTCCAATTTATAAAGTTCATTCTAAGTTATATTATAAATGTCATTATATATATATTTATCAAAACATTTATTTTAATTATTATTTACAAACCATTTTTTAAATCAGTTTTTTAAATAATATTTCATATTTCAAAATATAATGGTTATAACATTCCATAATCTCATATTATTCTCTAAATATTTTAGTATGTAAACCATAAAAATTACAATTACAGAAACCACTTAAGGAGATAAACAATATTGAATACCATTGGGAATTTTATTAGTATTAATTCCAGAGCAGTTAATTTTATAATGATTAATCCATTGAATATAGGATAAATATTTTCAAGAGCTTTAAACATTAGACAAAAATTATTTTTACACCAAAAGAGATGGCAAGGCTATTTTGAAAGGCAAAAAGTATAAAGTTAAAGAAAGTTATCATACTCATGTGCAAAAGATGATATTTAGTCAATGAGTAATGATGATGATGATGCAATTAATATGATTGATTTTTCAATACAGAAAAATCTAAGATGAATCTATCAATTGTTTTGCTTTAAGCTTATGCTTCATGGCCTTATATACACTCTGTATCTATTATTTCATTAATTACTTACATGTAATATTTTAAAATATGTATTATATTCTGGTTTATCTTGGAGACATTATTGTAATAAGGTTTCATTGTGTAATGCTAATATTTGTTAAGTTATATATTAACCTAATATTTAAGAAAAAAAGTTTTTTTTTCCAGTAGTTAAATTTTATGTTGAATAAATTTTATTACTGCTTAATAGTCCAATGTTTAACTATATGCCAAGCCAATTTATAAACATTTTTGTAACTTGTACAACTTAAAAGTAATTTAGTAGCTTGTTTAAGATATTTTAAAATCCCACAAATATTTTTTTCTAACTTTAAATGCTTAGTTTTAGGGATATTAGTAACCTAAAGTGTTAGTAACTTAATGGTAAAAGAATAAGATTAAAAAATTACCTTAGTTTAATTATTAGTGTGTCTTAAAAAATTCAGTATTAGTGTAAAACTTGAAATCAAGTTCAAACTCTTAAGACTGGATTTCTAATGTATAAATTTATTGTAAAAATGCCTTATTTAATTTTATAATATCAAGAGAAAGGTGAACAACTCCATGTGTGCATATCTTTAAAATTAAAAAATCAGATATATTAATCTTTAACTGAGGTTTAAAGTTTATATCTGTGCTAGAGAAATTTTTCTAGTTTAGAAAATGATTAGTAATAATCATTATTGTATTTATCTGAGGTGGATAATGTCAAAGTTGTGAATGGAATGAGTTTGACAATGGTAAATAAAAATGTAACAAAATATTTTAATTAAATAATTCCAGGTTTAATTAGTTAAACAAGTAATAATAAAGCTAGAAATCTTTAATTAAAGAAGGTATTAATGGATGTATGGAAGCATGGATATAATAATTTTAATTACTTCAAAAAACTTCCTTGTTAAGCTAATATAAAGTTGTTCTTAAAGATCTTTATTTTAAAAGGCCTAATTAAAAATTGTCAGTGTTCTTAAATAAACTTAAATGAAATGTGTTTAATGTAAAAGATTATAAATATTCTGTTTAAAATGATGTTAATTTTGTTTGTTTAATATTATTCATTTTAATATAATATTTTTAGTTTCCTAAATAATTTATTTTAAAAGAAATATAATTATTTAACTATCTAGGCATAATATGCAAATTAGTTTATTTTTAGAAATTTTTTTTAAAATACTGAAAAATTTATGAACTCTAATCAATTAAGTCAAGGAAATAAATTAAAATGTCAATTTCACTTATCAAAAATTGATCACATGACAAAAACATTATAAATAGATTTGAATATACTTGCACACTCACTAACTTGCTTGTTCACATTTATTTCCAATTGCTCAATTGTTTTAGTTTGCTAATTTTAATTAAGTTTTAGTTTCTTTTAATTATTATTTTCTTAAAAATTAAAAATAATAAGTTGCTAAAACTAACTTCATCTGGGTTCAACTTTTAAACTGATGACTTCAAGTGCTTAAGGTATACATAACTTGGAAAACATTATGGAAAAGTCAACCAAATATTCAACAATGTTTAAATTATTTTTATTTGAATTTTGTGCTTTGTTGAAGTTAAGAATAGTAATGTCATTCCTGTTGCATAAGAACTATCATTAATTCTATTATTCATATCTTAATTAGCTGATAATTAAAGTTAAATTTAATATTTGCTAAAATTATTAATATTGATAATGACTTTTAATTATTTAATTGCTTTATGAAATATTTACTTGAAAAATGTTTTTTGTCAAATTCTCATCTTTTTAAAACAAGATTTTCATTGGATTTTAATTCATTTAAAATGAAAAACTTTAAATTCCAAATAGTAGAACCTGCATTATAATAATATATTTGAGAAATATCATATCTGAAGTTGCACTTACATATACTGAAACATTATATTCCTACTCTCATCTGTTTCACTCATTTTTCCCCATAGCTCTATTTATGCCAGTTTTAAACCCCTCCAAAGTACATATTTATGGATGTTAACACAGTTATATGTGTCATTACATATATATGCAAATAAACAGCTGCACTATAATATATATTACAGCAAATATATTTTATTTTAAAATCATTTTTTTTTTAATTCTATATTTTGTTTTCATTTAAAAGAGTCAATTTATTATTTTTTGTTTTTAATATCACATGTATATATGTGTAGTTCATGTACTACCATGATATATATATATAGTGCAATATGATATAATTATTATTTAGCTGTTTCTAATGCTTCTTAATTTTAAATTGAAATAGTTGTAAACAAAAATTGCATCACCACACACCTGCATTAATATAGCATGTGACTGGAGTTTAAAAGCTCATTTTTGATAATATTTTTCTAAAAGTGTATTTGGTGTAAACAAAATTTAATGAATGGTCACTATTGCTCACTCTCTAGGGAATTAAGATGACCAAATCAAGTTAAAAATATCATACTTAAAATTTAAACAAAGAATTAAATCAATTTGGTAAATTAAATTACAAAATATCAGATAGGTGCTAATGGATTCTCTAGGCAGTAAATAATCTTGTTGACAGCAAGGTGTTCTAATTCTAGAGTAATATAAATAGGCCAAATTTCAGGCTGTAAAATATATGTTTAAAGAAGTGTTGTCACCAGTCACCACACCAGTTTGACCTTTGATATGGTGGAGTAGGAGGGCATTAGATTTGCAGTTTTCCTGAGAGGAGGGTGTGATATCTGGTCACATTCTATATGCCTAACAGCATGTCATCATTGTTGTAGAGATGGGAAAACTTCCAGCTAACCGCCTGCCACAAGAATGTAGTTCAAACCATACAGCCTATCCAGAGATTGAGAGTGCCACCACACCTGCTGCTTAATGTGCATGAATAGCCTGCTGTGATGAAGAAAATTGGTAACATTTTTATACAACACAGCAGAGCTCTTAGTCAATTTCTAAATCTTTAAATATTAATATTTAAAGCTAGCTAAATGTTAACTGAACATTCAATCCAACCCTGTAAAACTATCTAAAGTAAAATCTAAAGTTCGTATCAATCTACATAAAATTAAATCTGTTAACTTTTATTTTAGTATTCTAATTATGATGACTGTAATCAGTTGTTTATTTAAATTTTTGTATTACTGTGGTTATGCCTATATATCTATTCATTCTGTTTTATTTTCTAAAAAAATTAATACATATGTTATAATATGCCAAGTATTTTGAAATAGTGAGAACTAATCTTAACAAACTTTAAACAGAGGTACAATTATTAATATTTCCATTTTAATATTTTAGTAATGCTATTTGGCCCACCATAGTCCTATTTCAAAATCCTTTTATATCAGAAAATAACTGATCACTATGCGTTAGTTACTATCGATTTAGTTTTTATATCATTATGTTTATTATGATTTGTTTAGTCAAATTTATACTTTGCCATTTTTAATATCTATTATTTAGAAGTAATAGAATGGCCTTAGAGATCATGATAGAGTATATTTATTAACATATTAATTGGAACTAAATATATTTTCCCCTTCTTAATCAATGATTAAAGATGCAGATTTAGTATTTTAAACTAGATTGATAATTTAGTTTTGGCCCTTTTTAGTTAGCATAATTATAATGCTATTTTAAGAACTGGATTCTGTTTGTTATTCATATAAAAGCTACCTGTTTTAGGTGCAATAAATTTCAATTATACATATTTGTATTTTATTTGTGCATTGTGTATGTTTTTACTAAAGCATTTAGTACATTGCATCTTGCTACCTTTTCTGATGGGTTCACAGTGGAGGCTGCTTCCATCCACCTTTAGTTCTGATATGGCTATTTTTATTACAACTGGAACACGAGGGTCTAGATCATTTGTATAAAGGTTGTCTGAGTTCCTGAACTTCATATGTTCACATTTTAATAGTAGCAAGCCGTCCTATCTTAGGGTCCACACATTTTGATGCCAAAGCCAGTGAATAATTACCCACTCACACCACAAACTTATTTCTTAATGTTTTATTCCATACTATAGTGTATATATGTGTATCTAGAGTAACCACTTCTTGCCCCATGTTAAATAACTGTTCAGCATTTGTTTGATACCCGAATCTTTGGTTATTAGATTGAATCTGTATCTCTTATGAGCTTAGTTAAAAGCTCAATATATATATTGAAATGATAACTTTCCAAGCCCCTATCGTTTCACCATCAAACCTAATGACACACTCATCTGTGCTAAGTTCGAACCTATTTAATATTAATAAATTTAAAATTAGCTCATGTCTGTCTAAACAGTATTATATATTTACGTGTGAACCAACACTATAATTAGATAGGATTAGGAAAATTATAGCGTACTAAATTTACTTAATATTTCTAAAAATGTTCGTTATATTATTTAAGTTAAGAGTAAATTATTAATTTTGTTGTTTAATATTGTAAATTTGTATGTGGATATATAATCTGTGCTATATAGAAGGAAGATATGATTTTAAAATATGTAAAAGCCATTATCTAAAAATAATATTAAATGTTTCTTTAAAAATTGTTAAAAGATTTCTTGTTTTAAATATATTTCAGGGAAAAAGTTTCTCAAAAGTATATTTAAAAGTTATATCAAAATATGTTTGTAAGTTATTTTAAAAAAATATGTTAAAAAGGTTTTCGTTTTAAAAAAATGTTAAAAGGTTGTTTTTAATAAAAAGAGTTTCTATTATATGTAAGATTAAAAATAAAAGCTGGTCAAGTAATTAAAAAGATTTTTGGTTGTAAACAAGTGTCATTAACGACCAGACCTGGAATTGGTAAAAAGTAAACCTAGTTCAAAATTTACTAATTAAAATCTCCTTAGATAAGATTAAGTTATTTTTAAAATCTAAATTGGACATTGTTTGCAACGAAAAATCTTAACTATAATAATAGCTTATGGAATGTTTCTAACATAAGTTATCTAAGATTTTAAAAGTCTGGATTATAAATTTGAAAATATTTAAGTAAATTCTTGAGTTTAGTGAGTCTTGAGATGATAGATTCCGGTAATGAAAATCTATAAATACTCTGTATTTTTAAACGAAAAGCCAGCCATATTTGTAGAGAAAATTGCAGCCAGTCTCCATGTTGTTTAATGTTTAATATGTCCAGCTAAAAGCGGGCATTTCTTTGCCGTTACTCCGTGGGGAGAACGGGGTTTTTCTCTCATTGCAATGCCTGGACCACCATCATGCCGTTAGCAGAGACAAGCCTAACAGAATGGGAAAGATGAAGCCACCCAGCCAAACTCACCAAACCTACAGCCAAGAACTTGCAGTCCAGACAAATAATACCGGTACCGTTTTAGTTTTCAAACCGCAGAGCTCTGTGTAAATCTTTTATAAGTTAGCTAACTCTCTTTAAAATAATTGTAAAACTAAATGTAACCAAAATTTTAAATCCATTTAATACTTAAAATAATATGTAAATTGCTATCAAGATTTAATATTGTTGAAGTTAAAATTATCTAATTTATATTTTCCTTTCATTTAAAAGTAAATTATAATTGTCTAATTTAAAGTTATATCATTGCGGTTGTGTCTATAGTTCTTTGCTTATTTAAATACTTATATTTATATGCCAATATTTCAAAACAGTGGGCACTTAATTTCATGTTTTTAAGAAGATATTATTTGAAAATCTTTGTGTAATTTGTTTAGAGCATCAACATTCTGCGCACTGTTTCGAAGTCCTATTTTTATAAAATAATAACGACTTGCCTTGCACTCGTTGTCATTTTTATTTATGATGATTTAATATATGAAATGTGGCTTTTTTAATCAACCATTTAAAAACTTAACTTTATAGTTTTATTAAGAATTAAATTTAGCCTTGATTGTATTTATAAGTATATTTGTCATTTAAATTCTTAAGTCCATAGAAATATACTTTCCCTCTTTAAAGTATTTATTATCTATAAGTAACCTAATAGATTGAGCATGTCAAAGTACAGATGTATTAATATCCCCTTTAGAAGCATAGACATTTATTATCAGGCTACACAAGAGTTGGTCCCAATTTGATAGAGCTAATATGCTATTGTCTCATATTTCATAGTATAAAATATACTATTCTTTGCTTGGTGGATGTGATATATTATTTTATAAAATTATTCTTGTTTTGCTGCTATACATATGATACTTATATTAAGATCGAGCCATGGCGTCACCAGCACATCTTCTCTTATAGGGTAGAGCAGTAGTGAAGCCTGAGCCAAGGCCAGGTTAGCACGTAAGTCCCCAGCCATTCCTGAACACAATGTTCCTTTTCATGCAGCATGGCGATCGGTTACAGGGTACCGGCATTAGTCGCAAGAACCCTGAAGTTATTTCATCCATCCACAGAGTGAATTTTCCTATTGTTATTTACCTGTGCCATAGTGCATTGGTAAAATTTTAGGCAGCCAACTCTTCCACCTTTATATAACACTTTCAGCATTGATCTGAAATTTTCTCTCGAAAGCCATGTTCGATCGATCATTACTAGAGCTGGTATATGCGCTCGTTATTAAGTCATATTGTATTTTTAGGAAATGAATTCATGATCAAGGTTCAATATAATTATTTATATAACAGTCACAAATTTAATAGGATTTGGTTTATCTAAATTTATAGACATAACATAGTGATTAAATATGTATCAGTTGTAAAGAAATTCATAAGATGGGCATATGTTAACTCATCTATGAAAATTTAATGATTACTTATAAAAAGCTATTCTGAATTCAGTATGAAGAGAGAATAGGTTTCTCTTATCTAACCCATGTTTGCATACATTCTACGCTGAAATGCTGTACATTATTGTCATTCCAATTGTAAATAAGTGATATATATATATATATATATATATGAATTGTAAATAAATGTATAATTAATTTAATGTATTTCGTTCTCTGTCTCATTATTGATTTAATTCAATCCAATTCTAATTATTATTTATAGTCTATATATATATGAAAACTATGCATTAATAATCCTTTAAATTAGTGATATATTTTAGACAATTAAGAACCTTTCTTTTATTTATCAGAGTCTTATTGCGTCTCTGTGACCTATGTCGGCCGTGAGGAAAGAGGTATACTACGTGTAATTTCAAGGTGGTCATTCATAGGGTCTTGAGTCTTGGAATACTGGATGATGAGTTGAAGTGCTGTCGGACTCGGGATGTTACAGTCCTAGTCTGGTCAGCTTCGGTCTCTTTTGCTTGGATTCTGAATTCTGTTACGCGAATGTACAAACTTGACTGTTACAATATATATATAGCAGCCATATTAGCATTGGATTAATAATCTATTTTAGGCTAGAATATGCACTTGTGAAATTTGCAAACCCTGATGTAAGAATATGTTTGGCATATTAATGAATATAGGCATAACTTTGTTAACCACACATACACCCACACCTATTAAATAGGTTAAGATATCACTGTAACATTTAATCTCATCCATTATGTAACACTGTGTGCATTTAATCTCACATGTTTAATATTGTAAAACTAATTGTTTTCATTTTATTTTTAAGATTTATTTTATTAATAAACCTATTTAAATTTAACCTCGTTTCATATCTTTTTGCTCGCAATCCGTATCCCAATTCCATTAATATTGTATATGTTGAATAACTTTGGTTTGAAGTTAATTAGTGTGTTAAGCAGTCCATTTTAAACATTTCAGTTAAACTGTTAATCTGTTTCAGAATCCCGTGCCTATCTCTGTTCAGAGCCGGCTTGTAGAAGAAATTGAGACCCATGTATAACCTCAGAAATGTCATTCATAAGGTGTTAAATCATAGAATACTGATGAATGAGTTGAAGCTTGGTCAGATTTGGGATCTCACCATCCCATTTTGGTCAGCTTTGGTGTATTTTACTTGGACTCTCAATTTTTTTTTTCATATGTCATAGCATCGGCCGGGACGCGAACCCACAACCGTCTGCAACCAACTACTTGCTTGCATGGCGGCTGCGATACCTCTCGGCTAACAACGCAAGACTCTCAATTTTGTTATGTGAATGTACAAATCTGACTGTTACAATACTAATTAAATGCTTAATTTATTAAACTTATATTGCTTGGACACATATTTAGTTATGTTGTTATTTTTAGTTGATATTTATTGTTCTTCATAGCAATGGTATTAAAATAATTTTACTTGTTCAATTATGTTTGTTATATCTATTTCAAGTGAAAGCAAGGGAATGTATTTTTCTTCATGCCTTGAAAATGAAATAATTGATTTTTGCTATTTTATGAAACATTATATTCTATTACAAATTTACAAATATAAGTGATAAAATATTAATAAATAATTTATATTAGAATTTATAATTATTATTCCAAAAATTATATTTTTATTGACATCTGTGAAATATTATTTTTTACATATAGTTAAAGATATGAATGCTACTAAATTACTATTCTTATTCAAGTTTATTATGAACTTATCCTCCATTTATAAAAAAAATTACTCTTTTTATCACTATTATTGGAAATCTGCTCTACTACAAAATGTGATATTTAAAAAAAGAATTGCTTCTCTTGCTTATCATTAATAGAAGCATTTTCAAAGGATGGAAAAAGTTTTAAATGATATTATATTAGACTATGAAGTATACATCATTACTTGGGTTTTATCCATTGAATATTTGCAACTACTTGAATGGCATTACATTTTTCTACTAGTATCTTCAAATATTTTGTTTAATTTTAGTGTGTGAAGTACTGCTCTTGTGACTTAATTATGTTGTTTCCATAAACTGAATGTCTGCAATATCTTCATAACTTTATTTTTCAATGACTGTATTCTGTCAAATGGTAGGAATCAAGTTGGACATTTTATATTTGGTAAAAGGGTTTAGTGCTTAAGTATAACTATATATAATTTTGTTTAAAATACTATTATTATTGTTTGCATTTTTTAGTTTGTATAATTTTATATGTTATTTATAAATTATATTTTCAAAGTTCTAAGAATATTATCATTAGATAATACTATATTTTAAATATGTTATGTGTGCCCTTCTTATGAGGTTATTTATTTTGAATTTATATGTAAATGCTAAATGAGATAAAAGCTGATTTATATTTTTATTGCTTATTTTATGCCATTATTTTATTAAGCTATATTTAGCACCAGTTATACATTTATCAGTTTTACACATCAGTTAGTTATTTTTATTAAAGAGATAGTAGCATTAGTTTCTTGTTTTAAGAATATTTTGCCAGTGTATTTTAAAGAGATTGTTAATTTGTCTCTCTCTTATGTTGTCAGTATATTTTTATAGAGATTATATCTTAGACTCTCTCTTAGATTATTATATCTGTTCCAATGCATTATATTGACTCTTTATTATATGTGATCATTGATTTATTATTTTATTATTGTCGTCTGATGATTCATTCTTATCATTTATATGATTAGAGATTAAATCCTAGTTCATTTATTGCCCTCAGATGTAGGTGCATTTTGCCATTGAGTTTATGTCATCATTTTACTTTACCTCAACCTTATCCTCCCCAAAATGTGGATCTTGTAGTGTATTTTTGTATAAAGCGATGTGTAATATATTAGCATGATTATTCTGGAAATTGATATGTTTTTGTAGGTATTAAGGAATTCTATCCTTACCTTTTATTGCACTCTTAGTATATCTGAGTGTAGGCTATTTTGTTTGATGTGTAGATACTGTAGCTGTGCTTTGCCAGGACCTCAAGATGTAATTCTGACAAACGTTTAATCTTAAAATTTTAAAATTGCACAAGGCTCCAATGAATAATGTACATCTTCAGCAGCCATGTCATTACTGGCTTGGTAAGTTTATGGGTGATGAAAGGTATTAAATTTTATAAGGCACACTATTCTGTATAAGTGTGAGAATTTGTTCAAATATCAGAATTATAGAAATTGTATTAACTGTTCATTTTATTTATTAATTTTTTTAATTATGGTAAAATTGTAAACTAAAATTTTATGACATCCTAAAGTTTTGCTTAATGTATCTGGAAAAAATTTGTGTTAATGAAATTGTAAGATAGCAGAGTTGATATTTGTTATAAGTTTTAATGTTAAAAATAAATGTTATTTTATTGTTAATTCATTTTTTTGGTTTTTCATCATCCACACACAGTCAGAAATCTGAATATTATAAAGCTTATAAATTGACTTTAATTTTATGCATTGAGAGCACATGAATATTGAAATTTTGACATAAGAGTCACTTTATTGAAATTGCATTTAAAATGTTAAGAGAGCATTTAAGAAAGTGATGATTTTACTTAATAGAATAATTATAATTATTTATTCATAATTCAAGATCACTTTAGTCAATTATATTTAGTGGTGAAAAATCACTGTGCTTGTTTTTGAAATTTCTTTGTTCTATTTATAAGATTACTTTGATCCATCATAAATTTAAATGATGGAATTGCTTTGTTCAAATTTTAGAAAATATTTTAAGAGGATTTATTTATGTGATATTTGAGTGGCCATAAAATTCCTCATCCACTCATTATATATGAATGCTTTCCTAGTATATTATTTTATTCAAAATTAAGAGTTTGTCATGTTTGTTTTAAATTTTAAAATAATTATTATTATTGTCTTTAGGGAGACATTATCTTAGGGGTGAGAGTATGTCTCACTCTTTTGTTACTAGGATCTCATTCTTTGTTATTAAACCTCAAGAATTAAATGAAAGAATAAGATTTAAAATTATTAAATATTAGTAATATTAACCCTGAAATAATCATTTATTTTTACATGCGAGATTATTGAAGAAATTATTTAACTTAAGAGTAAATTACTTTAAAGAAAAAATTAAGATGGCAAAGATGTAAGAATACCTGCTTTTACTTTATAAAAATAACCTGATAGTAAATCTGATCATGACTATAAGTTGCTTATCATAATCATAAGAGGTGTTGTGGAGAGAAGAATTTTTAAATAACCTAACCTTTGATGACATGCTTTCAATATTAAGAGCCATTAATATTTTATAAGAAATAAGTGTGAGAAGTCTCCTTTTGATTTATTGCCATTATTATAATGTTTATTATTATTATTATTATCGTCATCATCCCTGCTCTTAGTACTATGGCATATGGTATTCACAACTCTATGAGTTTAACCAATGTTATCTGCTCATTTTATTTTAGTGGTTTTTGTATGAGATTGTTTTGTAGTTTGCGGAATCTGTGAGATTAGACTTATCATCTCATTTTAGTAAAATATAATATATTTTATCAGATAGATTTTGATGGGAAGAAATAAGCTGAAAGCATATACAAATATATTATAATGGTATGGATGTGGTGTATACATGGATTGATGGGAATATTCATTCTCCCAAAATAAATAAAATGAATGAGCAGAGAGTCAGCATTCACAGTTGGAAATAAATACCAAAAAATATTGTAAACATAATACATTATCAACATTAATCATTTACAGAATAGTCAATTTTTTATAATAGGAATTATAAGAGGTATCTAGCCAATTCCAAACTTATGAAATAATATAAAAGCAATAATTGTCATGCTCATATTTAAGTCCTAAAGTTATAATAATACATATAAAAATACTGATATCAAAATATCATGCTAATCATCATCAGTGCTCTTGTTCACCTCGTACTTTATACATAATGATGATCAATAAATAATAATTATTATAAAATGAGTGGACTTCAAAAGTGAACTTTATCTTTGTGCCATCCAAATCTATCTACATTCGATATTCTCTTTAATTATTTTTTTAAAACAATGAATCTATGTCATGAAATAATTTTGGTATAACTAATTGATAAATTTAAGATTCAACATACTTTATGTATCTAAAATGTAGATTTGTAAATAGTTTATACACCAGAATATTAAAAGTTAGAAATGTAACATTTTCCCATGCCTTATAATAAATCCTTTTTAAAAATAATAATAATAATTTTTAAATAAATTTAGTGATCTGCATTGATATTGTTAAAATATTTTTATTTAAAAAATAAATGTAAACATTATACTTAGAGTTGTTCATTTAAATTTTTTTGTTTTTGAAAAAGCAAACATACACCTCTTTACTTTCTTCATTTAGACCTTGAATCATCTATGAAGCTAAGGGGGAATTTAGAGCAATTTTGCATTGTTCATCCATGTTGTGGTGCGAAATTATTCGGTCCATATGAAGTAGGGTGATGCTTTTTTATTTTATTTTTGTGAAGTAAAAATAAAACAACTACCAGTTGGTTGGAATCCATTTTAACCTTCATTTAATTTGTTGTTACTTCAAAGCCAGTCAGTTCATTTTTATTTGAATTATTTTATTTATAATTTGTAATGAATATAGTGGCAATTATTATTTTCATAAAAGTTGACAACACTTGCAATTGACCATATCCCCCCCCCCTCATTTTTTAAAAAACCAAATAGGAAAGAAATTTAAAAATTTTAAATACAAATAATACAAATAAAAATTTCAAACAAATCTGACAATTATAAATAAGTGGTGTTTTGAAATTGTACATAAATTAATTTGTAAGTCAATATTAGGTAATATTATGAGAAATCAAAATAAATCTTGAAAACTTACAATTGATGGTATTTTTCTCCTCTCTCCCACGCTTTCACGAAATAAGATATTGGAAAAAAACATATTACTAAATATTTGAAAAAAAAAAGACCTTTCAATGAAAAGTAATAAGAGGTTTTAGATTACACCTTGAATTTATAGATTATATAATAGTATTACAATAAGTCCCTTGTTCTAATCCAAAGAAGCTTCAATTTATCGATTAGTCATTCCAGTATTATTTCATGATATTGAAGCAGTATGTAAGGATTCAATTAAAGATAAACTAGAAGGTAGATAGCCGAGTAGATTGATAATAAATAACCTGGATGTCCAAACAGAAAGCGTATATTCCCACATATATAATGTAAACACCATTAGCTTGGGATGCAAGGACACTAGAGACTGTGAGAAAATACAAATATGTAATGCTTAAAACTATGATACATAAATTTATTAATTAGAAATAATAATAAAAATGAAATTAAACATCTGATAATACTTTTCATACAAATAAATCATTCTGATTTTGACTTACAGGTTGAAAAATAAATATAGATAGCTCTATCTATATTTTCCAGATGTACAAATTGTAACAAGAATTAAATAATCACATGCACATATGCACACCCATGCATTTCTATTCTACTTATTAACAAACCAATAAAAACTATTATAATACATAAATGCATGTTTACTTATAAATAAACACCCATCTTGTGTTATTATATATAAATAATATTACACTCTAAAATAAAATATTTTGGTTACTAATTCTAATTCCTTTTATCTTATAACAATTTACAATTTTTAAAAATGGTAAAAGTTTTTTTTTAAAAAAAGCAGCTTGTACAGAAGTTATTTTTCTCTCAAATTACTCTTAACCCTAAACATCTTCGAATAGTTGTGCTTGAAAGTTCTTTTGTTTCTAACTTTTGTCTCTAACTTTAAGAAAGTTTCTTAAATTTGTTTCCATTGATTAATTGCTTTAATTTTATTTAAAATTATTTATTTGTAATCATTATAGCCAATGTTAGATATTTTCTTATTTAACTACAAAATTAATGATTGAGATATGTCATTATTAAGATATACATTCTATTCACCAGCTAATTTCTTCCATCAGTGCTTAATACCTTCATTTGTGAAATAAATATTAGCATAGACAATCTATATATGATTGATAGTAATTTTTTGTTTATGCTTCTTTGCATATATAGATGAAACAGCATATGTACAAAACAACACAGTAGTCTCAGTAAGCTAGCCTATTATAATCATGTCTGTGATAGAGCAGTAGATTGGCTTACTGACATTTTTGGGATAAGCATATATCAGGTAAATGTTGGCAATCAATCAGTCCCATTTATAGTTTGATGGACTTCAGGCAGGCAAAGCAGTCTTATGCGCTCATATGGGCTGTGAATCATAGAAAAGTCCCTTTTATGTGAGTTCAAACTCAATTGACATGAAACTAGTAGCAGCTGGTTTCCATCCTCTCTACAGCTATATTCTCTTTATAACCTATCATCAGTCTATCTAAATCCATCATTTATAGTTTAAAAAAGAATTTGAAAATGGTAATTAAGCATTTTCCCATCCTGATAAATAAAAAAATAATTTAATTATAGTTCTTTTTTTCAATTCACATTATTTAAAATCAAATAATTAAAAATTTTCTTATTTTTTTAAACTAAAAATAGATTATAGAGATAATTACAATCAAAGTACATTATAAAGAAAAAAAATTACAATGTTTCCAAAAATATTTTATTTTATATTTATCAAAACTAACTAGCGCTAATTAAGAAAAGGTTTTTTACTTAATCCAAGTAAATATAGATAATAGAATCTTATAATTAATATCACAAAATGAAAACAAGCTTGTTTTATATTTTTTTTAATTATCAAAATAGTATTAAGATTATAGCCTTAAATATATATGTACTTATGTTCTGACCGTGCACATAATAAATTAATATTTACAAAATTAGAATTAAATAAAATAGTAAATAGAACTTTTTTATGTTTGATTTTAAATATCAAAATTATTATTTAACTGTTAATCTATTATTCCAGTGTATATATTTTAAATAAAAATCTACAATATCAAAATTATTATTTAACTGTTAATCTATTATTCCAGTGTATATATTTTAAATAAAAATCTACAATAAATTTTCTTTGTTTACTTTTCCTTTCAAACTTTATATGCATATGCACACTCACATTATTATATTATGTGCCATGAGGCATTACTGTCTCAATATTATAACGGTCGGGGTGATTGGAAGATCCAGTCTTACTGTATCTGCACTGCAGGGTGCCACTAGGCTACTTGAACCTAGAAAATTTATAGAGTAGGCAGATACACACTGTTAAGATCGTATTTTACATATATTTTATTCCATCAGCCCATGCCACTAGCTCAGTGAGATGCAAAGATAATATAAAATATAAATTCTTACTAAAATATATATTTTCAAAATAAAAGAAACCATTGCCAAAAATAACACACACAAACATTTATTTAAACATATATAAGATTTTGAATCATTTTAGTATCACTTTTACTTTAAAATTTAGCTTACATTTTAACTTTGATTTTAGAATTTAATTTACGTTTTAACTTTTATTTTATAAGTTCGCACAGATGAGTTTAATATTTTATTAGGATGTTGAGTATGAATAGACTACATAGATTGCATTTGAAAAGAAAATATTCTATCCCTGATTTAACCTTAGGCCAAAAGTTCGCAGTCAAATAAACGTCAATCTATCTGATATATCAATATATTCAATGCAGCATGAATACGACAGCACTATACCATACTGTCAGGAATGCACATCTGAACAGCATGGTTATAGATAAGACATTGTCTCTTGTCCAGTACAGGAATGTTACATCTGTCTGGCGAGAAGAACAATAAAAAAACTCCATAGGAAAGGATTGCGGTCCCTTTTACCATCTTACTATCCCATTTCATAGGTTAAAGGGGTGATCCAAGGAGCAGGGAATACCATCTGTCTCCAATGGTTAATAAGAAATAGGCTTATTTTGCCCAAGTGCAGTGTATCACGTGATCCTGCCTGTAGTGGATCTCATACTACATTTACTAATTGCACCAATATATCCAACCGATTATCCCAATTTAACTACGAAACAAATAACCTAAGATTAACCCTCCCTTAATTAAACTAATATAAGTTTACAAATCTATGCAGCCATTCATGCCCGACTTAAATTTAACATTTATTAAAAGTTATTTAACAAAAAAAAAAAAATCATAATAAAAACTTAAAAGAACGAAACAAATAACTTAATGGAAATGACTTAAAAAAAAATACATCAAATAAAATTAGTTATTAATAATAATTTACGTTGGTCAGATAGGATTCTATTTCTATTTAAATATTGAAAAGTTTAAATTTTAGAGTTCTTATTGTTTTCAAATTAATTAATGTTCATTAGAGTTCATAAAGTTCTTACAGTTTTAAAAAGTCCGTAGTTTCTAATTTCTTGCAATTTGGGATCCAGCGCTATTCCCCTCAATGTCTTGTGGTCCGCAATATAGGAAAACGATTGGTCATTTCTCTTCCTTTTTTTTTTTAGCAAAACTGAAGGGATTGAAGAGTGCATCTTTTCAATCCCTTCTCCTTCAACTCTCTCCGCACTAACACCATATAGCACCTCTGCTGTCACATCTCTATCTTCTCTTTTTTTCTAATTATTTCCAAACTTTTCCTTTTATTGTAAACTTTTGGATCCAGTGGACATTACATCATAACGATGATGATCTTTTTGTTGAGGTCCATTTTCTGAGGGATTTCTTTTATTGGCTGTTAGTTTTTATTGTTTTTTCTCTCCTGTCTGACCTTTACTTATATATTTTGAAATGCCCAAAGGCTAGCTTACTTTTAACTAATTAAAATAATCATTTCCATTTTACAATAGCATTAATTAATTTATTGTACATTCTTTTATCTTTAAATCTTTCAAGTTTTTTTCTTAATATTTAGTTTTAAAACTTTCTTTTTTTAATAAAGTTTCTTCTAATAATTTTTCATCTGTACGATTTTATATATATAAAGTTTAAATGACTTTTAACTTTCAATTTTTTATTTCTTAAAAAAGTTTTTATATGCGAACTTTTCTTTTTAATGTCTAAATTTTTAAAATAAATAATGTAAGGCGTGTGTGCTTGTTACAATATATATAAAATTATAAAGAGAAATCCAAAAAGTAACATTATTGTAATTTCACCATAAGAATTTCTATATTGATTTAGCAAGATTAATTTAATATTCCCAAGGTAGTTATCAATTATCACCTCAAATATGAATAGAAAAAATTAAGAGGATTATTGGAAAATGGGACAAAAGAAAAAAATGATTAGGGTTTTGAAATATATGCTATGTATAAATTGATAGTAGATAGCACTTATTACAGAGATTTTTAATAAGGAGTAGTTGCATTATATCACATGAACAGATTTATTAATAATTTTCTAGTACCATGTTTTCCTGAAAATAAGACTGGGTCATATATTATTTTTTGCTTCAAATGACATCATAGTGCTTATTTTTAGGGATGGCTTATTTTTTTCATGTACAAAAATCTACATTTATTCAAGTAATTCTTTTTACAGAAAACTGTAAGATTCTTACCTCGGGAATCCTCCACAATTCCTTTTCTGTGTGCCGGAATAGTTCTTTCTTTTTGCATTCATCTTATCTGAAGATCAAAATATAATTTTATTTAAATTTACCAAGTGTTTTGTGAGACAGGAGCGTAACAAAAATGATTATAGTTTGTTGATTTAATTTAAGCTCAACTTTGCTTATTAAAATCACTTCCCCTATTTAGTCTTTCAGGAAAAAAAAATCAAACTAATTTTTCTTTTATCTTGAATATTTAAAAGCTATCATGATAAAACTAAAATTAAATTAAGCATTCTAAATCCAAGTATTAAATATAAAAATAAGTATCCCAAAGTATATAAACAAAAATTGTCTGATATATTAGCTCATTGAAGGTAAATTGTTTTTCTACACAGGTAGAATTACATTTGCCGAAAATGTTTGATGAAAAAGTAATACTATGTAATTTATATTATCATTTATGTAAAGCATTAATGTCAATAATATTGTTTATTTATACATTCATTACTTTATAATTCAATACATAATGGGAAAAACAAAAGCCATCTATCTTATCTTAATTAGGGCTTATATTTGAGGTAGAGCTTATATCATAAGCATCCTGAAAAATCATAGTAGGGCTTATTTTCTGGTTAAGTCTTATTTTCCAAGAAACATGATGTCAGTTGTATTGGAAGGAATGAATAAAATAACTATTTTCTGTTGATAATTTTTTGGGGCAAAAGGAAGTTTATAATACGGTCATATCTCAAATATTCAATATATTATGATATCATTATTATGTTACTACAAAATGTAAGTAGTTTGTCAAATAATCGATAAGAGATCCTTTTTTAAAAATGAAAATTGTTTGACTATATCTCACTGTATAGTTTAAATTTAATGTGAGATGTATTTTATAATCTGTAAGTAAATATTCAAGTTTCTTAAATTAAATATTAAAAAAGTGAATCTTTTTTTCCAACTATTCTTTGTATATATATTTAACCACTCAAGTGTTTCTTCACATAAATTCTATAAAACAGTTTTTTTGTTGAAATTTAATATATATATATTTTTAAGGTGGTCTTCTTTAACTTTACATGAACGTTCACAGTATTTATTGAAAATTGCTGACATTTTAGAATCACAACTTGATGAATTCGCAGAGGCCGAATCTCGTGATCAAGGCAAGACTTTAGCATTTGCCAAAACTGTTGACATTCCAAGAGCAGTATTCAACTTCCGTACCTTTGCTACATCAATGCTTCATCACACAAACAGGTAAGTTCTTTGAAATTATGATTAATACTATTTGTAAATTTAATTCGTGTAAAAAAAATAATGACTTAATAATATTTGTAGAACTGTATATTTTATTATTTTGTTCAAAATTAGAATTGTTAAACTGCAATCTTGGGAAGAGAGCTTATGTACTTGACAGCCCCAAGAAGTGTGTCAGTAGTAGCATAGCTGCTGATAGGATTTTCTTTGAAGATCAGATCTTCAAAAAATAGGTGTAAGAGAAATACTGTTGTAGTGGTTGTTAATATTACTATGATTGGCTGAGAGGCTGAAAAAAAAAGAAATCATGATTATATGATGAAGTGCATTAAGTAAATTATCTAATAGATATGATTGTGTGCAAATAAACGGCAGTTTTGAAAAAAAGTACACAGACACTAGGTATTGTCTTTGCCTGAAGATTTGTGATAAAAGGTATATTAGATGTGTTGGACTATTTCCATTATCTTTCATTAAATGTTGAATATCTAGAAAATTTTTAACTTTATCTAAACTTTTTAAAATACAAACAATTGTTAGTGATTTATTTGTGTTAGTGTAATTTACTAAATCATGTTGATTATTTATGCATCATGACTAACAATTGTCTGTATTTGAAAAAGTTTAAATAAAGTTTTAAAATTTTCTGGACATTCAACATTTAATGATAGATTATGGAAATAATTCAGCATATTATCACAATGGAGTTATCGCAATGGAGTCTTATAATATAGACTGACAGAAATTCAGTAATCATATATTAAATAATATAGTATGTCATTTCATATATGCATATATATATATATAAGTATAGTAAGTTAAGGCAGGACAAAGAAGTTTGCTATTAACTGAAAAGATATTCCTCTTGAAGGCCTTAAAGGAACTGAGCAGGGCAAATTCCTAATGTCCACCCCATACGTTCTTGTCATTGCAACTATTATTACTATGTTATTATTCATATAGTATACGAACATGGATGGGCTGCTCACCAACATACATTAGCCAGCGTGGTGAGTTTATTGGCTTTTTACCTCTGAGTTTAAGATCAAGAAACACCATGGTCTTTTTTCTCAGTTGCCTGACAAGGTAGAATGAATGTATGTGTAAATGATAAATATTTTTTCAACAGATATATACAATCATAGCAGACAAAAATAAATCATGGCCCTTATTCTCAGGAGGCTGTAAAGTCACCAACCAAGACAGAAGTTGGTGGCCGAAGGTGGAGGGTGCTAAGAATCCCCTGATTGTGTACCTAGGCTGCCATTTGATGACGATTTTTTATTTAGGCACTTACAATAGAAGATCACTTTCAAGTGAAGGGAGATTGCAAGAATTAGAAGAAGAACTGTCTTATATTAAATGAGACATTATTGGTCATTGTGTAATTAGAAGAAAAGGTGAAGAGACAATTGATTTAAAAAGTAGACATGTACTCTACTATAAAGGCACAAATATTGGAAATACAATTGGAGTAGGATTAATTATAAATAAAAAGTTGAAGCTTGATGGTGTATCAGACAGAGTGGCAAGATTAGTTATACAACTTAATAGCAGATACCAAATGCAGATAATTCAGGTTTATGCCCCAACAAGTTCTCATAATGATGAAGTAGTAGAAGATTTTAATATGGATGTACAAAAGGCTTTTGATCAGAGTAAACAACATTTTAAAATTATTATGTGAGACTTTAATGCTAGAATTGGTAAACAAATGAAAGATGAAAGTGCTGTAGGTAATTTTGGTTATGGTAATAGAAATGGAAGAGGACATAGACTTGTGGAGTTTGCAGAAAAGGAAAAACTTTATATTATGAATTATTTTTTTGAGAAAAATGTTAAAAGGAAATGGACATGGAAGCATCCAAATGAAGGTTCAACAGAATTGGATTATATTTGACTAACAGAAAATACATATTTCAAGATTGTAACATTCTTAATAAATTTAACACAGGAAGTGATCATCGATTAGTGAGATGGAAGATATGTGTTAATGCAAAACTAGAGAGACAAAAATTATTAAGAAAAACAATATTTACATTTGATATTCCTAATCTTCAGAAACATTCTTATGAATTTAAATTAAAATTTACAAATCGGTTTCAAGTATTAGTAGATTTTGAACATGATTCAGATTTGAATCAAATTAATATGAAAATAACTGATACACTTTTAAAAACTGCAACAAAGATAGCTTGTGGAAAAAAGCAACAATTGACCAATAAGATTTCTACTGAGACCAGAGAATTTATGAAGAAAAGGAGGAATATGAAGATATACAAAAATGATGTATTAAAAAGGATTGAATATCTCGAATTTTGTAAAATGGTGCAGAAAAGAGTTGAAAATGATATAAGAAAGTATAACTGTGAACTAGCAAGGAAAGCTGTAGAAGAGAATAAAAGTCTCAAGAGTGCAAGCCAATATTTTAGTATTGGTAGGAAGGAAAAAAGATGGAACTATTAGTGAAAAGAGAAATGACATCATGAAATGGGTAGAAGACTTCCATCAAGAATTTTAGTAATAAAGAACAAGTACCTCCTATATCTATTACATCTTCCGAATTGCCCAGAATTTTAAATGAAGAAGTGAGATGGGCAATTAAGTTTATGAAGAAAGGAAAGGCTTCAGGTAATGATGGAATTATAATTCATATATTAAAAGAAGCAGGTGAAGAAATAAAAATATTTTTAGCAAAGTTATATATCAAATGTTTAAATGATAAAGATGTACCAGATGATTGGAAGAATGCAGTATTAATATTAATATTTAAAAAAGTGATAAAAAAGATATTAGAAATTACAGACCTATCAGCCTTTTATCAGTTTTATACCAAATTTTTACCAAGATAATTTACTACTTGTCTACAGAGAAAATTGGATTTCCATCAACCAAGAGAGCAAGCTGGATTTAAAAGTGGTTTTAGTAGAGTAGATCATACTCCAGATATTGAGAGAAATTATAGAAATGACAAATGAATATGAGTTGCCATTATGCTTTGGATTTGTAGATTATGAAAGGGCATTTGATTCTATAAATATTTCTTCAGTGATTAAAGCATTGGATCATCAAGGTATAGATCCAGGATATTGTCATATTTTAAAGAATATTTATAAAAATGCAACAGCAACAATTAGATTACATAATGATACTAGGAAAGTCAACATTGAGAAGGGTGTAAGACAGGGTAACTCCATATCTCCAAAACTTTTTACAGCAGTGCTGCAGGAAGTATTTTGTGGATTAAAATGTGAAGCTAAAGGAGTGAAAGTAAATGGAGATTATTTAAGTCATTTAGATTTTGCAGATGATGTAGTTGTTTTTGCAAATAATGCTTTAGAGCTGCAGAAAATGTTGCAGGAGTTATCAGATGAAAGTAAGACTAAAGATAAATGTTAAAAAGACTAAAGTAATGTTTAATGGATTTTCTCAAAATATGAAAATAAAGATTCATTATGATGAGTTAGAAGAAATTAACAGCTACAAATACCTTGATCAGATTACTAATACAGATGGAAACATAATGGATGAAATTAATCATAGAATTGGTTAGATTGCTTTTGTTAGAAATAACTTGATACTAAAAGGAAATATGCCTATGTGTTTGAAAAGAAAGGTTTTTAATAAATGTGTTTTACCAGTTTTTACTTATGGATCTGAGACTTGAACACTTAAGACAGAAACTTTAAACCATTCAAAGAAGTATGGAGAGATGCATTTTGGGAGTAACAAGAAGAGATCAAAAACGCAATATGTGGGTAAGAAAACAAACAGGTGTTACTGACCTCATTGAAAAATTAAAAGACTGAAGTGGAGTTGGGCTGGACATATTGCTAGAAAAGATGATAATAGATGGACAATTGAAATCTTAAACTGGAGTCCAAGAGACTGTAAAAGACCCAGAAAGAGACCACATGTGAGATGGATGGATGAAATAAGAAAGTGCAGGGGTGATGTGGAGAAAAGAAGCTAAAGATCAGAGAAGATGGATTGAACTTGGAGACCTTTTTCCTGCAGTGGATTGATAATGGTTGTTGTTGATCATGATGATAATAGTAAATTAAGAATTTTTAAGATACATATATGGCTTATTTGATAATCATGTGAATTTTTCTGAGGTAAATCATTATAAATAAATAAAAACTATTTTTTAATACTTTGTGCAGTTTATCATAATGATAGAACGATGGCCTGCGGAGCTAAAAAATCAATCCCTGGTCCAAATCTCTATTTGTGATTTCTGATGCTTGTATCAAAGTGATTAGTCTTTCAGTTTTTTTTAATATAACGTAAATATTTTTTTAAATATAAAATTTGTCAAACGTACTGTATTCTATTTTTGATATGTGTATTTTAAATCAATTTTTTTTATATATTTAAGCTATATGTTCTAGCTCACATGAATTTGCTAGCATATTTTTTCCACAAAATGTTATTTAATCAGGTCATTAGATTGGCCAATTTCAATATTCAAAGCACGGAATTTAATTATTTAACTAATGTAATTTATTGCACATAATTGTTTATTGGCAGTGAGAGACTAAATTCTCTGAATTGTAAATTGCCTTTGTTATATATTTTTTATATAATTTATTTTATGTGTTAACAATGACAATCTTCAAATTAATCATTTAATATGTTTATTTTAGTTAAATACAAAATGTTTCAATTGCTCCTTTCAATAGACAACTTAACTTAATTTAAAATTATTTTTACACATTAGATTATAACATTCATTGTGTATATTATTTATTACGTAGACTTAAAAGAAATTGAAAATATAACACAATAATGTCAGAAACTTATCTATCTCTACATACAAAAACAATATTGTTCAATATGCTGGCAATCATAACAAGAATTCCTTACTACACACCTGTAATAACATTCACCAAAGCTTTCTGAAGTCAAATTAACAGCTTATGTAGAAAATAGAAAAGTACTTTGGAACAAAAAACCTGTTACAATATCAATTAAAAGTTTACAACATCTCTTATCACAGAATGGTCTTGGACTACATTGCTTGGAAATATTTAAAATCCAAAAAACTTAGAATATACTATCAATTTGTACATTAAACATACATCCAGATTTAGTATTTATCTCTAAAATTACTCCCACAGACAAACCACTTCCTTATAAAAGATACTGAAAACACTTATAGAGCCACTTCATTCTTCCCCTCAGACTGAAAAGTAAACCATCCTCCACTTATACCCAGAGTTCTCAAAGTGGTTATCAAACCCCTGGGGTCAATTTGGACTTTCTAGGGGTTGATACTTTCAATAAAAAAATTTGAGGGTCAATGACAGCAAAAATAGACCCTCTTACTACTACTCTTTGTTTGTTACTTCAAAATATCTCTGATTCCAATAGGTACCTAATTAAAAAATAAAATAATTCAAAAAACGTTTTTTTGATAAAAACACCTTACATACCAAACTTGGGAAGAAAAAGGTAAAATGTGTCATTGAAAGGGTCACTAGTAAGAATGCATGAAAAAATATATAGCACAAACATGTCTGTGCATTGTTTTATTGAATGTATTGAAGCAAGTGCGGACATGAAAAAATGTTGCATGTCTGCATTATATTCGATATTACCAGAATCTATCAGTTTTGTACAGTCATATTTTCATAAAACACTATAAATTGGTTCATTTGATGTAACATGTACTTATGTGTGATTTGAACTTTGAATGTAATTATTTATTGAGGAGTAGTATTACAAAAAAGAAAATCAGAGGATACAGCTTATTTATTCGAGTTTGAACAAAAATCTTCTGTTTCAAATAAATACATACTTTATTGTTTTGTTTTTTTATAACAGGGGCTGTTCAAATTGTTTGTTAATAAAAGTTTTTATTTCTTAAGATAATAACATGACTGAACCAAAAAAGAAATGCAGACAGTACAGCTTGGACTATTTGAAGCTAAAATTTGTCCCATCATTATCAAACAAACATTTACCAATGTGCCTCATGTGCAAAAAAGTCTTGAACAACAAAGCTATGAAACCATCAAAACTAGCAGATCACTTGAACAGAATTCACTCTGACAAAAAAGAAAAAGAATTGTCATATTTTCAATCACTTAAAGATAAAATTATGAAGAGAATTGCAATAGATAATGTTTGTTTCATCATCAAAGCAAATGATAATGGATTAGGGGCATTATACAACATATCTCTACTCATTGCAAAGTCTGGTAAGCTTCACACTATAAAAGAGAAACTGATTCTACTGGCCGGTTATTGAATGCTGTATTCCACAAACCTGCAAAGATGTTATAAAAAGGATTCCTTTGAGCAATAACCCAATCCAAAGACATATTGAGAAAATAAGTCATGACATGGAAAACTGTTTGTGTAATCATTTGTTTAAAAACATTTTTTCTCTCCAATTGGATCAATAAAACATTACCCAGTAAGACCAATCAACATTACCCAGTAATGATGATTTGTTGCTGGTGTACATTCACTTTATTCAAGATCAGAAAGTGCATGAAGAACTGCTTTTTGTTAGAACTTTAGAAACTGATGCCAGAGACGAATCGGTTTTTAATTTAATGGAGCTATTTTTCAGAGGAAAAGAGATTACCATTGACAAATATAATATCTGTTGTGATAGATGGAGCACCAGCTATGGTTAGTTGTTATCGCAGTTTCATAAGTTACCTGAAATAACATTTACCCTAAATGTTTGTAGTTCACTGCATAATTGATATGCAACATTTAGTAGCTCAGAACCTTAGTGACAAATTGCATTAATCACTTCATAGTAATGCTTTGAATCCTAGACTATTCACTCAATTATGCAAGGAAAGTGATAAAGATTTTTTTCAATTGGTTGTCCATACTGAAGTCTACTGGCTTTCAAAAGGTTTATGCTTGACAAGTTTTTTTTGCACTTTTTCAATCTGTTTTAGAGTTTTTGGAAGATGAGGATTCTAATCTGAAAGAAAATTTACTTAAGAGTAAAATAGATATTGCTTATTTAACCAATTTATTTGGCAAATTTAGTGATACTAATTTACAACTGCAAGAAAACAATTTAAATCCCATCAAAGAATAATCGGTCATATCTTGCTTTTGTTGCCAGATTAATGTTTTTTAAGTAAAATATTGCAAGATCTGAGTTTTCCCAGTTCTCCAATTTATTTAAGAAAACATCTTGCTGTATGTAAACCACTTAGAGGCTCTTCCCTTTGATTTCAAAACTAGATTCGAAGATATTCTATCATGAATAAACTCGTACACTACTAGTGCAGAAACATATATAATTTTGCAAGATGATTTGATAACCATCAACATGAATGAGAATCTCAAGGTACTATTCAAACAGGGTTATCAAATGTTTGGCTGCAATAAGATATTCCGTTCTATGTGCTGTTGTATAAAAGTATTTGCTGGAATTTCCATCATATCTGGTAGAGAGAGGCTTCAGTGTAGTTTTAAATCTCTTCAGAACAGATATTGATTGCATATCACTAAACATGGAGATTTAAGTGCAATTCACTAATTTAAAACTGGACATAGATAAATTGTTGACAGATCACCAGGTGCACCCATCTCATTAAATTCAGTTTTCCAAACTAATTTATTTGGTATTCTTATTTTTATAATTCTGATTAAAATCTTTCATTGTTGTAATTTTGTTGATGTTTAATTCTGCCTAAATTTGTTGATTTTTTCACTTCATTTTTATGTTTAATAAAGTGCTTTCAATATTTGTATTTATTTTGAATTTACACACAATGCTATGGTTATAATCCATACAATTAAAACTATTTGGCAAGTTAGATGTGACTTTGTTTTTGACAGCAAGAAGTACAACTGGATAAAAAAGCTAGACAAAAGTTGGAACAAATATTTTTTCCAGTGTCTAAGATTCTTATCGAATAAACAAATGACAAGAATTTGGGGAGGACTAACCCATACAAGATATGAAATATGGTCCTAAACAATCCAGACCTACCTGCTGGTAATTTTTGAATAAAAAAACAGAGTGTCACTTTTTTTTCTCACCAGAAGATCCTTAGTAGAAATGTCAGCAGACCAAGCTAAGTTTGCCCAAGAACAGATTATAATTAATAAGGTCCTCCTTTTTTGGTATTGTTTTTTTTTTTTGTAGAGCATATAAACTAATTTAAATCCTCATGTAAATATGTACAAAAAAGTTTTTCTGTTAATAAAGTTTGTTACCTAAAATAAAAAAATAATTGACAAAGATTAAAAAAATTCTTTTTTTGCTTTAATTTTCTTTAATTTCTGTTGGTGCAGATTTCGATATTAAATGTTGCTCAAGATAATTACATATTCCATAGTCCTTTTATCTTTTTCAATCATTAATTACAAGTGATTAAAATGAAAAGTTTGATATCTAGAGAAATATTTAATATTGAGTACTGTACAAATTTATTAATTTGAGTAAGTAAAGTAAATGACAAGAAGGTCAACAGTTTTAAAAGTTTTTGGTAAAGGGGTCTGCAGCTAAAAAAGGTTTGGGAACTCCTGACTTAATAAACAACTAAGTAGAAACTTATTTAAACTTTTCCAAATACAAACAATTGTTAGTAGTAACTCACAAAGACAACATCGGTTAGTAGATTCCATAAATATTATTCTCTGATCTTTTTTAGATGTTGCTGCACTGACCAATGACTGCCAGTGTAGGAGTTGAATTTACATCTCTAAATTCTTAAATGTCACATTTTATGGTAATGCTCTAACCAACTAAGGTGTTCTACCTTTGATATAATAAGTATAAAATTTTGGTTTTGATCCTTAGATCCAAAATACTTAGACTTTTTTCTAAAAGTCAACATGGAAACTCTAATCTATTTTTTTAAAGTAAAAAAAAATTACAAAGAAATGGAAGATTTATGTATTCTATGTTATCTCTAATCAGAAACACAACATCTTTTTCTTAAATGTGTCTCATTAGCAACATTTCATAACATGACAATAAAACTATTAATAGAAAAATATAACATCCAACAACTATTTAATATCTTTTAGTCAGGGAGCTACACACACATCAGGGCATGCAATTTTTTACAATATGCAATATGGTGCACAAGATGCACTTTCATTTTCACAACAATCTCATGAGACATCCCAACACATTCACAAACTTAAAAAAAATCCAACAAAGAGATTGAAAAATAATAGAACAAAACACTTATTCAAGCACCTGATCACTTATACAATTGTATTGAAGCTTTTAACAAGATGCCACTGCCTCATAGAACTAAATAAACATCAACAAATACAGTACATGATGTAAATAGTTCTATGTCAAAGGTAAACTACATTTCAAAACTGAAAAACTATTTCACTGAGGAAATTTTTTATTTTGTATATATCTCAATGTTTTTTTAAAATAACTCTAGGGCTATTAATAACAAAGAAGTTATGTAACTTTATACATAGATTTTTAATAAGTATTTATATATAAACTTATTAACAGGATAATATTAAACAAAATAAAATAGTTACTATACATTTATATAATTATTATAAACCAGTCAACATTTAGACAATCTCAATATCAATAACAATCAACAATTTCTAACTGTTGTCAAATATATATTACAACTTATTAATATTGAATACTCTACCAAATAGTTAGTTTATTTAAAAATCTTCCCATGCAAAGATTAAAACATACAAATATTTTAACATAACCTATATTTAAACACATGTGTTTTTCAAGTCATCCTGGAGATATAAAAAAAATCTCATTTAAACATTCATACAGACATAGTATAACCAATATGTAAAATTGGAAGTACTTTATAACTTAAATTTCAAAAGAGATGTCTTAAAACTCTTGAAATTTCAAATCTAAATTTTTATAATCTAAAGAAAAAGCTAAAGAAAAAAAGTAGAATATTAGAAAATAAATAATAATGGAATAAATAAAATAAAATGTAAAGAATATTTGAAGTTAGATTTTTAAGATAATGAATTCAATAGGAGCTAAATTAAACAGGGTCGAAAAAAAGGAAAAGAAAATCAGAGTAAAAAAACTAAAAATTTAAATGTAACCAAACATAAATAATAATAATAAAATATTAAATTGCTATGTAATATAACTCAATTTTGTGATAGTTCTGTTATACAGTAGTAAAAATAAGATAGTAAATTGATCTGAAGTGATAGTTTAAAATCTGAAGTGATAGTTTAAGAATTTGATATAGATGAAGTTTCTAGTTGAGCAGTCAAATGTTAAAAATAAAAATAATTTTGCAAGAAGTGAAAGTTAAATATCACATACTAAAGAATATAATGATTAACATTTCTAATTTCAATATGTTGAGGAGAGAATGTCTCTGGCTAAGGAGAAGTCAGTTTTGTATCACATAGAGAGATATCTGTTAGATGTCTAGAGTTATAGATAGTTTTTTAAGTGGGAAAAATTTGGATTAAAGTATAAACAATAATTTAATATAGACAATGTTAGGTAGATTAAAAAAATAATTGAATTAAAATTGCAAAAGAGATACAATAATTTGATGATTATGATGTCATGTTAAAAGTAAACAGGATATGAAAAGTGGTATAATATAAGTGTGTGACACTCCTTTATATGCTAATGTTATATTGAATAGTAAAATGAAGCAATTAAATTATCATTTGAATAGTAATACAATATTTCAGGTGAGCATTTTTAGTGATTATTTTATTGACTCATTTAGATTTAGACAGAGATGTCCACCTTGACAAAGTTAAACAACTGTTTGTAATTTTAAAAGCAGAAAAGCTGCAGGCATTGATGATTCACCTAAAGTTTTAAATATAGCTATGTATTATTTGTTTTAAAACTAATGAAATATGTGGATTCTGTAGTGTTTTGTAAAAATGGCAGACATGTTTGTGCACTCCAGAAAAACTAGAATGTATTCGAGAAGTTGTTTTTAGATCGCGGCTGATAACTGTGGAATTTAATTAAGGCATTGACATGATGACGATCGACAATTCCAAGAAATATTTGCTGATTGCAAATATTTCTAGATAAGAGACATTACCTTATTGGACAGTGTATTGATTGATTGTTGCAGTTATCAGAGAGTGATAAGAAGACTGGGTAATAACTACGCAGTGTAATATAGAGAGTAGTAGAGAGCAGTCATGCAGTATTAGAGGCAGTATTTAAGTAGAGATATCTCACATCAGTGCTTGCGGTTAATGACCAGCGCCCAGTGGAAATGTAGTCTACGGGTGTAGCTGAAAGAGCCCAAAGAGATGGGAGACTGCAGCGGAGATATTGAGAGCATTCGTTGCAGAGTATTAGTTGCAGACCATTCGTTGGAGAGCATCCGCTTGCAGACTATTCATTGGAGAGCAGTCAATGCAGACCATTCGTTGGAGAGCATCCATGGCAGAGCATTCATTGCAGACCATTTGTTTGGAGAGCATCCATTGCAGAGAATACAGAGTATATTCAGAGCATTCGTTGCAGACCATTCATTGGAGAGCATCCGCAGCAGAGCATTCGTTGCAAGAGAACATTGTGGGAATTGAACATAGTTATTTGCTGACCGCACAGTCATACTTGCGGATATAACATTTGTACAGGCAGACTGGCGGATAAAACAGATTCATAAAATTATAAAGAATGCCTTTAATTAAAAAAGTTAAATGGATAAAGTAGATTGCTTCCAGTTATAGACCATTGCTTAGCAGGGCTCAATATGACTTTTTAAAGCATTATTGATAGAGTTTTTGTTCAGGAAAATATAAAAAAAGTGTCATGATCAAAGGTGTGATCTTTGTAATGTTTTGTTTTAGATAATGTGTTCTGCATAATTTAATATAGTAGTAGAGTGTTACATTTTGGAATTCAAGGTCCATGATTGTACCCAGATCTGTAATTTTTAAGACTCAAACTTTTTATGAACCTCCCTCTCCAAATCCATTTAATTATTATTTTTATTTACATATTTAATACTTGTAGTAGTATTTGAAAATAACTAATTTTCATTGGAAGTTTATTCATCTTAAACAGCTGCTGTATGTATGATTGAATGAAAGTGTTAATACTAATGGTGAAAAATTTGAAATGAAAACTAGCTTCGACTTTATTTTCCACTTTTTATTACAGTGGTCTTTGTAAAAGTTATAATTTTTTATGAAGCAGATGTTAATATTCTATATAGGTTTTATGTTGAGGTTTTAAATGCAAACTGATTAAAAGCAAAAACATCAAACTCATAATTTTTAACTTTAAAATTTGATGATGATTGTGTTACTTTTGCCAATTTAAAACATGATCTGCAGAGTATTTTAATATTTTGAATTAAAACAAGCAAATACTCTCGATATGTATGATCATGTGATGTTTATTGGCTTAATATTCTGAATTCAATCTATAAATAATCTTGTTTAATACCAAAAGAATTAATCTTAAGTAAATTTAATATTTATAAATCCAAAATAACTCAAAAAATATTTGACATATATAGAGTTTACAAACATCCAATATATTCAAAATACAATATGCTCTTCAAACTTGGATAAGAACTTTTAACTTAATAGTATAAAAAAAGTAAGAAAAAATGTAATTTATTCATTAACAGCAAGGTTAATTATTGCAAAAAAGACTTTAAATACTATTAGAAACATAATAGTTTCAAATATGTGCTTTCTAAAAATATTTTACTACAAAAAATTATATAAATATGATCATTAAAAGAAGAAATATTTTATATATCACAGCAATAAAGTTTTACAATTTTTTTCACTTACCCAAAATTTGAGTGGAATGCATTAATTATGTAAGTTGAAGACTAACTGTAATTAATGTTTACATAAGTCACATATTTTATCAGTCAGTTATGGAAAAAAAAATCTTCCACAACTTTTATCTCAGATAGTTATCACTTTGAGAATATAGATCAGTTTAAATATCTTAACAACATTTAGGTAGAGGTAAAACACACTTATTGTGTTGCTGCTGTATTTAACAGGTAAAAGATAGTGATATAATTTTCTCATCCAAATTAGCTGTATATAGGTCTGTTGTTCCGCCAAATTGATTGTTTGGAAGTGATACATAAATTATCTAAATTAACATAACATAAAGGCATTTGAAATATTTTATTTATACATGCTCCTTAATATTTTGGAAATATGATGATCATCTACAATAGGGGTTAGCAAATTTTTTAACAAGAAAAACCATTTTGTTAAATCTTTCTTCTTCCTCTATTAAGAAGCCATAAGGAGAGAAATATTTCTTCTCCCCCAATAAAGAATCACAAGGAAAAAGATGAGAAATATATTCCTGAAAAATACCATTTCTGAATGACTTTGGATATATTTGAATATTTATTTTAATAACAGAATATAATAAAATCTGTATACATCCTAATGAAAATAAAAATTCTCTTAAAAATAAATAAATAAAAACAAAAAATTACTTTGAGTCGTCAAATTATTTATAAATTACAAGAGGAAATAAAAAATGTGTTTATATTTATCTTGATAAAAAGAGTCACATTTGGCTTGTGAGTATAGAATAATAGACTTCCTAAAAAAGTGTTACTGTGAATTGATCATTACTTGATACATTATAAAGATTATTTTAGAGACCTAAAAGAATGCAATATTGATTACTTTAATAAGGAAGATAAGGCTAAGAATAGTATATAGTGAAGAACTGCAATTAGGCAAAGTATTGAAGTCTTTCAAAAAAAAAATGTTACAGAAGAGGTTGAAAGACAGTTTTGCTAGATGTGAACTAATTAGCAAGCGTTGTTAGCCGAGAGTTCATTGCAGCCGCCTTGCAAGCAAGTAGTTGGTTGCAGACGGTTGTGGGTTCGCCTCCCGGCTGATGCTATGACATATGAAAAAAAAAAGAATCAGGATGTGTAAATACATAACTTTTATTTTAGTTTTTTGGAATTAGAAAAGTCATGTTCATTTATCAGTATCTATTAATAATGATGAGGATAAATTAATGTATGCTTGGATGTGAATTAAATATATTATTATCATGAAGTGAGAGTATTTAAACACAACTAAGATATAAACAATAACCAAGTTCTAAATTATGACATGTGGGACTAATTTCAAGGGAACCCCTTCATTAGCTGTACAAAGTTTTATTATCATTAGTAACAAATCAGGACAACTTTGAATCTTATTTGATTTAAGCAAATTTATTAGTTTTATTCTAATGTGAAAGATGGAATGCACACAATTTATTAATTGTAATGATTTGTATAGTTAACAAGCACAAATGTAATTATATTCTAAATAGACAGAAATTATAATGAATTTAATATATATTTTTATATAAACTTTATTATTAATATTTATCTATAAATAAGATATTAATATATTACTTTTATAAATCTCACATATACACTCTAATGCAAATTTTTAAAATATAATTTTTTTAATTTTCAAAATTTTGACTATCCTGCAGTCTTTATTAAAGCTTTTGCATAACCTTTTTTCTTTTTAAATTTATAACTACTTTATATTGGTTATACTCTCCATATTTACACATCCAAATATTGTCCTTTAACTTTTTAATCCTTCATGTATTTTCTTCTTAGAAGTATTATTCTTATATCTTCTCCTTTACTTTTTTTGCATTCCTTCATATATTCATATATATTACTTTTATAAATCTCTACATACACACTCTAATGCAATTTTTTTTAATATAATTTCTTTAAGTTATAAATTTAAAAAGAAAGAGGAAAGTTATGCAAAAGCTCTGATGAAGATTGCAAGACAGTCAAAACTGTTAGAAAATTAAAGGAATTATATTAAAAAAAATTTGCATTAGAGTGTGTATGCAGAGATTTATAAAAGTAATATATACGAATATATGAAGGAATGCAAAAAAGTAAAGGAGAAGATATAAGAATAATACTTCTAAGAAGAAGATATCAACCATGATATAATTTCTATAGGAATTTAATAATATGCATTATGATGATTCTGACACTTATACCCAGTCATACTTTTTAAAAATTACTATCCTGATTAAATAAATAAACTAATGGCTTTATTGTTTAAGAAGTTTGAGTGCTGGATCTGAGGATTTTTACTCCAGAGATACCAACTGTGCTAACTATACAAGGCAATATTTTGATGATTGGTTGATTGCAATTGCTTGATTAAATGCTATTTTAAAACAGTTGATAGTAATTAACAAGCTTAAGAAATATTTGTTTTAATTAAGTAGACTGACAAGATTTAAGTAAAATAGAATTAAGTAAATTTTAGCATGAGCTCTTTATTAACTGTATATTTTTCTTTACTGTTATCAGTATCTTTTATGTTATTAATAAGCATATATATATATAACATATAGATAGATTATTTAATTTTAATTGATTTGTAATTTACTTTGTTAATTTATTTTTGATAGTTATTTTAATTTAATTGTGTTTAAGTGATATTATTTTAGTATGTTTATGTATATGAATATATATTTAAAAGGTTTTTAATAGATAATATATATACATTCAATGTTATAATTGGATACATTGTTAAAATAAGTTTAAGAAAAAACAATTTTTTTGAATGACATAGAATAAAGCAGTTGAATTTATTTATATTAAATAATGCAAGCACCTGGAAGGAATAGTTTTAAAGTTTTTATTATTGTTTCTAAATATGTGTAAATTGCTGTTTTAAAAGGGAAGTATAAATTATATGTAACTTAATTTAAAAATTCTTATTAAAATCTAATTATAACTTATTGTAAAATTGTAAACATTTATACACATATATACATGTAGAGTGTCCATAAATTATGTATTCTATAGTAATTTCTAATAATTATATACTACAGGACAATAATATTCAAACTTTAATATAAGTGCAAGTTACTTTTATGATATTACCAACAAAATCCATGATAAAGTTTCTATAGGAATTTAATATTATGATTGATTAGTTGTGATTGCTTGATTGAATACTATTGCTATAGGAGTTAGCTAGTAGTGACACGTGTAAGAAATATTTATTTTAATATTGTTAAGGCTAATCATTACTTAAGTAAAATAAAACTAAGTAAATTTTGACATGAGTTCTATTGATAGCTATATATTTTTCATTTTTACTGTCTTTAATATAAAAAGCTTTTGAATTATATTATTAATACTGTAATTCATTTTGAGATAACTTTTGTCACAACAAAGTTAAAGTAACCAATCAATTAATGTCAAAAAAGAAAATATACAAAACTATGTATTTTTTCCAGATCTCTGCTGATATAGATTATTATTATTTGTATTATAAAAAATATTTATGTAAACATTGGATCAATGAATTATCCAAATTCTTTTGATATCACTGCACTGCCTCCTATTATCTGATGTATATTGTTGCAAATGTAAAATAAATCCCTTTATTTACATTTGCATATATACTCAGCTGTTGTAAAAATTGCTAATATGACAAATGATCTTAATAAGAGGTGTTATATCTCAACGTATCTTTAACTAATGAACTAGTCCAAATTTCATATGTCCAAATGAACACCAACAATTATAAAAGTCTCATTGAGTACAGTTAATAATTTAACCTCACAAGATAGAATTTTTATTTGTTTTAATACTCTTATGAATAGACAACCAAATATTGAATTCTAAATTAATACAGTATAAATAATATGTAAGCACTGGATTGATGATATCAACAGAGAAAACACCAGAGATTTGAAGCCTTTGAACAAAGACTTATGTCGTAACTTTTTACAAGAAATGTAAGCAATGTACAGATCAACTCCGAAATTCTTCCAATTAATTCCAAGTTTCAAAATGGCTCCCAGAGTAGAATATTCAATTGGACAATCTCAATGAACTAATAAATTGTGATGTTATTTTTAGATATTTTACAAAAGCATACATTTATAAACTTTATTTTATAAATATTTTAATTCTTTTTAATTTTGTATATATTTTTACTAAAATAAATATCTGCTGAAAATAGTACCTACATCCAGTGCTGGGTCGAGAATAGTGCACAATGCAACTACACAAGGCCCCACACATATCAAATCCTTGTGCTTGCATGATCTCCATTTTCTGCAAAAATCAAAAAATAAAATGTTTTATTACTTGCTAAACCTAACTTTTTTTTTTTTTTTTACCAAAACTTTGTAATGTGACCTACAATAGCTATCACATGTGAAGTAACAACTGTACTTTTAACATAATCTTTATTATTGAAATATGTGGTTATATAGTTTATATTTGGTGTCTAATACCTATTACATACATACATATACTTTGGTTTGTATTGAGAAAGTTAATATTGCATATCAATATACACATTTATATATATGTTTCTTATATCTCAAAGAGAATTTTATGCTAGTAGTTGAGAATCAGTTAGGATATGAATTGCACTATTAAATTTGGACTAGTTTTATGGGTTAGTGTTTGATTGAGTGTCACTGGTTGTGCGGTGGTATAGATTTTCCAGCTACATATAAAATGTTTATTTAAATATTTTACCATGTACTTTCTGGTCATGTTAATGTAAAATCAAGCAAATATCTATTGAATTAGAATTCGCAAAAACATTAACTTGTGATGATGACAATAAAGGGTTCGTTATTAAACATTCAAGGAAATAATATATATATTGCACAACGTCGTATTTATAATAAATAATTAATTAACTATACATTATAAGTACTAATTTGTGCAATTTTATGGTATCAATATTTGAGTAAACAAAATAAAATATTTTATTTTCTTAAATGCTTTTTTTTTTTTTGTCAGCGAATTCTCATTCAAAATAAATAATTTTAAATGGAGGGAATTGTTCTAAACTTGATTTATATATCTACAAATAAAATAATATATTTTTAAAATATATAAGTGTTTATTTGATCATTATACCCCCCCCCCACCTGAAAATATTGCTTCATGTCCGCTTTGGGGGGGAAGCTCTGCCTAAAAGGCTAAAACTGACCTAATTGAGTTCATATATCTTTCGAAATGACCAGAATCTCTACGTTGTCACAAAAAATATTAGTATGTGTATATGAAAAATTTATACTTTAATCTTTAAAATGTAGAAACTATCATATATACATTATATTTTAAATTTTGTGATTTTGTTTTATCATAAAAAGTTTATGCGATAGTTCGAAGAATACAAATGAAAGTAGTTGCCAAAAAAAAAAAAAAACAAGTATAATTTTAACATCTTTAAGTGACATTATTATTTGTTTTCTTTTTCTTTTTTGAAATTTTTCTTTTGCAACAATATATTTTAAAATGTTAAACAACTAGAAATAATTTAAAAGTTTAAATTCTTAAAAGTTTTTTTAAAAAAAAAAATTCACTATATATATTTGACATACTTTCATTGACTAGAGGGCTGTCCAAAAATAGGAACCATTATTTTGTGATTTATATAGTTACTAATAATATTCTTAAAATAAGTTTCAAAAAATAAGTTTTTAGTTCTTAAAATCAGTTTTATCTATTCATGCATTTCTTTTTTCTTTTAATCTTTTTTCTCTATCATTAGTGAAATAAATAAAATTATATTATCTTTTAATATTCATAATGTGTTTTATAAAATAGCCTGTGCATATTGATTAGTTTGAAATTTTTACATAATTTTTTTTTTTTTTAAATAGTTCTACAGTTTTGGAAAAAGACAAAGCTATAAATTATGTGGTTCGTTCTCCGATTGGAGTTGCAGGACTCATTAGTCCTTGGAATCTTCCATTATATCTTTTGACCTTCAAATTGGCACCTGCCTTAGCAGCTGGAAATACTGTTGTGGCAAAACCTAGTGAATTCACTTCCATAACAGCTTGGATGCTGTGCAAAGTGTTTCTTAAAGCAGGTGATAATTAATACTTATATATGTGTAGTTAACTGATGAGTGCTGGTTCAGCATGAAATGTGCATCTTGAGAATCATTTATCTTTTTCACATGTCTTTGGTCATATGTTTCAGGAATGTGTGATGGAATAAAAATGTGAAATATATATATATGAAGTTAAAATACTGTATATCTAAAAAAAAAAATGTGTATATGAAGTTAAATTACAATAAGAGCTATGTATGTCTTAGTGAAGTGGATGTATCAAAAAGTGCATCCAGATTGAGAGAGGTTGGTGTGATAGTTGTATATGATGCATTGATAAAAGCCAAAAAATTGAAAATGTATTGAATTTTAAATATTTTCGAAGGTATATTGATTCAAAGATTGTTTTCTATTTCCTCATGTCAGCCGCATGATGGCCCTATTTCTAGGTCAATTCCTAGAAATATACCGTTTCAGTGGCCTACACCCAACCTAAGAGGAACAGTCCCCGCCGGCTGAGCTGGTCTGGCTTTTTTCTATACTAAAAGCACAGACAAATGCCTTATTGGCTGCCATAGTTGGTAGGGTTATTAACTTTATCGTAATGCTAGAATGTCTATTTTCTCTATACTTTCGTGTGAGAGTGTGTGGATTTTAGCCTGTTGTAATTATTTAAAATTTCATTACAAATTTTTTTTTCAAGTGCTCTAACATACTGTTATGTTGTAAATTTATCAACAATGTTGTGAAGGTTCCATTACCAATGGGTAACCCTCAAAAATTGCTTTTAAGGGTGCGGTAGAGCAGTATCTTGATGATCACGTGAAAAGTAACATTTTCGCGTGAATTTGTCCGTGACAAGTTACTTTTGATATACAGTATACGCACAAACAAAAACAACCCAATGTCTGATTGTTAATTTTTATCCAAAAAAGGAAATTAATTGGGTATTATTTTTACATTTACTATTTAAATAAGATTAGTTTTTATATGTACACTCATTAACAAAAACAACCCAGTTTCTGATTAATTACTGTCCAAAAAAAGGAAAAGCAAATTAGTTGGGTTTGATTTTGAAATGTAGTATTTGAATTGCGGTACTTTTTATATATATACACAATAACAAAAAGAACCCACTTTCTGATTAATTACTGTCAAAAAAAAAATGCAAATTAGTGGGGTATTATTTTTAAATTTAGTATATAAATAACGGTATCTTTTTATATATACACACTAACAAAAAGAACCCACTTTCTGATTTATTACTGTCAAAAAAACAACAACAAATTAGTCGGGTATCATTTGTAAATTGAGTATTTCAATGATGGTCCTTTTTATATATATACACTAACAAAAAGAACCCACTTTCTGATTAATTACTGTCCAAAAAAAAAAAAAGCAAATTAGTTGGGTATCATTTGAAAATTGAGTGTGAATTTTTAAATGTTGTGGGTAAATTGAATAATGTAGAATTGTGTCTTATTTTCTATTCAAAAAAGACCGTAACTTTTTCTACATATACACATAAAGAAAATAAAACCCACTTTCTGATTAATTACTGTCAATACCAAAAAAAAAAGTTATTCAGGTATCATTTTTAAATTTAGTATTTAAATAATATTACGGCTTTTGATATCTACACACTAACAAAAACAATCCACTTTCTGATTCATTACAGTCCAAAAAAAAATGCAACATAGTCGGGTATCATTTTGAAATGTAGTATTTAAAGAACAGTACTTTTTATATATACACACTCAACAAAAAGAACTCACTTTCTGATTAATTACTGTCAAAAAAAAACAAAAAAAGCAAATTACTCAGGTATCATTTTTAAATTTAGCGTGAATGTAGAAATTTTCTGTAAATTGAAAAATGTATAATTGCGTATTATTTTCTATTAAAAAAAATACCGTAACTTTTTATAGATATACACACAAATAAAAACAATCCATTTTATGATTAATTACTGTCTAAAAAATGTCAATTATTCGGGTATCATTTTTAAATTTAATGTGAATTTCTAAAATTTTTGTTTTTTATATAGTAATATTATTTACTATTAATTCCTCTAATTTCCTATTACAAAACTAAAAAAGCCAATATTTATATAGATAGAATCACAGGCCTGGCCTGGAATCGTAATATGTATGTGTTTTTGATTAGCATCAACGCCATCAAACGGCTGACACGAGAGAATAGAAAACTATCGATTCAAATATTGAAATATGAATAGGAAGTTCCATATTATAATCTAGATAAAATTTCCAGCTATAATATATATATATATTGTAACGGTTATATTTGTACATTCACGTAACAAAATCCAGAGTCTAGGCAAAATGTACCAAAGATGATCTAGATGAGGTGGTAAGACCTCGAATCTGACCAAACTTCAACTCATTTACCAGCACTCTATGATTTAACACCATATGAATGACATTTATGAGTTTACACTCCGTCTCAATTCTACAGCAAGCTGACCTAGCAAAGGGGGAAACATGAACATGAGACTCGAGGAAAATTAACAATTTATATCTGATTAAAAGCTAAATAAACTAGTTAACACGATAAGACTTAACTAAAAGAATGCATATTATACCTATTAATAATAAGGAATTTGGATGACTTGGAATTGGATTGCAAGTAATAACATGAAACAAGTTATAATTTTAAATAAGTTTATTAAAATAAATGATTAAATAATAATTCAATAAACAAAGAACATTAATTATTTAATGTAACATCTGTATGATTATGCATGCATGCATTACAGTAATGATGAGATAAATCTAATATAGCAATTTCATCTTGCAAATTTTATCTTAATTTATCTGTTTGCAGTTAATAAATTATGCCTATTATATTTTGATATGCCAAGCTATTCTTTGTTTGCCAATGAAATGAGCTAAAACATTAGCCAGAATGGATTATTATATATAGCATTAAGCTGATCATTTAAATATTACAAAGGAGCAATTGAATAAGTTTAAAATGCAGATTTGTCATGGTAACCTAAATTACGGGTTCAGACTAACACTGAAGCATTATTAATAATGATTACAAGAACTGGTTATCTTAGATTTGTATCTGAGGACTATGGCACTAATAAAATACTAAAATAAATTAAAGTCAAGGTGCGAGTGAGAAATTCTTCACAGGCTTCATTATCAAATACTCAGTGCCCTAAGACCGAACGGTTTACTAGCATAATAAAGAATATATCAGTTTGAGAAGTGGGATAGGCTTTGAATATGGTTCTGGACCCTCATGTTCCAGTTCTAAAATATAGCCATCCAAACTGAAGAATGGAATGGCCTGACACCATGAACCCATCTGAAAAAGGTATAGCAAGATATTAGTGCATGCTTGGTGTTTAATAAAGACACACTCACAATGCATAGTAATACAAATATGTATATATAGAATTAACTAAATAATGTGCTTAAACAGATAATTTCTATCTTCTGAAACTAACTCAATCCAGATCTTAGATTAACATATAGTAACCATGCTAAGAAAAGGACTAACTATCTAATTAATATACTGAATCTGTATTTATATAAATATGCGATTAAGTTATGTAAAAGAAAGTATATTTAATGGTCTTAACAACATTTAAAAATATACTTTTAATATCATCCTTAGCTAGCATCCTATTTCTAACTAATAGATAGAATCATAAGTTTAACAATTTGTTAATCAAACCTTAATACAATATAATATCAATAACAATGATGACATCAAGCCTGTAGTCATTGGTTGTCATCTTATCAGAATAAAATTTTGAATCAGCAATTTTATTTATGCTAAATAGGATTGTTAAATTACACTGGAGCTTATAATGACTTCTCATTAAAAGTTTATTAAAATAATTACTTGCTGCCTCAAAACATTGAGAATATAATAACATATGTATTATATAAATGAAATTAAATAATTAAAGACAAATTATAGAATAGGCATGACTGGAGTTTATAGATAATTTAAAATAATAACTGATTACAGTTATTATGAATTAAAAGATGAAATATATTATTTAGAATTCAGGCGAGCTTTACAGTTCAATTTTAGAAATGATTTAATTTAAAAGAAATTAATAATTAAGAATGAACATCCATAAATCTACAGTAGCTAGCCTAATTTTTAAAATATAGAGTAAAACTTAAATTAAGAGCTCTGCAGTCTTGAAGAATTATTACCAATCTTCTGCAGCTTAGATGTCAGGCATTGGAAGTAGGCATTCTGGCACTATTCTCTGGATAGGTTGCTTGGTAGTAAAGTCTTCTCTCCATAGCAGTCAGTGGCTGGAACTCTCCATCCTAGTGATGATGATCACATGCCTTGCAGCGAGATGACCATTCTCCTGTTGGAAGAATCTGCAAATCTGTGATCCTACTACTCACTCACTTTAGAATCCAAATGGCATAGATTTTGGTAGGAACACATAAATTTACAGAGTATATTTTAAAGTGCCAAAATATAGGCTATTTATACCAGTTTCAAATCCTATACTATTTTTCTACAAGCTGGATTCACAGTGGGGTGAATCCATTAATACTTGTTTACAGGTTGAATTTTAAATTTATAAAATTGATTCAACTATTGTTTAATATTTGAAGTCAAATAAATTTAACTGAGTTGATCCATTCAATTCCCAGGGGGATCTAAAATAGTGCTGCTTTATTGTGTTTTGTTGCTGACTAAGTTTCAGTTTTGAAAATATTATAGCAAAAATATAAAATTTAAAAGCTTAGTCTATGCACTATTTTATAACCAGGTGCATAGCATGATTTTTATTGACAATATTTTAATTTAACTTTAGAAAATCTTTCAATAAATATTCCATTATATATATATATATATGCTGGCCCTAGGTGAATTTTATACATATATATGCGATTCTCTGTGAAACTAATGAATTGACTTTTTAAAATAAAAATCTACATTTTAATACAGATACGCTGTAATATACATAAACCAATAATATATCACAGTCTGCTCTCGCATAAAATGTTGCGGATAGATATATAAGTATGTTTATGTTGATATACATGCACTCAAGGGGATTTAAAGTTAGCACAGATAGAATTATGAGGCAAAACTGATGAAACGTATAGTTTGTAAGAATATACCATTTCAATATATATACATATAGATGAATATATTTATTTCTTCAAAAATTTCCAGGCTCTTTAAAAAAATGTATTTAGAGTATTTTTTACTTTCAGTTAGTAATAAAATGCTAAAATAAATTGCGATAGGAGTTAACAAGTAATAGCAAACTATCTATTGCAATAGATGCTCTATCTGTAGAGGCATTATATCTTTCTCATCAGTTATGAACATCAGATTATATTATAGTCACTCTTTTCTTTCATAATCAGTGCATTAATACTCTTAAGTCAGATTAAAGTGAAAAATTTCTCCCAACTAAGTAATGTTAGGCACTCAGTTATTAATTAACTAATAATTGGATATCTAATTATATTCGTTATGGATAAAACTTGTAGGTTTGTTTAAAAATCCTCAACTATCTCCTGTTGAGAGCATGAATAGTGCTGATTATAACAACAAGTAGCATATTTTTTTCATGGTCATGTATTTGTAAATATTACTGAATCAAAATTGAAATTATGTGTTGGATTAATTCCATCATCTAATTGAAGAGTTAATTTTTTTTAGAAAAATTCAAACTGTTTTTAAATTTTCAGATACATTCAACTATTAGTAATAACATAATATAGAATACATTTTTAGTATTATTTGTCTACTTCAACTAGTGACAATCTAGTGTAACAATTGAATTGTTGACCGTTAAAGTCATGAATACAAAATTTAAGATGATACTCTGACCAATTAGTTATTCTGTGAAAGATAATTGAATGAAAACATGTTTAACAAGTATAGATCATAGAAATAATTCATCACAAACTACAAGTAAAATGCTGTCAATTTTTAATGATCATGTAATTGGTAAGAAATCTAGAAACCTGGAAAATGATGTTTTGGGTTTTTCATTTTTAATTGGTTAAGATTAAAAATCAGCATCAACATTACATCTCAAAAAGCTTTTAATTTGTCTATTTCTTATCCAAATATTCTCCATATTTTTGACTCCATATAAGCCAAAGTCCAGATGTAGCTCTTGATGAAATGTTTTTTTAACATGGAGGGATATATATTTTTAGATGCTAATAATCCTTATTTCTTGTTAAAAACTCCATTGGTTACTGCTATTCTATTGTTTATATTTCTTTTATTTCTACAATCTAATGTTATTAAGCTTCTGAATAGTTAAAAGCTATAACATGTTCTAGCCTTTTCCTTCTATCTATTTGAATCCAAGTGATTTTCCTCTTATAATTTTTACATTGCATCTTTTTTTCAATATATTGTCTAGTTCATTTAATATCAATTGCAGATCTATCTTCAAATCTACTGTATTAAATAGTTTGTCATTTATTTTCAGATCTCCTATAATTTATCCCCACTACTTTTTCTGATCAACAATAGCAGTTTGATTCTTGTATAGACAATATATTAACCTTCTATCTCAAAAATCTATTTTCTACATTTTGCAATATTTCAGTTTACAATATTAATTTTTTTTTTGATATCAACTAAAACATTACAATTTCTCTATATTCTTAATGATTTCTTGGTCAATATTAGAAGGCTCAAAATTGTTTGATTCTTGTATAGACAATATATTAACCTTCTATCTCAAAAATCTATTATAACATTTTGCAATATTTCAGTTTGTTTCTTTTTGATATCAACTAAAACATTACTATTTGATTTCTTGGTCAATATTAGAAGGCTCAAAATTGTTCCTCACAGTACTTTTATTTCTCCTAAATCCAGATTGATAAATTTAATAAATTTTTTTCAATCCTATTTTAAATTCACCAATAAATAATTATAATTAAAATTTTTAAAGTATGTTTTTGGCTCAATTTTTTTTAAAATTCACCAATAAATAATTATAATTAAAATTTTTAAAGTATGTTTTTGGCTCAATTTTTTTTAAAAATAGGTTCATATATTCTTAAAAAACAAATAATACTTTTGAAATTATATTTAGAACTTCTTTTGATCCTGAAGCCTTCCCATTTTTAGGTTACACAAATCTGATTTAACATTATTTTCTTATTCAAATTCAAAGGAATCATTAGCATATATATAAAAAAATCAGTCATCCACATTCTTCCTATCATTATTCAGAAGACTGCAAAGAACATGGATGCTCTCATTGTGGTATCAATTATGAAAAAGTTTCACAAATGCTATAATAGAGTTCCACCTATGGTTCCATCCCATTCCGATGGTGCGGGTGAAACTCCACCCAGTTCTGGAGTAAGGAGACTGGACAGAAGGTATGTCTTTCCCTATTTAACCTCCTCTAGACATTTTAATTGGAACTCTGTCCCACTTCAGGTCAAAAGTGCAGCCAGGGAACAATGGGCAGAACCCCCTATGAAAACTGTTGATATTGAATACCCCATACAGTCAGCCAATGTCCCTGCAGCCAGTGGTTCCCATCTGGCTGACCTTCCTAGATGCAAGAAGAGGAACAGATCATGGAAATTTAGATCCTCTCCTGTTTGCTCCTCCTCCAATGGAGATACCTCTTCTGTGGATGACATTTTGGGCCTTAAGGATCAATCAGACAATGTCTCTATCCCAAGGGGGGAATTTAAGCATTGTCCCCCCCCAAAGTTGTTTATTACTTGTGAAGGAACACTGGCCTCAAATGGCGAAGGGGCTGCTCCAGGGACTCCAGTGGAGGATGATATGGAACAGGTTATTCAGTTGGAGGGATTAGATTATTCCTCCACAATCAGATGGTTTTTCAGGTATCAGCTCTGATGTCTCCCTCATTAGGGCTGGTCTCAAGCCAGGTGACTCCCTCTCAGATGAAGCTGGGCTCCCAGTCATTGTCGTCATATCTTAATAAGCCTGACCATGTTCAGGGCCTGAATTCACATGACAGGGCCTGTGATCCAACACATTGATTCTGGAAGCAGACTCCAGATGTTTTATCCTTATCAAAAATGAAGTTGCATTATCAGTCAAACTCTAGTATTATTAATATGATACAGGAATTTGGCTTCTTCCACTATTCCTTTTCTAAATATTACATCAGGAGGCATTGCAATCATAATGAATAAAAATTGCTCAATCATGTTATTTAAAATTCTACATATAGACACAAATTGCCTGATTGCCAACCTAATTAATGTTTATCTCCCCAAAAATTCTGAAAGTGATCAGAGTAATTTATACCATCAGCACCATTTTCAGATCAAGTCCATTTCCCATCTTAATCATAGGTGATTTTAACCATACATATGAAGCTTTCCAATCCAAATTCATTAAATACTTGAGTCTACCTGTGATAAGTGGGAAGAGATTCTTCCCTGAAGATGCATTTTCCTTTTACATGAAACATTCAGGAGCCCTTTTTGACCTTATATTTTTCTTGTTTTCATTATCATCCTTGATTGAGTCTCACCTCTGGCTGAACATATTTTTCTGATCACTTCACATTGGAAGCGAAGTTCAGCCCCAGGGATGCCATGTGGCCAATTGCAAATTTGCCATGAACAATAAGGATGTTGTGATTGAGTCTCACCTCTGGCCGAACATATTTTCTGATCACTTCATGTTGGAAGTGAGGGATGCCTTATTGCCAATTGCAAATTTGCCATGAACAATAAGGATGTTAACTAGGTCTAACATAACTGTCCAACTGGTTTCAGAAGCTACATAGTGTTTCACCACCTCAGGATATTATCCCTTCCCCATATGGAAGCTTGGTCAGTTTTTGTCAACTCCTTAAGGGACCTAATCAATTGCTGTACTACTAAGATGAAAGGCCCAGTTCAGATTGTAGCTGAGCTGGGTGCCATTGCCAGAGAATTGAAAAACCTACCTTATGAGGCCCAAAATATTCCAGATATTCTAGCCCTAAAGGCTAAGTACAAGGCCTCCCAGAGTGCCATTGCTTACTACCTCTCGATTAAGAGGGCCTGACAATACCTGCATCACCAACAGTGCTGGACCAGGGGATACCTTAGGTGGGATCTTGGTTCATGCAAAAGGTCTAAAGTCCCAAGGGAAATCAAGGTCCAGGGCAATGGCTACTCTGGTTATTTCATGCTGGCCAGGATTTGGGAATTCTATGTAAACAAGTTCCAGCCACTGGGGATGTGAAATTCTCAGGAAAAAGTTTAATTCATGGACTCAGCCCCTCATAAGATTTCAAAGGCCCGAATCTTATTCAAACTGAAATCGCTTCCTGGCTTGCATGGGATTGCTAAATTTCTTTTATATCACCTATGCTCTTTTACCATTCCCACATTGTTGATTTCCTGGATGAAGACAACCAAAAGTCCTTGGGGATTTGTCCGATTGCTATGGTGCCCCTAATTAAGAAATGGATGTCCTTGATAATCTCCAGCCAATCTCAATGGTGCTACTGCTGATCAAATCGATAGAGGGCCTCATAAAAGAGGATATCCAAGAGAACATTATGGGATGCCTCTTGTCTTATCAGTTTGCCAAGAAGGGGTGCTCGATGCCTCCTAGTTGATCATGTCTGTAGAAGGAAATCCTGGCCGGTCGCAGTACAGATTGACTTTGTCAAGGCCTTTGATTGTGCCAGGGTTGATGTGCTACTTGGTGTACTGGAGAAACTAAAAGTGCCTGAACCATACCTCCAATTGATAGAGAACCTCCTATAAAACTGGGAAGTATTTCTCTCATTGGATAGCCAAGTGGCATCAGGATTTAGGCCCTGTGTTTCCCTCCCACAGGGCTCACTACTAAGTGCACTCCTTTTTACAGCCTATGTGAATCCATTGTTGGTAAGCATCGAGGCTGTCCTTTCTGGGATTGCCATTCCTTTTCTGGGAGAGAGCATTCACCATATCTTCAAAATGGATGATATGGCAGTGTTCCTTTTATCTAATGATAAACTCATGAGGCTTGAGGAACTCTTAATCAGTTTGCTTGCAAAATTGGTGTGAGGGTTAATGAAGACAAATTGGTCATATGATCCATCATGATAGGGAAGTAAGTTCAGGACAGATATCTTCCAGCTTTGCCCCAACTGATACTTTATAAAAAAGACTCTCTGCAAGAGGCTATGCTGGGTGAGGGGCTCCTGTCATCAGCTTCAACATATTACAAAAACCTAAACCACTGAATGGGTTGGCTTTGCACTCAATCAAACCATATCCAAATTCAACAGACCCAAACATTCCAAATTCAATGGGCCCACAATATTCTATTTAGACTCTTGAACATCAATGTAGGTGTGGAATGCCCACTCCCATTGCAGGAAGTTGAGCAAACAGATAGGCCTCCACCCAAGCACAGAGCCTAGGGCTTCAACAACAGGTTACCTTAATGTACAAGAGCATCAATACCTCTGGTTCCCTGTTTGGTTTTAAAACTACTGGGAGACACCATTTGTTGTCTGATGGGAGAACTAAAATGATTCAATTTACTTCCTGTGGGAATCCCCTGGTTCATGAGATGGACCAAATCCCCCAAACTGGAACCAAAATATGTGGATTTCTTGTTCAAGGTCAATCTTGGGGCTCTCCACCAGGGCCTTTCTGTGCTATTGCAGGGGTTATAATATTAACATCTTGTGCCCCCTGCATAACAAACAAGAAGAGTCCATGGATCACATACTTTCTCGATGTGATTTGTGGATCTATCTTCGGAACTTCCTGCTGAAGAAAATCACCAATCCTGATCAATCCTATGTAACAATCAAGCTGGTCTTCATGACAGGTATATTTGGGACTATCTGGCTGGCAACATACATAAACTTTGCCATATGGACTATAAGATGTAAGTGCTGTTTGAGAAAGGTGTCGACTACTTGATTGAAGACCTTGTTGTTAAATATCTCTTTAAAACAAGTGAAAGGGACAAGAGAATGTAGAGTTCCTTCATTGGCTAATCAAACATGTGGCCAATTAAGAATATAGGTTGACCTTTGACACCTAGGCCCATTGTATGGCTTTTTTAATCTGTAGTGACTGATTTGCTTGCTCCTTTACTATGTATTATATTTTATTGTATTTTGATCTGTGACTCACTGATTTTTGTATCCATATCACATAAATATACTTATGCAATTTCCATTATTATATGGTAATTTTCCTTTCATGAATTTTTTAGTATTACATTTGTTAGTCTCCTGAACATGTTGTTATTTGATGGCCTTGTTTGTCAGGCCTACCTAATTTCTTTTTTTTATTATGACAATCATATGATCCTAATATGAATTGTTATATGATTATCTTTAGCTTAGATGAACTGTGTAATCCCTTTTATGTTGAAACCTATCTGCCCATTTGATTTACCATATAATAGCTATACTCATCTTGTTTATGTTAATTATTCAATGACAGAAACTATGTATTTAGTTTGACTTATTGTCTATGTTCTCTTGTCAGTGTAATTTCATCAACCTGTGTATTCTTGAATTTCTCCAATGTGATCCTTGTAACTCATGGGATGTTACATGTATGCTCCCAATTGAATTTTGCAATTTACTGTTTTCCATGATTATACTTCTTCTGTAAATAAAGTTCACTTTTGAAATAAAATAACCAAAATTCCGTTTTCATCTGATTAAGATATAATCATTATTATAAGAAAGGGTCCCAATGATTTAACAGTACTATGGTTGAAAACTTTTTCATGTCTTAATTTCAGTGTGCCAAAATTGAAAAAAAATAAATTAAATGATAAGTTACTTATTAATCATGATCTTTTTACAGTTTTAAACTATAAATCATTTCCAAGTCTTATAATTAGTTAGTGACTGAATTTCTATTTTTCAATTTCTAGTTTAGGAAGTTCCGCATTCTTTTTATTATGATCAAAAGGAGAATATCATTTGTTTTTTTATCAAGTTATTAAATATATAATTTTCATCACAGAAATAATTAAGATTTTTTTTATTGAACCCAGGAAAGAAATGTTCTCCTATCCCGAATATATTTCTGTAAAAAGATTCTTTACAAGAATGTTATTCTGACTCTATGTTATTCTGACTAGAGTCATAGATCAAGTAATAGTTTTAATATTTACCTCTCAAAATTTAGTCCAAATATTAGTAGTTTTTAAAGAATCTGCAGCACATTTACTAGATAGTAACTGTTTTTAATATAACTCGTTTTAAATTTAGAGTATACTAATCTACAATTTGTTTAACACTTTGCATCTCTTAAGTCTTCATATAATATTAACTTATTTTACTCCACAAGATGGTATTGTTTGAACTTGAATGCATTATTGTTTTTTTAATAGCATTTTTTAAAACCTAAATAAAGTCTTCATAATAGTCATTGTATGTGTTGTCCAAAAATTCATTTGAGATCATTTGAGTTTACAGAAACAAAACCATGATTTCCTTTTAAACCACTAAACATCACATGATTACCATCTCTAATGCTAGCACATAACTGTTATTAATCAGGTAAAACTCTCCATACAGTAGTGCCATCCTGTGCCAACCAGAGTAATCAGTGGATGCCAGAAGGCATTAGATGGGGATTTTATGCACAAGCCTTCTAGCATCCATTGATTACTCTGGTTGGCACTGCTGTATGGAGAGTTTTGCCTGTTTAATGATTTCCTTTTGTCACATTTTTTTTTCTCTTCCTATCAACATGTTTATTTAAGTCTGCTAGAAAATAAATTCAGTCTTTTTGATCCTCTAACTTTTTTTAATAAGGTATAAATATATTTTTTAATATTCTGATACTAACTGTAGCATAAATAATGATGAAATGCACTTAAACTAATATTATATTAGTTTTTTATTGGTCCATCTAAGAATTCCAAGTTAGATCTCATAGAAAATACCATGCACTTGATCTTTTCCCCCCACATAAAAACTTTTAGACACCCCCTGTTCTATTAATCTTTTTTTTTTTTTTTTGGAAAATGTTTCATTAAAATTAGCTATATTAATTTTAAATTTGATAAACAGGGGCCTCTATTCAATTCTTGGAGATTATACTTTCTATGTCCTTATATTTAGGGGAGAAAAAAAATATTTTGGGCATAAAACTTTATCTAAGTTCCAGTATGTAATGTTTGACTTTTGATTTACTATGTAATATTTTTTGTAATCTTATGAAATGAATCTTAATTTTCTGTCATATTTTTTTACAAATTTTCTGAGTTTCTTCTGTAAAAGAAAAACTATATTCTGTATGTATACTTACATATATGTTATATGTATTTTTATTTTTATATTGTATAATGTCAAATATTAGGCTAATATGATTAGTTTTCCAATTTTGTCCACTGTTGTTTATACTTTTAGTATTTGATGTATAGAAATCATTATTAATAGCAACAACTCAAAGATTATGGCTATTCTAATTCCAGAAAAATAAAGATAAAAACAAACACAAAAAAGTGAGTTATGATTTTGTTTTTAATGAATCTAAAAATAATCTTCATATTAAAAAGACATTTTGATTTTATAAGTATTTCTAGAGTGATTAAAGCCATTGGATTATCACAATAGATTCTGGATATTGTTATAGTCTGAAGAATATTTATCACATTGCAACAGCAATGGTTAGATCTCATAGTGATACTAAGAAGTTAACATTGGGATGTATGTATGATTTAGTGATTCCATATCTCCAAAACTTTTTAAAGTAGTTTTACAGGATGTATTTTGTGGATTAAAATGGAAGACTAAGAGAGTAAAAGAAAATTATCTAAGTCATCTAGTTTTTGCAGGTGGTGTAATTGTTTTTACAAATAATGCTTCTGAGTGTCAGAAAATATTACAAAATAAGAAAATAGAATTAAAGATAAATGCTAAAAAAGACTCGAGCAATGTTCAATGATTTTCTCAAAGAAAGAAAGATTGATAATGATGAAATTAGAAGAAGTGCACAACTACAAATATTTTGGTCAGTTTATTAATGCAGATGAAAATATAACAGATGAAATTAATCGTAGAATTAAATTTGGATGGAATGTTTTTGGTAGAAATAATTTAATACTAAAAATTTGTGTTTGTGTTTGAAAAGGAAGTTTTTTAGTAAATGTGTTTTATCAATTTTTACTTACGGATCTAAGATTTGGTTACTTAATAAAAGAGAAATAAAGAGACTTCAAACCACTCAATGAAATAGGGAGAGATTTGTACTAGGAGTAACAAGAATGGATTAAAAGGGAAATGTGTGGATGAGAGAACAAACAGGTGTTATTGACATCAGTAAAAGAATTACAAGATTGCAGCTGATCTGGACATGTATTTAGAAGAGGTGATTATATATGGATAATTAGAATCTTAAATTGGGTCTCAAGAGATTGTAAAAGACTTAGAAATAGAACACATGTGAGATAGATGAATAGAATAAAGTAATTTGATGGTGTTATGAGGAGAAGGAAGTTAGAGTTTAGAGAAAATAGATTAAACTCCTGCAGTGGATTAATAATGGTTGAAAATGATGATGCTGATTCTCAAGACACATTTAAAATAATCCAAGATTGAAATACATTCTGCTAATTTTATATTTTACAACTGTTGAAATTTAGTATGTGTAACAATTGTTATTAAAGAATGAACATAATTTTTCTTATTAATATGTTTGGAATAGGATTTACTTTTTAATGTTTCTATCATTTTAAGCTTGAAACTCATGTTCTTAGATTACGTTAATTTCTTTTAAATTTTGATTTTTAGCCATAACATGATTGATAAAATGCTATTAATTTGAGTGTGTCTGCATCTAAGCTTCTTTATAATATTTTTACTTTTGTTATTTAAAATATTTATTTGTATGATGAAATTATTATTATAATATAGAGAAAAATTTTTTTTAGTAGTAGTTTGTTTCAACTTGAGGCTTCTTTGATTAAAAAAAAAAAAAAAAGAAAATAAATTTCTTCCAGAATTTTACTATAATTTTAGAAAAATTTTGTGAGATCTGCGAATTTTGTAGAGAAATTTAAAATAGATATTCTCATATAGCTTTATGAAATTCCATGGATAAAATATTACAATGGCTGCAGTGTTTTCTATCCCCATTATTTTTATAAACTGGAACAATCGACTTCACCATTTTCAATCATTATCAATTCGTTGATGAAAGTTTCAAGTTTAATTCAGTTTCTTCAATCTCTAGCTTCTTTTTTTTCACATCATATCAGTAAACTTTTTTACTTCATTCATTCATCTCATATATGATATCTTTCTAGATCTTTTACAATCTCTTGAAGTCCCATTTAAGATTTCAACTATCAATTTATTACCATTTTTTCCAGCAATATATTCAGCTTAAGTCCATTTCGTTCTTTTGATTTTTTCAGTTATGTCAGTGGTACCTGTTTGCTCGCTCAATCATGTATTTTGTTTTTGATCTTTTTTTGAAAATCTTCATATATATTTCCATATTTCATTGAAGTTTTTCTATTAAGTGCCAAAGTCTCAGATCCATAAATAAGAATTGGTAAAGCATATATGTATATTAAAGACAGACTTTTTTAAACACATCAATATATTTCTTTTTAATACTAAATTATTTCTGCCTAAAACACTCCATCCAAGTTTAATTCTATGATTAATTTCATCCAATATGTTTTTATCTGTTTTAATAATCTAACTTATAAAAAAACTGGAACAATAAAAGCATTCTAATATTTGAATTTTTTAAAATTACTAATATTACATGATATTCAATGGTAGTCATTATTTTTTAATGCTTCTATCATTTAAAACTAATTTCTATGATCAATCAGTGATTGTAAATGTTTATATAATATTAACCTTTTTTAAATTTGGACTTCTAACTATAACATAATCAATAAGACATCACTTTTTTGAGTGTGGAGATACTGTTAATCATATTTTTAACTTTATCTTAATGTACATTTGATTGTTGTTGTTTTTTTAAACTATTAAAACATATTATTAGCACTATTAAGGCATTCACTACTAATATATTTATCTATGTCTTTAATATTTAAAATGCAAGATTGTGTTAGATTAATATGTTAATTTTTATTGAATCTTTACATAATCGGTACTACAATTTTTGGCATTAAATCCTTTTCAAGTTTTACCATAATGCATATTTAGTAATGAGAAATATTATAGACTTCTAAAAATAACTCCCACAAAAGAACAGTAATAGAGAAGGTATTACTCATTAGACATGGAAATTGCGGGATAATGAACGTTCAGATTTACTCTTTTTGTATTTTGATTACTCATTTAATGACCAGTATCGGATGACTGTCTGTAAATGCAAATTGTTATATGATCATTAATTTGGATTATTTATAACTTCATGGTAAAGCTAAACAAACAAGCAGGAATAAATATTACTCACACAATTTGACTAACTAATAACTGATATTTATTTACCCAACAAGATAATATAAAAAGTAATATGAAAAATAACATATATATGGCCATAGAGGCATATAAAATAATAATAAGATCCCTGTGGCCTGAAAAAATCCTTAGGTACACTTTGGAACCGTCAATGGTGGAAATTCACTGGGTCTTCCATTGTCCTCTTGTACACTTGAATTTATAACATTGCAATTGTCCTTAGTTCACAACTCCCATGATACGAGTATGTGTGTTTATATTTTCTTCTTAAATTGTACCTTTATTATTAACTTCGCATACCATAGAAATTTTTAGATTTAGGTTATCAATCTAATTACTTATAATGATATTTCTATTTATGGAACAGGAACAATTCTTTTAATTTTAATCAGCTAACTTGATCTCTAAATATTTAATTCTTTACAATTGAAACAGATATTTTTTACTAATGAAAATATCTAAGCACAAACTTATCTTAACTGAAATGTTTTACTTAACTAATACATATATATCTTTCCATTTGCTTTATTTAACTCTCATAAATATTATTTAATTCACTTACAATATTTTTTATTTATTTCTAAACATAGAACAACCTCCTCGACTTCACAAATTAGGGCTTCTGAAGTCTAATAGTCTTTTAAATAGTTAGGTTCTGCTATATATATATATTAAAGAATAAATAAAGGTGTGTGTGTACAAACTTTGAATGTTGATATGCTAGAATACTCCAGAAATAGAATAAATAATTAGTATGAAGAAAAAGAAATTACCACTGAAAATTACAACAGACTAATTTGCACGTAAAGAAAAGTTCACTTTATGAAAATGAGCAAAGTTGATAAAAGAGTCTGCAGAAGAAAAATTGAAAGAAGGAAAAATAAGCAATAGTACAAAAGAACTGCAGTAAAAGAGTATAATGATTACTGAGTTATGTTCTGTTATTCTGGAAATTAATAAAGAAGAGCTCTAGTCAAGAATCTAATTTGACTATCTCTGAATAATGTGAGTGAACTGCAGTGTGCTTATACAATTGCAGAGTTACAAATTTGCAGAATTAAAGCAATTATATAAATAAATCTATAAAAGAGATATATGATCTTTTTCTCAACTGACAAACAGTGAGTTGAATTATTAATCTTTACTAATACAATTATTATTATTCAGAACAAATAAATTAGTGAAATTGATTTAAAATTTTAGTTGTTTTTTCTTATTTATAAATATAATTATCCAGCTACCAAATTACTGCATGGCCCCGAATATATTATTTGGTGCAGTTTGACAGTTTAACCTGTGAAGCTTAAATAAAGAATTATTTTGAGATGTTAAATTTAGTGATGCAGTGAATCGAAAATGCAGAACATGACAACAACATTTGACATACTAAATTCATGTCAATGGCAAATATATGTGAATCATATTGAAAAGTATACACTTAAGAATGGAATAAGAGATGATAAACTTAAAGTAGCAGTGCTATTATGGATGTCTGGCAAATATATATTAAATGTGGCAAATCATTTATGTAATCCCTAGACATCTGAGGAAATACTCTATGAAGAGTTACTGATAAAACTATATGGCTCATCTTCGTTTTTGAGAGAGGATATAGTTACAAAATGAAAGTATATGTAAATATGACTTAGTCCTAAAAATGTTGGCAAAGAATTGCGAATTTAAGAATTATATCAACTACATCCTGCTGGATTATCTACTATGGGGAATAAGAGAGATAAAACTTAGAGAAATATTACTAAACGAGAAGGAATTAACATTTAAGGTTGCTACTGAATGGGCATTAGCTTATGAAAGAGAATAATTTTTCAGAAATGAGTATAAATACAGCAAAACCATGATTGAGAGATAAGTAAAATGTTTGTTAAAGATCCCTCCTACTTATTATATGGAAAAACAGGGCATTTAAAACCTAATTGTAGATTTAAAACAAAAAAATGTTTTAACTGGAGATTGAAAGATCACTTGTCAAAGTTATTTAGAAACGCCAAAGCAAGATTTACAGTGAAAGAGTAAATTGAGGGGAGAAAGGTCTAAAAAGTTTATAATGACAAATAAATAGAAAGATAGTGATATGTTGAAATTAAATATGAAATTCTTCGATCAAAATATACAAATGGAGATCAACAGCAGGCTGGATATATCATTAATATTATGGAAAGACTGGAATATGATTTATAGAAAAGCAAATTGAAAAAGTCTATGGTGATAGTGTCAGATGTAAACAGAAACTATATAACAATTAGAAGAATGCCTATAGTGCCTGAGAAATAGCCATAGAAAACAATTACCATTATAAGAAGCAGAATGGAATATTAATGTAATATTAGGAAGAAGTTGGTTTAAGCCTTTCAGAATAAGTATTGGACATATTAAAACTGCTAAAGCACATTTACTACCTAAGAAATTTAAATCCTGATCTGAAGCTATAGAAGCTTGGCAGCAAGTTCATTTAGACCATCAGGACCATTTCATGGAAAAATATTCTTTGTATCTATAGATGTATATTCAAAATGGGTTGAATATCATATAGTAAATAACACAAATAGTGAAAGTGTAATAAAATTTTGAACTAACTTTTTGTAACACACGGTTATCCAGAGATTATAGTAATGGATAATGGAACTGGGTTCAACTTGGAGAAATTTAAAAACTTCCTTACTTTGAAAGGGATACAACACATATTGACATATGCTGACATACATGAAACAAGTACTACTGCTATGTTTTACTAGCATTTTATACCCACTGTCGTTATAAAGAAAACTGCTGCAGATTTGCTATTAAGATGACAGATGAGAACAAACTTTCTCATATTACTTCCTAATAAAAGTAGAAAGAAAAATGACTATTTGGAAAATGTTAAATTTATTGTTAAACAAAATGTATGGATTAAGGAAATAATAAAGAGGAAATGGTGATAAGGAATAATTACAAAAATAATATCTACACTAATACATAAAATAAGATTAGAATTTATAGTAGAGTATTTAAGCATCATATAAACTATATTGAAGAACAGAGAACAGAACTGTTAGAGGATGTACGTTTATTTCAAACTCAGAGAAAGTCAATCAGACTGATATTTTTCAAGAAATTAAATTAAAAATTCCAATTAGCTCTCTTATTCAAGAAGAGCTATCAAAGTAAGAAATGAATTGGGAGAAGAAAATATTATGAAACCAAAGGAAGATTATAGAATCTCAACAAGACCTACCTACCTGAGTACAGAGGAGACTGACAAAACTCAAGGACTTGTGAATAAAACTGATTATATTGTTTGAGCAGAGCCTGCAAAAGTTATTAGTGAATAAAATTGTGTATTTCTGAGTAGAGGGAGGAATGCTATGTATACATATATATATATTATTAAAAATAAATAAAAGTGTGTGTGTGTGCAAGCTTTTAATGTTGATATGTTAGAATACTCCAGAAATAGAATAAATAATTAGTATGTAGAAAAAGAAATTACTTATTAGAGATTGCAAAAGGCTAATTTGCATGTAAAGAAAAGTTCACTTTATGAAAATTAGTAAAGCTGATAAAAGAGACTGCAGAAGAAGAATTGAAAGAAGGAAAAAATAAGCAGTAGTGTAAAAGAAGTGCAGTAAAATGGTATACTGAGTTGAGTTATGTTCTATTGTTCTGGAAATTAATAAACAGCTCTAGTCAAGAATCCAATTTGACTATCTCAGAATAATGTGTGTGTGTGAGATGTAATGTGCTTACATAAAAAAATGCGTCCTCACATTTTATTATACTTCCTTTTTACAAATTTAATTTAAAATTATATCCTGAATAATCTGGATATTTTTAATCTCACACTTTTGGGAAAGATGGGTGAGCTTTTATGTCTTTTTTCTCTTAGATTTAGTTTCAATAATAATTTTTTATTTCTAATGATTACAGTGATGTGTAATCATACAATTGGGGTTTACATTGTTGTTCTAACTATCTTGTTATTTCCATTTGGGTTCTGATGAGTCTATGTTGCCCAATATGGTGTGAACATTAGATCTTTCACATATTTGTTATCTGATTGTTAGCCCCCCCCCCTTGCCTTGTTGTTAGTTTGGCATATTGTATAATGTCCAAGTGTCTTCAAATGTTTTTGACGATGCCAGGAGTTGGTCTCTCTTCTGGGTTTTAATCATTGTTTTGGAAAAAACCTGTTTTATATTAGGTTGTGGGTGTTCCATGATTGGTTTACAACGTGTAACCCATATGGCATAGTTCAAAAACACCGAGAGACGTATTATTGGATAGGTTTTAGTATTGATACTATCTTTCAGAGATGAGATCAGTTGGAAATCTATCTTGGTGTTGGAGAGTATGATTTCTCGGATTACTCTGAAATCCCATACATTGTGAGAAAAGGTGTTCCAATGTCTCATCGCCGTTCATGCAAATGCTGCAAGTAGGGTCTATGTTATGACCACATTTGTAAAAGAGGAAGTGATTAGTAGGTAATCCATTAATGTTGTATTTAATGAGGAAGTCTAGGTATTTAGCCTCTAGACTCCATCTTTTAAAGTTGGATACCAGTTTCTGATTATTGTAATAAAAGGTGTTGATTATAGGATGTAAGATTGGATGGAGGATTGTGTATGCTTGCCATAATGATATTTTAGAATTGAATGTGGAGTCATTTATTGGGCAGTGCTGTTTGATAAAGCTTGTGTTTCTAGTGATCCATGTTTGTCTGTCTGGTGGGGGTCGGTCAGTGGGTATTACCTTTTGAAGGAAAGTTTTTTGGAGAATTGTGTTAAAACCATATGATGCTACCAAGTTGTGTATGACATTGTGGGTTTTTTTGGTAAATCAATGCCTGAATGGAGTGGAGAGCAAGACCATTTAGCTTTCTTGGTCGCTGAGTGCCTTTGAGACTGATCGCGACCGTTTTACCTTTCCAGAAAAGCCTTGAGCACAAGCCATTTATTTTATTTATGAAGCTTTTGTTGCATTTGATAAATGGAAGAAAGTATGCTATTTTTGGCATCACATTCATGTTAATTAATGCTACCTTGCCAGGGAGGGAAAGGTAGACTTGTGACAAGGAAGTGATGAATTTGTTTGTTGTTTCTAGGATGTTATCCTGAATCTCTTTGGTTATTGCTGTGGTAATTTGAATATGGAAAACCCAAGATATCGCTATGGCTTGACAGAGAAGAGGGTGTTAATTTTCCTTCCTGAAACAATTTGCCAGGAGGCAGACTTGCTGGGGTTGAATTGCAGCCTGTATTTCTCAGTATAGCGACTTAATATTGTTTGTAGCAAAGGAATATGTTTTCTTGATGGTAGGATGATCATTACATCATCCATGTAGGCAAACGTGTTGAATTCTCTGCTTAAATTGGGTATAAAAAGACCTGGTAGATTTGTTTCCAAATCCATCAGGAGAGGATTTATATATGCGATGAAGCATAGGGCACTGAGGAGGGAACCCTGAGGGAGAGCTTGTGTCGGTTTAAATCCGGAGGTGATATTACCATCCATAGTGATAAAAATTTCCCTGTTGTATAGTAAGTTGCTTATGATCTGGACAGCAGTTGTAGGAACATCATACTCGGCCAAAATATTTAAGAGTATGTCTATATGTACCGAGTCAAAGGCTGTAGCAATGTCCAGTTGAATAGCTATTGGCCCTGACTTCTGGTGGATTTTGACATAGTCAATGATGGAGATTATGTTGCCCATTGCATGTGCAGTAGAGGATCCCTTCTTGGCATATTGGTTGTTAGATATGTACTTTAAGACATTTGGTTGGATGAGGTCTTTGATCACAGACTCTACAATTTTAATTAGCAGGGGTGTCATGGAAATAGTCTGATGTTTGAGAGATCCATAACCTGATTTTTTTTTTTATAAATGGAACTAGCGCCACTGGGTAAAGGTTAGGTATCACTCTATTACCAGTTGCTAGGTAATCCACCATCTTCTTCATTATGGGAATTGCAAATTGATTGAAGTGTAGGATTAGGAATCTGGGAATCCCATGTAATCCAGGATGTACACCATCTGGAAGGGAAGATATTTTCTGTTGGAGTAGGTTTTCTGTGATCCCATGTATTGCCTGTGGATCAACTTCAGACCAGGATTGTGTGCCATTGAAGATGCGGTTTGCATTCTTTTCCAGAAGTGTTCTTTTATTGTGTTCATCATAGGTGTTCCCAGTAAGGTTTTCCCATCTGCAATGATGGAGGTGGGAGTGGTTTTGTTATTTTTCCCTCCAAGTGCCCATCTCAAGTAGCCTTTTGTCCAGTGATGTTGTTGTGATAAATAACATTTGGCTCTTCTAATGGATAGGTATTCTGCCAGGGATTTTTGTCTTGATCGGTATAGGTTTTTAAGACTATATATATCTTGTGTTTTGATAGGTTGACTTTGGAGCATCTGAAGCTGATTCTCTATTTGTAGAAGATCTCTGAAGAGGCCATTAGGGCCTTTGACTTTCATGGTGTGGTGTTTTAATATTGTCTGTAGGATGCCTATAAATGAAAACCAGGCTTCTTCAGCTGGTCTTGAAAGGATGTTGATTTTGTGAAAATATATATAAGATTTGGACACTATGGCCTCTGTTATGTTTGATTTTGTTACCATCCGCATGGTTTTGTGAAGAGCCTCTGGGGTTGGGAGGCCAGCCATGGTTTCAAGAGTAACTACAAGGGCCATATGGTCCGAAAACGACACCGGTAAAAGTTTTGCATTTAGATGAAAATGTAAATCTGGTGAATAATATAATAGGTCTATTAGGGTTTGGTGGGATTTGGTGTAAAAGGAGTAGGATCCGGGAGGAAAGAATCCTTCCCCACACATCAAGTTTCTATTTATCAGTGGAAGAAATTTTAGATTAAAGCGACCATATGTGGTGTTAAAATTTCCCAATATAAGTAAAGAGCCTGATTTGTTGCTAAGGATAGCATTTAAAATCTGAATTATTTTGTGATAGATAGTAGGATTGTTTGAAGTGTATATATAAGCTAGATTTATGCTGTAGCCCCAATAGTCTATTTCTAATAAGATTAAGTTGTTATCCAAATAGAGAATACAGAATTTGTTAGGAGGAAATTTTTTGTTAATTAATACTCCAACCCCTCCAGCCGCTGAATGTCCAACTGGAAATTTAGTGAAGCCCATAGTGGCAATTAATGTTTCTATTTTAGTGTCAGTGTTATTATGGAATTTGGTTTCCCCCATTAGAAGGATGTGGGGAGAGTTAATGCTTATCCAATTTCTAATTGTGTGAGCACGGGCCAATGAGTTGATGCCACGGACATTAATCCCTGCAGTTTTATAGTTCATAATATAGTGTCCCTGCCCCTCCAGCCGGCCCCTGGTCTCAGGGAGAATTTGGAAGTAAATGACTTTAATTGGTTTCTTGATCTGATGCTTCTTCCAATGAGAGTTGATGTAGATTTGATTCCATGAGTACTGGAAGGTCCTCATTTTCCATAGAATCTGGTAATTCCAAATAGGGATCATCTTCCATTGGTGCTGAATCTGTATCAGAGTGCTCAGAGGTTTTTCTTTTCTTTTTTTCCCACAACACTTTGTGTTTACTTTGTGATTCTTGTGAATCTGGTTTTAATGTAGGTAGTTGTGTTATAAACCCAGAATTCATATTGTCATCTGAGCTTGATTTATCTGGAACATCTGATTTCCATTTATTAATATTTGGTATAGCTTGTCATGTTAGCTCTACTTCTTGTGAAAGATCCTGATTCCAATGTCCAGATAAACCATCCTTTTCCCCCAGGTTTTGAGTTTTGGTGTGTGCTGGATTGAATTTTTTCCTTGGTTTATTGGTTTTGCTACTTTCTTTTTGAGGATGTGGAGTTATTGTATTTTGTTTACTTTGTGACTTTCTAGGTGATTGGGTATTATTTTTGTCTATTTTGATTCTGGTGTCTGTTTCTTCTATTGGAAGTGATTTCAAGTTTGAAGGATTGTCAAGCATTGATTCATAGCCATTTTTTTCCAATGTTGTACTGTTTATTGACTGAATATTATCTGTGTATTGGTTTGAAATGAGATGAGGTGTACTTGATGTAGTTGTTTGTTTATCATTTCTATTTTTGGTTGTAATGTTGTGGAATTCCATTTCAGTTTGTTGGGAAAGATTTTCATCTTGATCTTCATCTCTAGATATTATGTGATCTGGTGATACATCTGTGGGAGTTATGTCTATAGATTCGGTATAGTTTGATGTTGAAGCCCTGTGTTTATCAGTGTGGTTTTCAATATTATTGTCTGTTTTAGGTGACTGTTTGGTGTTTGTAGTGGTTGTTTCTATATTCTTTCCATTGCAGCGGTGGAACTTGCCATTCTTTTGATTGCAGGTAGTGCAGATACGTGCCAAACAGTCTTTTATAAAGTGTGTCCTTTGTAAACAGTGAAAGCACTGAGGCCGCACCCCTCTGAATGTTAAGACCATTGGTGAACCTCTTGCATTAACTACAGTAGGGATGTCAGTGGGAGAAACATTTTTTTTCATGGCTAGTGAGAAGATTGTTGCATTTGATATTATGTTTCCGTTCAAGATGGGGTCTGGAAGGAATTTAAATTTTGATACAGTGCCATAGGGATTGAGGATATTTTGGAGCTCTTGTTTAGTGAATCTTGTTATGCAGCTTTTGATTTTCCCTTGTAGTATCATAGGTCTGTTCATTTCTACAGTGCAAAGTATTTTATTTCCCAGTATTTTAATATTGTTTTTAAATTGGAGCCTGTCTGCCCAGGTCTTAAATTCTATTGCCACATATCTGTCATTAGGATGTGTTAGTATTTGATAAATCCCCAACTCTGAATCATGTTGTTTAATTACAGAATATAAATGTTCCATGGGGAATTTGTATAATGATAAGTTTTCATTCGTTACTGCTAGGATTAGAGTTTTGTCATTGTAATAATTTTGGAAAGATTTATAGAGCATGTTTGGAATAGTTTTGTTGAAATTATAGTTTATGTTTTGATGCATTTCGTCGGTAATATTATTATAATTTAATATCTTAACTGATTGGGGGTGTTGATTGTCTTCTGGTGTGATTTCTCTTCATATTCTGATATGCCTATAAGCATTTCATTTATATTGCTGACCGAGTTAGTCTCCGCGGTTTTAACGTCTTTGTTGATACTTAAAGCGTTAGCGTAGGATATAGATTTTTTTGGGTTTGTATTTGTGAGTCTGTTTTGAAATGTGCGAACGATGTAGATATTAAAGGTTCATCTAGTTTGAAATTTTCATTTGTTTGTGAATGGGTTTTGTTGATTTTTTTTTTTATCTGTTATTTCGTTTTTTTCTCCCGAAATACTGTTGACAGTCTCTGGTGATACAGCAGCGAATTTGGTGACCTCTGGTGATTTAAAAATTTTTTTTTCCTTTCTTCAGATAGATTTTGCTGATATTTTATTTTTTGTTCCAAATTATTCTGAGAGTGTTTCGCGGTTGTGGATGAATTGTGTTTATTTACTTCTCCTAAAGGAGTTTGGGAAATACGGTGAGTGTTGTTACTGTTTTCGTATGTATTATTAATATTGGCTGTTATTTCGCCCGATGGGAAACCAACGCTATTGCATATAACTGACAAAGTTTATATAATTTCTTGCATTTTAATGTTGTCAGTAATTATTTGGTGCTTAGCATTGCTAATTGGAAGGTTTTTGATCTCAGATGGAGCCTGAGATTTGTTATTATAGCTATGAAGATTTCGGCTATCGTTTCTGTTGAACGACTGAGTGTGACAATTTAAGCTTGAATTGCTATGTATATTATCTATATCATTATCACATTCCATTTTTAAATATATAAAACTTCTCTTACCTTGTATTTAGGGGTTTGGAATGGGGTTTGATACCCCCTTTCCTGCTGATTTCAATTTTGAGGAGAGCTATCGTTCACGTTGTTTGCTGTTTAAGAACCGGAAATGGTTCTTTTTTTTCTTAGATTTATATACTATTTCTAGCAGTCTCTACAATATTTCTTATTCTATTTACATTTTCATGCTATATGGCCTTTCTTCCCACAACAATAACAAACTAACCATTTCAAATTACTTTTAACAGAACATTTTTCACCCCCAGTCTTTATTATCAAAATTTTAAAATTCTTTCAGTTGGTCCAATGCAATTTCATGGATTAATCTCATTTTAATTGCCTCTTCGAAAGTTAAATCCTTAGAGCCTAACAACTGCTGTCTAAGCCTATCATCGGATATCCCCAAAGTAATTATTAGAACAAAGTATCCCCAAGAGTGTTTAAAACTTTCAGCAGGCTCGCTCAATGCGTGATCGTAATCACATAATCTTTCCCACTTATCTTGCTGTCTATTTCTAAAATGTAGCCATGCTGCATGTTTTGAAAGCTGTGGACTAAAATAGTTACTTAACTTTTCCATTATTATTATTATGTATAGTAATTTTTCTGGGTTCTCATGATCACATAGTTTATTTACAATTTCATTTACATTTTGCCCATCATAACATAACAAAATGACAACTTTAATCAGGCCATTAGAAGTTCTGTTTATATATAAAAGCTTTTTCATCCTCTTAAGATAAATTGGCCTACTAAAAGGACTATTTACATTAAACTCATTTATTGTCACGTACGGCACAGATGTCTTTTTATTATCCTAATCTCAAATGTAGCAATTAAAATTAAAAAAAATTTTTTTTTTTTTATGTTTGCCTAAATTTATTCACTAGCTAACTTTCCCTTAGGCTGACAACTGAACCAGTTTTCTAATTATAGGATTGAAATTTATTACTGACTACTGCAGTTTCTAGCTACAGGTCAAATGCTATCACAGACTACTAAAGTTTCAGATTATGGTTTGAATCCTATCCTGTCACTCAGAATTATGATTCAAATTCTATCACCGAGTACAACAATTCCTAATAATGAAGTTAAATCTTATCTTTGAGTATATAGGTTTTTTATTATGTACTGACATCACGAGTATTATATTCATGGTAAAGATGAACAGACAAGCAGAAATAAACATTACACAAACAAATTGACTTACTAATAACTTATTTATTTCACCAGCAAGATAACAATATAAAATGTAAAAACAGGCAAAACGCTCTATACATATTGCCACTCGATGCAAAACAGAGTAATCAATCGATGCCAGAAGGCTTGTGCATAAAATCTCATCTTGTACCTACTCATCCAATATCTCCAGACTAGTTTCAGGCTTGTGGCTTTCATCAGTGAGAAGCCTTGGATCTGAGAATGCTGCATCTAGATCTTAGGATCTAGTGCAACCCTCCAGCATCCAGAAACTGATGAAGGCCACAAGCCAGAAACTAGTCTGGGGATATTGGATGAGTATGCACTAGATGGGATTTTATGCACATGCCTTCTGGCATCCATTGATTACTCTGGCTTGCATTGAGTGGCAATACACATAGAGAGTTTTGACTGTTTTAATAAGTTATAAGCAAGCATAAGAAATGGTGATCATATGATGTTTATTGGCTTAATATAAAATGTAATATGAAAAACAACAAGTATATAGCCACAGAATTACAAAATAATAATAAGGCTGATGTGGCCTGTAAAAGCCCATAGGTCCACTATGGAATCTTCAATAGTGGAAATTCACTGGATACTCCATTGTCTTTAGTTTAACATGATACAGTTCCAACAATAGAGCACATGCATATATATATATTTTTTCTTTTTAAATTGTGCTTTTATCCTGCTCCAGATCATTCCCAGGTAGCAACACTATACTTTTTTTAATTACCTTCATATACCATGGACATTTCTTGATTTGAATTATCAATTACTTATAATGATATTTCTTTTTCTGGAATAGGAACAATTCTTTTAATTTTAATCAGCTTTTGTTGATCTCTAAATATTTATCTCTTTACAATTGAAATGTTTTTTACTAATGAAAATATCTAAGGACAAATTTATTTTCTGAAATATTTTACTTAACTAAGAAATACTCATAAATATTATTTAGTTCACTTACAATTTTATTTATTTCTAAACATACTTATATACATATACACCCAAATACAAATAGTAATGTAAATTTCCAACTATTATCTATACAATTGCAATTTCTTCAAGTATCAAAGTACTTTATTTGCAATAATGACATATTATTAGCACAGTATTACATATTCATATAGGTGGCATAGAAGGTATTGACTATATGCAAAAGTACTTTTTTTAAAAACAAATCATATCAAAATTAATTCTGTAAACTTTTTCAATGAAAGTAACTGCAGGTAAAATAGATATAAAGTGTCAGTTAATGAAATAATAAATGAATATTAAAGTATATAATTTAATTAATTTATGTTTATTCGAGTTATACAGAGAATATAATTTACAAAGATGATTATTTCATCCTAAAAAAACAGAAACAAAAAAAATGTTTATTTTAAAAGAAAACTATCCATTCCAGGACCCACAAAAAAAAAGTTGTACCATATAATTAATTACTCTGCCTACTATTCTAAAATTTTATCTCAACCATATCTTTGTAACATAAATATGAAATAAGATTTTATCTATATTTTGTTTTAATGTCTTTACATTTCTAAAAATAGTAATTTATAAATTATACTAAATGAGATTTTATCTATATTTTGGTTTTAATCTTTTTTTTTTTTAAAAATCAAGTCAGATGTCACATGACTTAATTTAATAATGTTATATATAGAGCTCTATATATAATCTATTTTTAAATGTCTAAAAATGGTAATGTATAAATTATGCAAGAGAAAATAGGATTTTGATAATTTTAAGCATATGAAAAACAAAGATTAAAAAATATCAGATGTAAAATATTTTAAAATATATTCGCAAATGATGCACAAATATTAAAAAAAGAAATCCATATTATTATTGGTTTAGAGAAAAATGAATTGTTATATCTCTTTTTTTATCTGTTTGTTCTGTTATACAGCTTTTAATCTCCAAATATTATCTCTACTTGATCTCCCTATTGTCATTTCTTCTTATCTTTATAACATAGTTTTCATAGATTTTTATATATTTTTTCTGACTCCTCCTCTTTTACACATAAAAATAAATTACTTTTTTTAGTCTTAATATTTTAATTATTTTTGTTATCCAATACGTCTACAAACTTTATTGATCTAGTACTTACCACATGAAAGATAAACTAATTAATGAAAAATAAAATGTCAACATCATTATTCTTAAATCATACAACTATAAAATCAAGAAAATAATATATTTTGCAATAAAAATAATCTCTTTGTCAAAATATTAATTATGTAAGGAAACAAAAGCATTAATGATAAATAAAACACATAGAAATGCAAATCCATAACAGTCGACATTTATTTTTTTGAATTTATTGTTACAAGCATATATTGAATATTGCTAATTTTTATTTCATATGCCTTTTTTGCATGGAATATTTATTGTATAATAATTTTTTATTGTAAAGTATATTATTTTTCTCATTTTATTTAATATACACTTGTAACAGTAAACTTAAGAATAAATATGTAAGTATCTTAAATTCAAGATTAAAAAGACATTTTTTTTTTGTTTGTTAAATAATTGTTATTGTTCTAGTAAAGAAATTATTTTTATTTCAAATATATTATTTTTTTGATCTTTAATGTGGTCTTGTAATTATGAATTCAAAAATAAGTGCAGACATTGAAATTTTTTAATCTGTTTTTTCCCCTCTGTATAGTAAGTACTATATAACTCCATTAATCAGGTAAGCTTTACATTGCACATATTAAAACAGGCAAAACTCACTATACATATTGCCGCACACAGCAAGCTACAGTAATCAATGGATGCCAGAGGGCATGTGCATAAATTTCCCATCTAGTGCCTACTCATCCAATATCCCCAGACTAGTTTCTGGTTTGAGGCCTTCATCAGTGAGGAGCCTTGGATCTGAGAGCACTGCACCTAGATCTTATGATCTAGTGCAACCCTCCAGCAACCACCTTTTATCTCCATTTAACTACAAAACTATGAGTCTTAAACTGGAAACACTTTAATGTTTTCAATCCAAGCCCATCAGCTTACGCAGTCATATGGGTCTGAACCCAGTTCAGTATCCACACATTTTGGTGTCTTTGGTTCTTTAATAACCATAGCCACCACTATCCTATTAGGCAGGATTGGTCACATGTCCACCACCTCTTATACTTGTGTATAACTGTTGTTAAAACAGGCAAAACTCACTATACATATTGCCACACACAGCAAGCCCATATTGTTTTTTTCCCTCAATTTTTTGTACAATAAAAATACTGATGAGTATTTAAATAATACAAAAACAAAATTAGTTTAATGAGATTTATTTTCACTATTGATCACGTATTACAACAGCAAGTTTGAGAAAATATTTTAAAATATTAGTCATAGATTCCTTAGTAAGCATGGCAAATAGCAATGATTTGTATCCTTATTCTTATATAGGTTTAATATTTTTATTGATTTGTAATTATACTGGTGGTCTAAGATAATACCCCAGCTTTTTATTAAAAACTTGAAATGCTTATTTAAGATTTATTCATCCAATTAATATAAAAGATTTTATTGGTTTTAGTTACTGCTAATAATATATATTAAGGCTATAACCTTAAGACTAGGTACCTAAAATGCGACAGTAGGGACCGCTACAAATCTAAACACAATATTAACTACTTTAAAAGACAAGTAGAGGTCCCTACTGTCACATTTTACGTGTATAGTCTTAAGGTTATAGCCTTAATATATATAACTTACATAATGAGTATGCGCTTTAGAAATTATTAATTACTGCTAATATAATTTCATTAGGGAATGAAATTTGATTGTTGTATTCAAAGAATTTTGTTTTAGTTGGTTGTCTAATATTTAAATAATGAGTTAGTTGATGATTAATTAGAGTACTTTTAATCTTTGTTTAAAATTTTTATAATTGTTTGATGATTACTTGGAGCATTTTTAATCCTTATTCCAAAATCTTGTGATTGGTTAAAAATAACATTCATATATAGAGCATATGTCTTCATTCCAGCTGCAACAAATTCTATAACGTAATTCTAAAACATACTGTCTAATTTGGATTTATACAGTCGTCAATATCATAAAAGCTGCATTAATATTTTTTCTTTACAATTTCATTTAAATTAATATAAAAGATGTGGTTTGAAAGCTACATAATTAAAGAAGATTGAGTGTAGAATGATTATTAATAATACTGTAACAAAGGAAAGAGATGACATTTTATATTCATTTATCCAGGGTAGCAGCAGTTGATGTAATGATTAATAACTATAAAATATAATAAGCAAAATTTGTTTTGGAAATATTAAATAAGTTATTAGTCATATTTTGATCTTCAAATTTCTTATTTGCTTAAGAGAAACAATTTGGTCTTAAATGAAGAAAAAAAAAGTTTTATTAAGGTAGATGCTTTACTTTAATAATTGCATTAACCTTATAGAATATTAAAAGCTGATATTGCATTATTATACTAACTCTGAGTTTATTTAACTCATTATTTAAGAATGTTTGTTATAAATGGGAGATGATTATCCAATCAAAATGATCTTTTATAACAACACTTAAAATAGTAATTATCTTTAACAGAAATTCCCTTTTCAGCTAAATGCTTTTGGAAACTTAATTAAATAAAGTATTAGCCATTCATAAAAAGTTTTCCCCATCTTTTTAAGAAGCATCTTATGCAAGAAATGAAACATAAGTAAAGAAAATACATTGTTGCATTGTGCTACTTGTTAATTGGTTATTTTATAGTTTTAATTGTATTAAATGAAAATTTATTACTGAATTATAGTAATTGAATATTATTGTTTTACTAAAATATCAAATCATCATTAAATATTTAACTTATTAATTAAAACATCTTCATTTAAGGTAATGTAGAAAATATTGTAAAGAGTAGGTAATTAAAAAGGAAAGGAGACAGCAGTTATTAATAAGAGCAAATACGATGGGTGTAGTAACTCATATTTCATTGTATCAAAATGATCTTTTACATTTGCAGTTAGTATAATGAAGATCTTTAACAAAAATAGTCTTTCAATTGAATAGCAAGTTTTGAAAATATTAAGTAAGAGCATTAGCCATCCAAGCAAACATTCTTTCCATTTTGCTAAGAGAAATAAATAATCTTACATCTATCTCATTATCCAAAGTAGTTAAAGTTTTTAGATTAATTTATATTTAATTTAATTGAAGAAATATATTCTTGCTTGATGAAAGTGCCTTGCACAAATATATGACTTATTTTTTTTAATTATGTATTTGGTAGGTGTTGCTTTTGGAATCAAATAATATTTCATCATTATCATCACCAACCATTATTAATCCACTGCAGGATGAAAGTCTCTCCAAGTTCAATTCATCTTCTCTAATCTCTAACTTCTCTTCACATTACCCCTGCACACTTTATTTCATTCATTTCCATCTCACATGGGGTCTCTTTCTAGGTCTTTTACAATCTCTTGGAATCCAGTTTAGCATTTCAACTGTCCATCTATTATCATCTCTTCTAGCAATATGTCCACCCAACTCTACTTCAGCCTTTTAATTCTTTCAATAATGTCAGTAACACCTGTTTATTCTCTTGCATTTTTGATCTCTTCTTGTTACTCCTAACATGCATCTCTCCATACTTCTCTAAGTAATCTAAAGTCTCTGTATAGCTCTTCTGTTAAGTGTCCAAGTCTCAGATCCATAAATAAGAATTGATAAAACACACTTATTAAAAACCTTCCTTTTCAAATACATAGGTATATTTCTTTTAATATTAAGTTATTTCTACCAAAAGAACTCCAATAAAGTCTAATTCTATGATTAATTTCATCTATTATGTTTTCATCTGTAGTAATAATCTGACCAAGGTATTAGTAGTTGTTAACTTCTTCTAACTCATCACAATCAATTTTTATTTTCATCTTTTGAGAAAATCCATTGGACATTATTTTAGTCTTTTTAACATTTACCTTTATTCTTACTTTCATCTGATAATTCTTACAACATTTCCTGAAGCTTTGAAGCATTATTTGCAAAAACAACTACATCATCTTCAAAATCAAGATGACTTAAATAATCTCTATTTATTTTCCATTTTAATTCATAAAATACTTCTTGCAGTACTGCTGTATAAAGTTTTGGAGATATGGAATCATCCTGTCTTATACCCTTCTCAATGTTAACCTTTATAATATCATTATATAATATAATTGTTGCTGTTGCATTTTTATAAATATTCTTCAGAATATGATAATATCCTGAGGCTACTATACTGTGATCTAATGCTTTAATTAATCACTGAAGAAATGCTTATAGAATTAAATGCCTTTTCATAATCTACAACAGCCATTTTTAAATCCAGCTTGTTCTTTTGGTTGATTGAATCCAATGTTCTCTGTAGATGAGTTGTAATTATCTTAGTAAAAATTTTGTATAAAACTGATAAAAGACTGATAGGTCTGTAATTTCTAATATCTTCTTTATCACCTTTTTTAAATATTAATATTAATACTGCATTCTTCCAATCATCTGGTTCATCTTTATCATTTAGATATTTGGTATATAACATTGCCAAAAAATTGTCTATTTCTTCATCTGTTTCTTTTAATATATTGATTATAATTCCATCATTATCTAGAACTTTTTTTTTCTTCATAAATTTAATTGCATGTTTCACTTTTTCATTTAAAATCCTGGATAATTCAGAAGATATAATAGGTATAGGAGGCACTTTGTTCTTTATTACTATATAATTCTTGATAAAAGTCTTCTACTCATTTCATGATGTCATCTCTCTTTTAGTAATAGTTCCATCTTTTTTTTTTTATTGCAGATGTAAGTTTCCTACCAATACCAAAATGTTGTTTTACACTTTTGAGACTTTTATTCTCTTCTACAGCTTTCCTTGCTAGTTCACAATTATACATTCTTATATCATTATCAACTCTTTCACACCATTTTACAAAATTTGAGGTATTCAATCCTTCTTAATGCATCATTTTTATAGATGTTCATATTCCTTCTTCTCTTCATACATTCTCTAGTCTTATTAGAAATTTTATTTGTAAATTACTACTTTTTTCTATCCACTATCTTTGTTGCAAAATTGTATCACTTATTTGCCTATAATATCATTCAAATCTGAATCATGTTCAAAATCTACTAATACTTGAAAAAGTTTTAATTTAAATTCATTGGAATGTTTCTGAAAATTAGGAATACCATGTTTTTCTTAATTTTTGTCTCCCCAGTTTTGCATCTTACTAATCGATTATCATTTCCTGTGTTGAATTTATTAAAGGCATTACAATCTTGAAATATATATTTTTCTGTAACATAATCCAATTCTACTGTACTTTCATTTGGATGCTTCCATGTCCATTTCCTTTAAACATTTTTCTCAAAAAAACAACAAGAATTCATAACACAAAGTTTTTCTTTTTCTGCATGCTCCATGGGTCTATGTCCTCTCTCATTTCTATTCTCACAATCAAATTTACTTAGAGCACTTTCATCTTTCATTTGTTTATCAATTGTAGCATTAAAGTTTCCCATAACAATTTAAAAATGTTGTTTAGTGTGATCAAAAGCCTTTTGTACATCCATATAAAAATCTACTACTTCATCACTAACTTGCTGGGGCCTAAACCTGAATTATCTGCATTTAGCATCTGCTATTAAGTTGAATAACTAATCTTGCCACTCTGTCCAACATATCAATCTACACAATGTTGTTCTTCCATTTTATCCTACTCCACTTGTATTGCCAATATTTGAGCCTTTATAGTAGATTACATGTCCACTTTTTAAATCAATTGTCTCTTCAGCTTTTCTTCTAACTTCACAATGTCCAATAATGTCCCATTTTCATGCAATATTCTTTCATTTGAAAGTGACCTGAAGTTGTAAGTACCTAAATAAAAAGTCATCATCAAACGGGCAACCTGGGTCCACAATCGGGATTCTTAGTAACTGTCCACCAACTTTTGTCTTGGCTGGTGATTTTACAGCCTCCTGGGAATAAGGATCATTATTTATTTTTATTTCTCATGATTGTATATAGGTATTAGAAAAAAAAATTTCATTCACACACACATTTTATTCTGTCTTATAGGCAACTGAGAAGAAAACTGGTGCTTATCTTAAATTCAGAGATAAAAAAACAATAAACTCACCCACACTGGCTAATGCATGTTGGTGAGCAGCCCATCTATGATCATATACTATATGAGTAATCACATAGTAATAATAGCTGCAAACAACAATAACTTTTATAGTGGACTAGGATTTTGCCCTGCTCAATTCCTTTAAGGCCTCCAAGAGGAATCAAAGGGTCTCCTTTCGGCTAATAGCAAACTCCTTTCTGCAGCCTAATATTTCATATACTTTTATAAAGGGTAAACTTTAGTAAACAGGCAAAACTCTCTGTACAGTAGTGCCACACAGTGCAAGCCAGAGCAATCAATGGATGCCAGGTTTGTGCATAAAATCTCTATATAGTGCCTACTCATCCAATATCACCAGACTAGTTTCTAGCTTATGGATTTCATCAGTGAGGAGTCTTGGATCTGAGAGCCCTGCACCTGGATCTTAGGATCTAATGCAACTAGCTGCCACCCTTTATCTCTACTTAACTACAAAACTATGAGAATAAAATTGAAAACGCTTATTTTCAATCCAAGCTCATTCATTAGCTTATATAGTCACCAAAATGTGTGGGTACTGAACTGAGTTCAACTTATATGCCTATATAAGCTATTGAGCTTGGATTGAAAATTTGTATTTTCAATTTTATTCTCATAGTTTTGCAGTTAAGTAGAGATAGGGGTAGCTGCTGGAGGATTGCATTAGATCCTAACATCTAAGTGTAGAGCTCTCAGATCCAAGGCTCCTCACTGATGAAAGCCATAAGATAGAAACTAGTCTGGGGATATTGGATGAGTAGGCACTAGATAAGGATTTTATACACAAAACTTCTGGCATCCAGTGATTACTCTGGCTTGCACTACTGTATGGAGAGTTTTGCCTATATTAATAACAATTATGAGCAAGCATAAGATATGGTGATCATGTGATGTTTAGTAAACTTTAGCACTATTTATTATCTAATAACACATATAAACCATTTATATAAATGCTTAAGATTATACTGTATATATAGATTGACATTTTATGGATATATATAAAATTTAATATAATGGAAGCAATCTATTTTTCCACAAATCAAAAATTGCCTTGCATTACTATAGTTCTAGTCCATGTATGAAATAAATAAATGTCTGGCAGTAAATCACGCTTTGCTTGTTTACTATTTTTGTTGTTTGTACTATCATTAATTCTGTTTTAAAACACTTAAGTTTTCATATTATTATTTATGAATAAACAAACACCCACTGTGCATTTAAGCCCTGTGTTGAAAGTGGTAATCTCGCAAGTTAAATGTTTCTGTGATTGATTCTTTACTAAGGAATGTAAGAAAATAAACAAACCCACTTGTTTAATGAAGCGGAACCAGTACTGACTGGCCTTTGTGATTTTAAATATCAGATATTAAGAAAAATTCTAAGTTAAAAAATATTAACAAAAAGACCGATTTTACATCGGAAAAAAAATTGAGTTCATTTTTATTCTTGAAGTATGATTAAATTAATATTCTCACGACAATGAATAGAATAAAGAATTAATCTCAAAAAAAAAAAAAAAAAAGAGGAAATTATAGGTAGGCTTTAAGATATGCAGACGAATGTAATATAGGTTACTTTTTACCATTGCTATTGAAACAGTAATTAAAAGTAAATATATTGAATTGACAAATACCCCCCCCCCCCCAACACACAGAATAAAATCATGAATACAAGTAAAGTTAGTATTGTCTTTAGAATCTAAGTTACTTGCTTTTTAAACCATTAAATATTGCATGATCATCATTTCCTATGCTTACACAAGCTCTTAAAATAGTGATGTGATGCAATGCATTATGACCTCTCCTTTCTCAGAGTCAGGAATCTCTCAGCCACTATGCTCAGAGATATCTGTTAGCCACCTTCCCTTTTCATTCCCCACCCTGTTTTTTCCATATTCTTTTCTGTCCTGTTCCATCCCATTTCCACATTGTCCATTCTATGGTCTTTATATCTAAATCCCCCAACCCAGCATAAAAACAAAGAAACCACTTTCTGTATAATCACTTTGTTTATATTTATTCCACAATTTCATTATTTGTACCCTTTCTGCTTGTAAGCATTTATATTCAATTAACAACTGCCTAATATTTTCTATGCCTTCCTTACATAACTTGCAGAATAAATCACCCATATTTCTCCATTTAGGTGTTTATTCCCTTGTTACTAGCGCCATTAAGCCTTGATTAAACAGTAAACTATCTTTCTTTGCTATTATCATAAATTAACTTGCACCCAATATTCTGTTTACTTCTCTATATATATTTAAACTCTTTTTACTCTCCATACTAGTTTGCCATCTACCTATTTTTTTATTATTGCATCTATTCTTCTATCCCATTCCTTGCCACTATAGCACTTAACAATTTTTCTTACACAATCATCCCACCTTTTGTATAAGTATACTGACATAAAGTCTTTATTCAAATCTTCTGCGTACTGTACTATCTTTCTCACCCAACTTGTTGCTTGTCCTTTACTCATAACCCAATTAAATACTATTTTGGCTAATCTCTTATTAGCCATAAATTGCAATCTATGAACATTTTCATTTTGCATCTCTCATATGAAAACTTGACCATCCCATTTGTCCTTGAATTGCTTCCTTTGTTGTCCACCCATCTGCATCTAATGGATGTTTTCCTACTTCTCTTTGTACTTTTTCTAAGTAATCTAACACCCCTATACTGGCGCATAAAACACCATTACCATAAGTTAACCCTAATACTGCCACTCTCTTCCATACAATTTTAGTTATATTATATGAAAACACTATTAATTTCTTTGTCAGTCCTTTTCTTTGCTTCATTTATCAATTTTTTTCTCCCATTCATCCAAGCGATTTCACAACATTTAACTTTATATTCCTCAATCAAAATTCTTTCTTTTCTCCTTCCCCAGCATTTATCATCATTATTTTGGATTTTACTTCACTAAATTTTAATCCCTTTCTCTTTACCCATTCTTGCATGTCTTCAGCATAACTTTATCTTCTCTACTTTCTGTGCATAAGAATATATCACCAGCAATAAAAGACCTGATAATATATATACTCCCTTGCCATCTATTAATGATATTTCTACCCCTCTTCTTGGTCTTTTTATTGTTCTCCATATCTCAAATATAACAAAAACAAAATAAGTGACATAAGGCATCCTTGCCTTAGTCCCACCCCACTTTTAACTTTGATTCTATATTTCCTAATTGATAAGTATAGTAATTATTTTCATATAAACTCATTAAAGCTCCATTCATACCCAAATTTACTCAACTTATCTATAATCTTTCTATTTACTCTATTGTATTCCTTATCTATAAAGATCATATGTAACTGTCTATCTGTATTCCTTCTCATATCTATAAGTTATGAGTCTACAAATAAAATCTTGCATTTCTCCCACAATATTATTTTACTTCATCCATTTTGCTACCCTTCCAGTCACCATATATGCAAAAATGTACAATCTATAATTATTTAACTTTCTATAATCCTTACACTTTCCTTTAAATAGTAGCCTTACTCTTGTATTATTCCAGCTATCTGAATATTCCCTCTTCTTTACCATGTTATTAAAACATAATAATAGATTTAGTTTTGTCTTATTTTCTAAATTCATCACCATCTCTGCTGCCCATCCTTCTAAATCTCTTGCTTTTCAACTTTTTCCCTGCCTCATTCAATTCATTTTCTGTAAATCTAATATTTCCATTATTATATGCTTTTATGTTTGCTATCACTCTGTCCACATCTAACATCTTTTCTATATCCATTACATACTTATTTAAGATTGTCTCTAATTCTTCTTTAGAGCTACACTCTTTTTCCTCATCCTCTAGTAATACTATTTCTCTCTCCCCTACATTCCTCCTTTTAATATATTTCCAAAAATTTTTACTCCCATATCCTTCCACATTTATTAATAACCTCCAATAATTTACTATTTATTTTCATTCTCTCTCTATAATTATCTATTTTAGCCAACTTCTTTTTTTTTTCACATTTAATATTAATATCTTTTTCACTTTATTTTTTTTAATAGCACTTTTATATTCTTTGCATGCTTTTTTTTTCTCTTTTACTAATTCTCAGTTTTCTATTACTTTTATTCTTCTGAATATTCTCACCTAAAACCCTGTTTGCCACTTTTTCTACTTCAACACATCAAACCTTATATTCATCCCCAACAAACTCTTCCATGTTTCTTTTACTTTATTTTATATACTTCTAACTTATTCTTATCATTCATTCTCCATTCACATCTTTCTACTTTTATTACTATTTTCCATCACATTACTAATCATTTCTATTATAAAGAAATTACAATCACTATTACATACTCTCTCTTCATTATTAAACACTTTAATTTTCTGTACTTTATTTATTCCCTCTTTCTATATTAATACATAATCTATTTTGTGAAATATATTATTTCTAGACCATGTGTATGACCCACTCTTCATAAAGTAGTGCTACCCTGGGCAAGCTGTAGTAATCAATGGATGCTAGAAGGTTTGTACAAAAAATTCCTATCTAGTGTCTACTCATCCATTATACCCAGACTAGTTTCTAGCTTGTGACTTTAATCAGTGAGGAGCCTTGGATCTGAGAACACTGCCCCTAGATCTTTGGATCATGCACGGGATAATGGTGACTATGGTTATTAAAAAACCAAAGATTCCAAAATGTATAGATACTGAACTGACTTCAGATCTATATAACTATACAAGCAAATGAGCTTGTTTTGAAAACATCTGTTTTCATTTTGGACTCATAGCTTTATAATTAACTAAAATGGTAAAAGGTGGCTGCTGGAGGGTTGTCTTAGATCCTAAGAGTTAGGTGCATTGTTCTCAGATCCAAGGCTCCTCATTGATGAAAGCCACAAGCTAGAAACTAGTATGGGAATAATTGATAAGTAGGCACTAGATAGGGATTTTATGCACAAATCTTCTGTATCTGTTGATTACTAGGGCTTATGCTGGGTAGCACTACTGCATGGAGAATTTATCACTTTTTTTACTTTGTTTTTGCAGAGTTATTTGTAATCCAATTTTTTCACTTGTAATTGCTATTTTAATATAATATGGAGAGCATACTGAATAGAGATCTGGATTGTGCTACATTTGTTATTAATGTTAATTCTTATTAAACAACAAAACCATTCCTTTCTCTTTAAAAATAATCCATTTAATCCAAAGTGATAAAATTTTTAACACCACTTCTTTAAAAACTTTTTTATTACTTGAACTATTATAACAAATTCCATATATACATTCAATTATCCAATGTTATGACTATGTCATATCTTTATCCAGGATCAACTAAAAAATATATAAAAATTACATATTAATTCAATGCAAAAAATTAAATTAAAAATATACAATCATTATATAAACAAAAAGAAAAATACATATATTTATCTTAAAAAATTATTCCCTCTAATAACTAGCATTTACTTTATACTAAATCATTCTTTAAAAACTCTCCAATTTAATTTCCCATAAGTATTTTAACTATCAAATTTCACCTTAATTATATTCATTGAATTTTTATTACATACCAAAATAACCTGAAAAATAAAACATTCCTTCGTTTTAATTACCAATTGTATATTTCATCATTAAACTTTATCTTGACATTTTTTATTTAATATATTATCAACTTTTTTCAACTAAAAATATATTCATTAAAGGTTTCATTTCACTTATATACTTTTATAATTTTTTGATAATATGATTTTATGCATTCCAGCATTTCTATTTTTAAAATCTGATACATTCGTATTATTCCTGCTATGACATATTACTTTTGTGACATTTTCATCTGATATTTGTTGTGTTTCCATTTATGATGTCATGGCAACCAAGAATCCTGACATGACTAATCCATGATAAATAAACTTGTCCTTTCCTTTCCATTTTAGAAGATATTAAACTGTTCACTCTGCCATAATGACTTTTTCTTCCCCACAATATAATGCATCCTCGCATCATTTCTAAATAATACAGTATTATATTTAAAAATACATTTACTTTATATATTTGTTTTGTTTTTGTTAAAACGTTGTGATTTTTTTTTTTTTAAGTATTTAAAATATAATGCTAAACTTGCAACAAATGTATTACATTATTTGTATTTTTTTTATTTAAAAATACAACTGAGATAGAAGTTGTTATATTTGTGTTATTTTTGGAGTAATACATCACAGCAGGAATAATACCCAAGTACCTAAAATCTTTATATTTAAATTGTTTTATATGTTCATAAAGTGCAGAATTTTTATCATTTATACTTTTTGTATTGTTAAAAATTTGGTTTTTTAATATGGCTTTCTGCTATCACAAACACAGACAGCAGGTCTAATATGTAAGTACCATTGGGATTACAAAAAATAAATTAGGTACAAGTTTATAGCAGCGTTTTAATGATAAAAATTATGCAATTTATGAAAGTATGAAAATGCCAAAGCACGAAACCATGGTCAGGGGTTTGGGGAGGGGTTCCTGACAGAGATATTTTAAGTGCTGGCTCTGGCTAAGCATTTATCACAAAGCGTAGAGGAATTGGCAATCATCATTGTTTATAACTTACAAGCTTAAGAGATAGGGTCATGTGATCTATGACTCTTATTTTGACAATTTAAACAAAGATTTTGAAATAGAAATATCTGAAATGTATAAAAGTCATATTATGAAAAAAATATATAATTGTAATGAAATCTTTAATGAATAGATTTTTAACTAAAAAAAGTCAATAGATTTGTTAATAATATCAGAATTAAAGAATTTAAGATAAAGTTTAATGATAAAATATACAATTGGTAATTAAAGGGAAGGAATGTTTTATGTTTCGCGTTATTTTGGTATGTAAAAAATTTAATAAAAAAAATCAATGGATATAATTTAAGGTGAAATTTTATAGTTAAATAATTATAGGGAATTAAATTGGAGAGTTCTTAAAGACTGATTTAGTATAAAGTAAATATGAAATGTTAGAGAGAATACTTTTTAAGATAAATATAATATGACTGAAATACAGGCTTATTATATACCTGTATCAATATATGTAATATATAGGATATATGAGCACAGACTTTCATATGATCCACCATTCTATCTCATAACACTGATACACTTGAACACATATATGTCGAAAAGATAAATAATCACCAATAACGTATTTCATGCTAAATCAGCAATCTTCAGTTGGTCCAGATTATCATCACACATATATGCATTAAGTGCTCAGATATATATTAAGATAAGCAATCTTCATACTTTAATGGATAGGGTCCAATCCATTCCAACTTTTCAACTGACCGACCAATTGAAAATCTGATGATGGAATGTATTTTTCTTTTTGTTTATAATGATTGTATACACCTGGGTCTCATTTTACGCGATAGATAGGTTCCTCAGAAAACACGCGCAAACGAAATCGCGCAAAAATAGAAGTAACTTACATTGAAAAAGGGGGGTGCGGTCTGTGATTTTTCAAAATTCGTGTAAAAGCAAAGCACCAACGTAAAATTACTTTAAAATTCGCACAAAAAAAAAAAAATAAGGAAATAAAATATGACTAATAAAAAATTTCAAATTTGAAAAAAATTGATACAAGACAAACTTTTTTTAACTATAATATTTAATTTTATTCAAAATAATATATTTTTATGCATAATTTACATTTTTTTAATACATGTTTTAATTATTATCGATATTTGCCGAAAACACACGTTCATTTGCAAACTGAGGAAATACAACTAGCGCTAACTTCATACTCATGTTGAGTCAATGGATTTCTGGTGACAACATAATTAGTAATTAATCTTTGAGACGATGATTTTATTAATTGTTTATGAACTTAGACTTACGATAATAAAGACATTTATTCACCACTGCTGGGAAAAATTTAATTAAAACTAACAACTAAAAATTAAATTCTTATTTTTGTCTTTAATTTTCAATTCCGTTTAAAAATCAAATTTCATTTCACTGCTATTACTCACCTTTTAAAAATAAACTTGCGGACACTAAATGATTAATAATTGATTACGATCTTTTTTAAAAAGCAAAAACAGAATGTGATTTAAAATGCAAAATTAACACGCACAATGTTTGAACAAATTTACATTATAATCTTGTAAAATTTAATGTGTGTATACATAAAATGTGGAAATCATGATTTTAATTTCATTATTGCATAAAATCTTACTATTATAAAGCACTGAAAATGTTGAAATTACTAAGATGAAAGTCGAATTCCAATAATGTGCTATTACTTTCAATATAACATAAGTGCGTGAAATTTATTATTTAAAGTAATAGCGCAATATCAGAATTCGACTTCCGGTGAATTTCAAAATCGCGTAACTTCAAAATCGTGTTAAATAAGTCCACGTAAAAACAGACCCAGGTGTATTTTTAATTTAATTTTTTGCATTGAATTAATATGGAATTTTTATGTTTACATTTATTATGTTTATATATAAATTCTAGTTGATCTTTGGTAAAGATTATATGCACATATAGTCTAAACGTTGGATATTTAATGTATATATGTAATTTGTTATAATAGTTCATGTAATAAAAACAAATTTTTAAAGCAATGATGTTAATTTTTTTTATCAATTTGTTATTAATGCTCTTTATACCAATTTTTTTTATTTCTATAATGTCTTTATTTCAATTTAATGAAAAACTGATCTATTAAAAATAATGAAATGTTGCATTTGATCTCTTTGGCTGCATTGTGGAAATTTTAAAAAAGAACAAAGTAATTGCTATATCTAGCTAGTGAGTGTTTGATAAATAGGCAAATTTTAAAGACTCCCATGATGGTTAGACAATTTATTAAAACAATGAAATTATAGTTCTAACTTTGTGAATGTGTATTAGCAATGTAATATGACATCACATGATCACCATCTCTTATGATAGTACATAACTGTTATTAAATAGCCAAAACTCTCCATATAGTAGTGCCACCCTGTGCCAATCAGATTAATCAATGGATGAATAGGCACTAGATGGGGATTTTATGCATAAGCCTTCTGGCATCCATTGATTACTCTGGTTAGCACAGGGTGGCACTACTGTATGGACTGTTGCCTGTTCAATGTAATATGCAATATTAAATATACATAATATAGTATAAGTTTCATAGGTTGATTAGCTTGAAATCACACAGAAAATAAAGATCAGAATGATCTATATGAATATCTAGTCTAATTTTTAAACATTTGGATAACCAGTTTCACTGGTAACAAGAGATCTGCAGTTAATCTTTGACTTAATAGTACACTATTTCTTGATATCTTCTAGCTTTCTGTTACTATCCTTTTTCTTTTTAAAACTTTATCTTTTAATTTTCATTTCCCTGAAGTACTAAATCTTTATTAGATTAAGCTCTATAAATGCTATATGAATTATTTGTAAACAAGCTAATTCTCTTATAATTTTTTGTTTTTGAAAGGTATTTTAATTAATACTTTTTTATTTTAAAGATATATTTAGCAGATAATACTGTTAAATATTACATTTGTAAAAGAGAGAACTTCTGCATAATTACTTTATTATACATTTATATAAGTAAAATATACAAACAATGTATTAGGAGCAAAAGCTTTATTAATGCAGACAATTATGAAATGCTGAGCATGCTTTCGACTGGATTCAGTCATAGACGTAGCAATGAATGTAACATAAGTGGGAGGATATATTAAATAGTCTGAAAACAAGTGAACTAATTTGCATATTATTTGTATTGTAAATTAAAAGATTAGAATAGGCAATTTCTTGGAGAGGGGAATGCATGATTCTTTTTGATTGATGGGGTGTTTATTTCCAGAGATGTGTCAAACCTCCTTGACTTTATGCTTGGCATCGTTGTGCTTGATGCAGACTACGCTAAATGATGTAGGCCTGAAACTATGACTGAATTTAGAGAAATGGTAGGAACAGGTGGATTTTGCATCAGTACGAGTTATAGTTCAGTTGTAAAGGTATTTATGTTGAGCTAAGCAGGCAAATAAGTTGGCTCGGGATTCACTATAATAAACAGATTGGCATATATGGCACACATATAGGAGATTAGAAATCAGTGAGTTAGAATGCTTTAGAGAAATAGTAAAAATTAAATGGAAAAGCAAAATAAAAAATGATTAAGTACATTCAAAGAGCAAAAACCAACAAAAAATTGTAAATGGTGAAAAATTGCCCATTAATTTATGGACATTAAAGAGAATTTAAATCCACAACTATCATTAGAAGAAAAGACTGAAAAAGAGATTATGAGGGAGTAGAAAAAGAGTTCATATAAAGAAATGATTAAGGATTGATTCTGAGAATATTCTTAACTTTAGAAATCTCAAAAAGTAATCTTTGTTAGTTCACTTTTTCACACAATCAATCAAAGAATATATAAAAATAATTATTTCTCTTTCAATTATTATTTAAATTTTTAGTTTTTTTTGACAGTAAAAAAGTAAAATCTTTTTTAAATTCTTGTATCTATAAACAAAGTTTTCAGTCTTTAATTAATTTTTAATTTCTTGCGTTGAATCTCATATATATATATGAATTCATAGTATTATTTCCGAGATGATCCATGTAATAAAAATATAATTGCTAAATAAATAACTGATGTTTCAATACAATAACAAATACTTTCCCCAGAGCTCCCGGAAATATTACTATGAATTCGTCATTTATCCATGAGAATATTAGAATTAATATAATGTTTATTTAGCCATGAGAATATTAGAATATAATGTTTATTTAGTACTTTATATAATAAACTTGTTTATATATATATTTATTATTAGGTCTTCCAGATGGAGTTGTTAATATTGTATTTGGAACAGGGCAGAATGCTGGAGAAGCTTTAGTGCAGGATCCTCATGTACCTCTTATATCCTTTACTGGAAGTACAACCACAGGCCAGAAAATAATGGAGGCTTGTGCACCACATACTAAAAAGCTTTCATTAGAAGTAAGTATAACAAAATATCTAAAATGCGCATCATTGCAGAATTTTAAGAATTGTGTAATATAAATATAACAGACAACTCTAATATACAATAATGTGTCAATTTTAAATGTTATACAAAGTTAGTGATTTTAGGTTGAGGTTTGGGGCTAACAAGAGTTTTTAAGGAAGTAGAAAGAATCCCTGAAATCATAATTTTTTATGTCTGTGTATCATTTTTAAATTAATTAACTATAGGCATTTAGAATATGTAATTACATGTCCATATAAAAGAAATTAAAAAAGTAAAAGCAATTTACTTTTTATTGCTAAATCAAAGACAAATTTTATATAACTGCACTGTATTCAATTGCTAACCAAAATGTTTTAAAGCTTATCCAGTAGGAGTGCAGCCCTTTCCACAACATACCAAAAAAATTGTTATGTGTTTAATAGCATAGATAGTAAATTAGTGGCATACAAATATAGGGATACATTTTTCATTGGAAACAATTCAAAAAGACAAGTGTATTATTAAACAATATTGAAAAAGACCCAAAATTTTGATTATTATAAGAGAGAGGAAAAGGTCTATTGGTAAATATTTCTCTACTGGAGCAGCTTATGGGGAAAAAATTAAAGAAATTGAGTAGTAAATACATATTGAAGTGAATAGTATAGTAGTTTTTAAGAAAAAGTATTGATGAAAGCAGAACTCTGCATTTTATACCAAGATTTTTTAATCTGATAGCTGAGTAACAAAAATTTATATCTATATTGACAAATTTTACATTAATTGTTATTAAAGCTATAATCAAATTATGGAAAAGAAATTATGATTGATCCAAATTAGGAATTCTTAATGTCAAAAAACAATTATATTACTTCCATCATGTTTGCAAGTCATGCAATTAAAAAAAATATTTTAATAAGAATTTAAAACATTAGAAATTATTGAAAAAAAAATTAATCTAATTATTAATGATTAATATACTCCTTGTATAAGTTCTTGGAGACCGGATGAAAGTAGCCATTAGAGAGTAAAATATTTTTACTTAGTGCTATTTCTTAGGCAATATCCTTTTTAGACAAACTATATGCTACCATTAAAATATTTTTTGCCACAATAAAATATATGAGCAAAATGATGATAAAAATTTAAATTGAGATATCTTTATGTCTGGGTAGATTTTCTATAACAGATAAATACAATTGGTGGTGGACTTTCTGCATGTTTAACATGTCAAATATAATCATCTCATGATCATCATTTCTTATGCTTGCTCATAACTGTTATTAAAACAGGCAAAACTCTCTATACGTATTGCCACTAAGTGCAAGCCAGAGTAATCAATGGATGCCAGAAGGCTTGTGCATAAAATCCCCATCTAGTGCCTACTCATCCAATATCCCCAGACTAGTTTCTGGCTTATGGCCTTCATCGGTGAGGAGCCTTGGATCTGAGAGTATTGCACCTAGATCTTAGGATCTAATGCAACCCTCCAGCAGCCACCTTTTATCTCTACTTAACTACAAAACTATGAGTCTTAAATTGAAAACACTCATAAATTGAAGACTCAGTTTTGTAGTTTAGTAGAGATAAAAGGTGGCTGCTGGAGGGTTGCATTAAATCCTAAGATCTAGGTGGTATTCTCAAATCCAAGGCTCCTCACTGACGAAGGCCACAAGCCAGGAACTAGTCTGGGAATATTGGATGAGTAGGCACTAGATGGGGATATTATGCACAAGCTTTCTGGCATTCACTGATTATTCTGGTTTGCACTTAGTGGAATACGTATAGAGTTTTGCCTGTTTTAAAAGTTATGAGCAAACATAAGAAATGGTGATCATGTGATGTTTATTGGCTTAAAACCAATCCTGCCTAGCCAGAAACTAGTCTGGGGATTTTGGATGAGTAGAAACTAGATGGGAATTTTATGCACAAGCCTTCTGGCATCTATTGATTACTCTGACTTGCACTTAGTGGCAATACGTATAGAGTTTTGCCCATTTCAAATATAATCAAAGTATATATATGGATGTGTCTGTGAGAGAATTAAGAAATTGATAAAACACTATAGTAATAACTGCTGTATTTATATTGATATACTTCAAACAATAAAGCAATACATAGTGATGATAGGCCTGTATCAGTCTTAGTGTTGTACTTCCAAACCATTGTCTCATTTATTTTCTCTTTCTCAATTTCCTTTCTAAAACAACATCACTTTCTTTCATTTCAGTTTTTTTTATTTGTTATCATTTCTCTAAATATGTTTAATTTTTTTTTTCATTCTTAATTGCATATGCAGTTGATGTTTTCTCTCTCCTTGTAATGTTTTAGCATATTTTTTGCAACTTTAGCTTTAAATTTTTATTGTTTGTTTTAATTGTCCATGTCTCTTCTATGTAATTGTGTCACAGTCCATAAATAATCATTTTATATGATCACATCTTGTTTTAGTAGTTTATAGAATTTTTTTTTAAAATTTGGCCTTTTATAGATGGGAGGCAAAAATCCCTGCATAGTCTTTGATGATGCTGACCTGTTAGAATGTATTCCTGTTACAATCAGGTATATATTTTTTAAACATTAGGGATGCATATTTTTTATTTAATGTTATATATATATCACTTACATAGATAGATGCTATAGTATACTGCATGATATTGTAACTAATCATACACATATTCACTTGAGTTATATTTGCCCTATTCTATATTGTGTGTAACATGGCTGTAAAGTTTCCAGATAACTGATACATTTTCTCATAATTTTTTTGTAGAATTGCTAATTAGCTAGTTGTATTTTGATTATTGTTTGGGCCAATGTCTACAAGACCCTAAGAATAGGTTGATTTCGGTTGTGGCTGAATTCATTTTGTGTACATCCTGTACCTAGGCTGCAGACTGATCTATGTGGTGTTGATGAGTGTGTTCTGTTGAGATCTTCTAGGGTGGTTGAGGGACATGAAAAAAGTTCTATGTGTCCTCATATCTGCTTTTGGTAGATAACATTTGGTCTCTCTTCTTCATTTTTAATAGTTTTTGAGTGAAGGTGTTTTCATCTGGGTTGGGTAAGGTGAAGACCTTTCATACATTGGACTGTCCACAGAGCATATGTTAGATATATGGAAAGTCTAATCACTGCAATTTGTTGGTGTTTTAGGCAGTTTTTAAGGACATAATTTGATAGTAATCTATTTTTGTATTTTCATATATGGTACTTTTTAGGTTACTTAATCCGAGGCAGGTGAGAATCTTATGTTCAAATGTTTCCTCTTGTCTATGGCAAATTTTACAAATTGGATTAATTTTTGTGATATGTCGTTTATAATAAAGGCATTTATTGGCATTGCATCAGTGTTTATCTTTATCAGCAGATCTAGGAATTTTGGCTCCATATTCCAATATTTGAAACATGAAGTCAGCTTTTTATTAATAATTCCTAGTTTTGAGTTGACTGCTTTGGTGTGAGGTCATAAATTTCCCATATCTTGCATTTTCTTTGAAAGTTTTCTTTAATAATATTTATTTATGCATTTTTGTAGGTGCTTGATGATTGTGTTAAACCACCCCGTTTTGTTTGGGGGGGGGGCTATCAGTTGGGGGAACAGACACTATAAGTGTTGTAATCATACTTTTCATGTTATGTATCGAGCTATGTGCTTTTTGAATGAAGTGCGTGGACATGCCGTTGAGCTTCCTAGGCTTTTGCATTTTCTGCATACTGATTAATGCTATTTTCTTACCCCAGAATAGACTGGCACAGGTAGTAGTTGATCTTACTCATGACTTTTATGTTCAGTAAAGCTATCTTGTTCTGAAGTGATAGGAAGACTGTGGAGAGTTTATTCATAATTTTCTTAGTCACATGTATTATGTTGTTTTGTATTTCTTTTGACATGGCAGTTGCAGATTTGGGTATCGCAAAGCCCAGGAAGTTTTGAGGTTGAGCTGTAAATTTTATATTGATCCTCTTCCCTGAGCTAATTTTCCAAACAGATTTCTGGTGATTTATGCTTAGACCGTATTCGGATATGTATTTGTCAATTATTCTGAAGAATATGCCGTGTTTTACTAAAGACAAGATTACTAGGATACCATCCATGTAGGAGAAGCCTTGACATGAACACTCCTGGCAGATGTACTTCCAACTCATGAAGGAGTGGGTTTATGTAAGTAATAAACAGAAAGGCACTGAGGAGGAAACCTTGGGGAATGGAGAAATCGGGTCTGAATCCTTGAATTATATATCCGTTGAGAGAAATGTGCATCATTCTATAGGTTGTCAAGTACGAGTATTATTTCTCTTGATATTGAGTAGTAATCCAATAGATCTAAGAGTTTGCTGACTGACATTGTCGAAGGCTGCTGTTATGTCTATTTGGTATTGCTATTGGCTTGGACATTCTGTGAAGTCTTGTGTTCGAATAGTAGTTTAACTTTATCGATTGCGGTCAGGGTCGAAGAGCCTTTTTTAGCAAATTGACATGGAGATATGCTGCATTATCTTCAATTGTATTCTATCTTTGATGACCGATTCAATAATTTTAATTAAGAGTAGTGTCATTGATATGGGTCTGATGCTGACTAGATCAATGGCGTTCTGATGTTTTTTAATGAAAGGAATTAGGGAGATAGAGTACAGATTTGGGATGTTTTTCTTTTGAGTAGAAAGTGTGTTAGAATGAATTTTGGGATTCCATTTGAGCCCTGATGTACATGTTTGGGCATGGATTTTAGTTTTTCTGTAATCCCCATGTTCTTCCAGTACCCCACGAGGTTCCAGTTCGATATCATCTTGCTGTGTCAGTTGTAGCTTACAGCTGAAGTACTGTTTAATTACATCAAGCACAGGGGTTCCAATGAAAGAGGTACCATTGATGTTAATGTTTGTGAGTGTAATTTGTTTTTTGTTATTCCCCAATGCCCATCTTAGATAGCTCTGGTTTAGCGGTGTTGGTTGGAGAGAAAGACTTTTGCATGTTTGATAGCAACATATTCGGCCAAGGGGGTTTCTGTTTGATTTTGTAGAGGTTTTTAGTTTTATCTGAATATTATACAAATTTGCATTTTCATTGATTTTCCATAAAGCTGAAAAATAGACACAATTAAATGAAATAGTTTTTCAATTGTAATATTGTAAATATATCAGAAAGTTTGATATAAGATAACTAGCTTCTGAATTTTTACATACTAGTTTCTAAAACTGTCTATCAAGGTATTTATAGATATTATGCATATGGTTATGAAAATTGAAAATGTAGGCAGACTGGTGCCTTTTTTATTCAGTTTTACATAAGTTCAAGGTCAGATGATAAAATAATTAATGTTTAAAAGAAATTAGTTATATATTAACTATGAAACATCTATAATTTCATAATTAAAATAAACACATCATCAATGTTGTAAAAATGCATTCCTTCCTAGATACATCTGTTTCTTCACTAAACATATCACATCAACAGCTTTGTACTATATACATATTAAGTGAACACTTTTCAATGCAATTTAAAATCAGTTTCAACTAGCCAGCAGTCATCATCAGTTCTTACCAAATTCTAAATTTGTTTAAAAATTGGTAAGAGTTTAAAAGAACTTCCTTCAGCTATCCATCTTATACAACTGATAAACGTGTTCAAATCCTTTCTAATTATATTTAAAGATCAGTATATACATTATATTTGTATTCAAATATTACAGATTCAGCCTGAATTCTGCATATCTCTGCTTCTGTATATGTTAAAGTCTTATATATGAAAGGTCAGAGTGACTTAAAAGTCAACATGGATATGATAACAACATTGGCATAAACCAGGGTTTTGAGCATTCCATCATCAGGTTTTCAATAATATGGATGGCTGAAGAATTGGGGGAAGGGTAGGAAAGATTGAAGCCTGTCTATTAAAGTTTGAAGATTTGTTATCTTGATATAAATTGAGCACTGATTATATATGTGGGAGATGAGTGCTGGTTCAACACAAAATATGTATACTGGAGATATTTATCTTTTTCACATGTATGTGGTCATGTATATCAGTTATATAAGATGTAATGGGTAGCTGAAAAGGAGCTTTAAAGTCTGTGCTCAAATCCCTTCTAATTACATCTAAAGTTCAGTATGTACATTATACTTGTATTCAAGTAATATAATTTTATGTATTTATTGATTTCACAATTAGATAATTCAATATATATTTGTAAATATGCTTAAGACATGATATCAACAGGCAGCAATCAGTTAGAAAACAATGATTAAAAAAAAATCAGTATTTAAAATAATGTATAAAATGAATATAATTATATGAACACAGTTATCCAAATATTTTTTTTACTAATTCCAAGTAATTTTTGTCTTTATCAAAGATAAGGGATTTCAAACCAAGTAAAAATACATACTTATAAAATTGAAAAAAAGGAACTATGCATATAATGTGTAATTGTTCTAATATCTACTATTTATTTTGAATGATAAAGCAGAATTTAAGAAGACATACTGTACTTATAAATTTATAAGGAAAACTTTAAAAACACAAAGGTGAATGTGTAAATCTATATTATAGTTATATGTAACTATATCAAGCATTAGAAATAAATGTCAAATATAAAAGTTAATAATTGTTCTTGAACATTGTTAAATAAAGAAATAAACATCAAATCCAACACTAATAATTACTAGCATTTTTGTACTAAAACCTTGGTAAATAAAGTGTTTAGTTCCAATATGTGCACATTTCTTTGCATTTAATCTTAAACAAATATTTCTATACAAAAACATAAATTAAAAAAAAAAGTTTGTAATGATTGTAAAAAAATTTGTTTTGTAAGGAAAGAGGAAAATAGAGTTTCATTAAATTTATCAATTGTGTGAAGAAAGTTTGAACTAACTTTCAATTTATAAAAATATTAGTATTAAAAAGAAAATAATACATTTTTTGTTATTTTCTGTTTTCCCTTTTTCTATTTCCAATTGTGATTAGTAATCATGACATTATCCTTCCTATAGCTTTTAAAAAGCAAGCAGTGATAATGATTGTAATGGAGGTCATTTAGTTATGTTTATTAATAAATACCTTATAAAGGGTTGGATTGAGGCAATTGGGTTTTGATAAGCGCTGTCAGTAAAAAAAATTAGGTCAGTCAATCAGTCTACATTTTGGAAAAATATTGGAACACATATATACACTCTGAAAGTTGGAAAATAAATGCATAATAAATAAAATACATGATGGTCTTAGATTTATATAAGATAAATTTTAAATAAATGGCTTGCTGAGAAAACTTTTGCGTCTAACCCTCAACTGCATGGTGTGCCATGGAAGAAGAAAGTGAAATGCTTAGCCTGCATGAAGAAAAAACTTGATTACTCCATTCCAGACTACCCTACATGGATAATCAAGTGTACTATACCAAGAGAGCAATAAGAACGACCAGAAAAACATGGATTGATCGTTGAAGAAATGCCATGGAAGAAGGAAGTGAAATGCTGAGCCTGCATGAAGAAAAAACTTGATTACTCCATTCCAGCACTACCCTACATGGATACTCAAGTGTACTATACCAAGGAAGCACTAAGAATGACCAGAAAAACATGGATTGATCGTTGAAGAAATGCCATGACCCATTTTATTTTTGCAAAAACCCACAATTTTTCTAAAAAAAAAACTATATGAATAAATTTGTTTGATTATAAACTGCATAGGAATAACTAGTGGATGAAGAACTTATTTTAAACTCTTGAACAAATGAGAACTATATTTCAAATTCCATGAAAGCAAAAAAAAATCTTCACAAGGTTTATGTTAGTTTTTTTGTTTGTTTGTATAACTGCGTTTTTTTCTGGCAAAGAGCAAGATTCTTAATACAAAAGAATAAAATACAAGGATTAAAAAGTGAGACTAATTATTTATTTTCTCCTATATTTATAATTGAATATAAATATTTTTTTTCTTTCTCTCCACTGTTAATTATTAATCAATATCATTTTTTTTATATTAATCAACCTATTCTAAACATTATATGTGTTTAGTTTAGTGTAAGGTGTGTATTTATATTTTTTTATATGTATTCAATATCCATTTTCTAATGTTATTATTTATATATATAATTTCAACTTTGATGTGACATCTGGATAGTAATATATATTTTTAATATGTATAATTAATTAATTTAAAAGAAAATATTATTTTTACCTAGTGATGCAGATGCCTCGTCAAGTGCTGTATGACAATTTTTTGAGAAATGTAAAGACAACTTACGGCCGATGCTATGACATATGAAAAAAAAACAACTTACATGTCACTACTGGAATAAAATTGTTATTATTATATCTATTTTCCTTTATTCACTTTTCATTTATGCATTTCATCAAGTTACCCAAGTAGTGCAACATTACCAATGAGTTTCATGAGCCCCAAAGCTATGATCTGGAATTAACAGGATTTCTTCAAAGGATATAAATTTAAACCTAGGTTGCTAATAGTGCCATTCTGGGTTTTGAACAATATAACCGGTCAGAACTAATAAATATTCTAGTCACCTTAAGTACCATGGTTTATATCCATAGATGAGTAGGAAATTTTCCTGTGTGGAGTTAACATTATCAGTAATAGGCTTTAACCTAATAATGTCCCTCCCTCACTATGCTCATCATAATATATGAATGGACTAGTTAGTTAAGTTGTGACCAAGTGTTGCCTGATCGTGCAGAGGTATTCACGTTACAATATGTAAATACATATTGCTTATTGAATGATTTAATTATTAAAAAAAATTTAATAAATTCTTTCAAACAACAATAACAAAAAAAACAATTAATGTTCTATATCAGGAGTGATGAGACTTTTACAGAACAAGTGCTATTTATAATTTTTTACAAAAGTTGCAATCCACCACCTACCTATATTTTATATTATTATGGTAGTAGCAGCAGCAGCCGCCGCCAAGATGACCTCCATGCCTCACATGTATGTCGTTTTGGCTCCGGGATAAATTTAAAATTGACAACGAAATTTTGCCTCCTGAGTCAACTGGTTTTCATTACTTTTGCCACTATATCATTAATAGAAAAATAAAAACAATTAGGTAGTTGTGATCTAAGCTATTTTGCTAACTCTAACAGATTTATAATTTTTCTTTTCTTTAATTATGGAGTCGAGAGACCCTTTGATTCCTAATGAACTGGCAAACACAAATAAGCCCACAAATAATTCTATTATTCCTCATATTATAATTTCCAATACTAATCTGTCATTCCAAACTGAAAATAATCAAATTACAATGAATAATCAATCTAAATCGAATAACATAATGCAAACTTACAAGCAATTAAATTCGCAAGGTAATCTAATAAACCTTATGACACCGTTCGGCACTATTAACATAAAGACGAGCACGCAAAGGCCTATGAATAACATGGACAATTTCCCAGAACGTGCAGAAGTCAACGGAACACATATTAGAAATATTAGGCCTAGAAAATGATAATGAAGAACAATTTAACGTAAATATAAATCAAAATCAACTAATTACACCGGAATTATATACGTATTATACAAATAAATTCAATGAAACTGTGCCCCAAAGTCTATTTAAATCGTTTAAAAAATTCCATAATGAGAAATCATTAATTATAATCGCTACAAACTCAGAATGCGATCTATATAAATTTCCCACGAATGAATTTTACCACTTTTTGACAGAAAAGAAATTATGGACATTTATTTATTAAATATTGAATCATCCCAATAGTAGACGTTTGTGCATAGAATTCCATAACAAAGCACAAAATGATATTTTCAAAAGCAACGTTAAATTTCTAAACTCGGGAATTCTTTGCTATATTGATATAGACTGCCCTCTATCACTGCAAGGACAAATTAAAAACTGTTACGTCGATTTCAATGAAATTGCTTCTCAAAAAATACGGGAAAATAACCAACTTTAAATAACTTTTTGAAAAAAAAAGGCACTTATCCCAGGGTTAACAAATATTTCGACATTTAATATAATACTTCATAAAAATATTACACCTATTGACATACCAACGCTATTCGCAACAGAAATCTCATCGTTGATCACCACTTTCAGAGATATATAGCACCTCAGTGTTTTTTTTGCAACCAGCGATCGCATTTAATAAAAAATTGCCCCAATAAATTACGTCAGAATTGCGGATTAAAACTCTCGAAAACACATTGCTGTTACATACAAATAAATCAAACAAAATCTAACGAAAATACCAACATAAAATTACCACAAAGCCGGGATTCATCAACCTCGATTACCTCAAGCAAACAATCCATGCAAATATACCTGGATATATCATTACAAAAAATCACCGCCTACCATTCACACTGCTCAACTCACCAATGGCTAGTAATTCAGAACTTGATGATGAGAATAACAGCTCCTTTTCATCAAGTGAACTTGGGGATAACTCCGCAGAAGATTCTACTCCGTTTAAAATAGCAATTAAAAAAAAAAATCACAAAAAGAAAAAAAAAGAATAGGTGTAACTGAGTCAGCTCAAAATATTAATATTCAAACTACCACTATAAAATCTCAGTCGCCTATGAATCATGTTACAATCAAACCCTCTATTTTCGTTAAAAAGAAAATGAAGTCGAACAATTCCAACCCGCAAATAACAAATCCCAACAGACACACACTGGATCAGACAACTGCGCTCAGATGTTGTTGCTCTCATACCACAATATCAAGTGTATTTTGCTGAAGTGGATGTACACAGAAGTTCAAATAAAAAACTAAAAGATATTAATGAACACTCAACTGATAGTCCCAATACAGATAATCCTATTCACACTCAGCCAATTAAAAATTAGCGATATATCATAAATGAAGAACTATATTCAGTTATTTTATCCAATTTGTTTTAAATACTATATTGTTATGACTTGTTTGTTTTTGATTATGCTTGATAGGGGTTCATTGCTGATTGCACTTACCCAGCTGGAACACATATATTGCCCTAAAATTATTAGGCACAAACTCTATAACAAACAACCACACATATTTACATATTATAAACTTAAACATAATAAACGCAAACTCTATAATAAACAAACACATATATTTACATATTATAAACTTAATTATACAACCTTTCTTTTATTACTAAACATATTATATCAATCCACACTATATACAATACAAAGCTATTACCTTTTTTTCACATCCTACCCCATTGTTATAATAGATACGCTTTTCCATTCTGCATATTTCAATACTCACTGGATAAACTCATACTCTCTTCTAGCAAAATCAACATCACCTAGAAACAGTATACACACAACAACAACGTACTTACCCTAGACATTCTACTATTTAGAAACATTTATGTTGGTGTCAATTATTGAAATTAATGTTAGAGGTATAAACTCACCCCAAAGAATGTTTGCTATATCCAACTGGATTCGGCAATTCACACCACATATTCTCTTTTTTACAGAAACTAAATGCTCAATAAATTCTTTTAAACCTGAGCAACATCTTGCTAAGTTTGGCTTTACCAGATTTTCCACATCGAACTATTCAGCTGCAGGAATAGTAGTCCTCATCAATAAGAACTCTCTCTTCCAATATCTTATATATAGACCAGAACATGACTATCATTATCCTCAATAATACAGCATTTACAATAAATATAATAGCATCATATTTATATAATCAACCAATACTCATTCACCAAATAATTAATACAATTAGTTTAACATTGGCAACAAACCCACATCCCACAGTTCTCTTAGGTGACTAATATGTCATACCAAGACTTCACAATGAAATATCTACATAAAATCAACAAAACGCTAATGAGCTTGTAAGGTTTTTTTCACCAAATGCAGTATCATTTTACACTAAAAAGCATTCATTATTAATAGATCTGCTCTTTTACTTTCCTGAATTACACTTCATAATCACACCCTCCCTGTGCCTGGTGGCTTTTTCTGACCTGCAACTTCATTCCACACTCATTGAACAACACCGCCTGCTTGCTACTAAAGACAAATGCACTCAAGCCATTATATTCAATACATACATTTATTTAAAAAAAATAGGCATACTTTCACTCAAACTATTAGAAGCCTGGTTTGCTTTCATTAATATTCTAGTTTCTAATATTAAACACTATATGGCCAAAAAATCTTCCCTTACTGCCTTTAGCAAAAAATTAGATATGTTGCATTTGAAGCTAAAAAGCACACCTACCAACTCAAATTCAATGAACGCCATAATGATGCTAAAGCAAGAGTTTAAACATACACAACTCACACTAGATAATTATCTATCCATTAAAAAGGCCAAAATCTTTTTAAAAAACATCCATAACTGGTAGGGAGAATATATCAAATGGGCTTTAGGCTATAACCCTAATATAATCACTCCCTCTTCCATATTAATAAATGATAAAATGGTCACTGGAGTAAATATGCTTCCACCAATTAAACAATATTTTATAAATAATTTAAATTGCACTTTATGCAAAAAAGTGAAGCTTGTCTAAAATATTATTAAAGTGTTATATGGCTAAGCGCTTTCAGAGAACTAAAGTCTCCATATTCATAGCCTACTTATAAAACAAATTTCAAAAGCTACCTATGCCAATTCTTTTTTCACTGTATTTTAGTATATCAACAACAAACTTTAACATAACTAAAGAAGAAATCACAAATAAATTAAAAACAACTCCAAACAATTCACATCCATGGACACATGCCATCCTCAGCCACTTTACCATTCCTATAATTTACAATATGCTACATTACTTATCAAATCAAATTCATACTATAGAACTACTCTCTATCCTGTCTCACTAGTTCCTTTTCTTAAAAAACCTTTACTACCCTCACCTCTCAATAATCTTAGACCTATATCTATGTCCCCTCTCATCATTAAAGTTATAGAATCTATTATTAAAGATAAAATTTAGCCTCTTATATTACCTACTCTATCTAAATTTCAATTTGCAAAAAAAGGCTCATCAATTCTGGAAGCTCACATCTTATTTAGGGCGTTAACTGATGACATCACTGCCGGAGAAAGGTGACACCCATTGCAGTACAAGTAGATATTGAAGCTGACTTCGATTCTGTGCCTATTGAGAAACTTAGTAGTCATGGTATCCCTATTCCCATAATGTATATTTTAGCTAACCTTTTTATAAATAGAACCATTCACATCACCTTAAATGGAAAAAGGTCATCAGAATTCACTCCACACAACTCAATTCCTCAATGCTCTCCCCTTAGTGCCCTCCTTTTCATCACCTACATCACCTCTTACTTCAAATTGAAACAGAACTACCTGGAATACATAGAACACTCCTAAACCACACAATCAATCACATCTCATTTATTGATGACATAACTGTCATCTTTCCTACACAAAAATTCTTACCTAAATTACATAATATATTAAAGAAATACTCAAATAACTATTCTCTAAAATTCCAATCCTGAAAAATGGCTACATGGACCATATTTACTGGCACTCCAATTATAACAGGGGTTGATACTCACCCTCATAACTTCCTGGGAATACCTTTTCATCAGTTGCTAAATATAATGAGAATAAATATGCAAAATCAACTAATCATTTCAATACAAAAAAATCATAAACTCTCTAACTAAAGCTTATCTCTCAATAGACAGTAAAATATCACTAATTATTAACATGTTAAGTATCCAAAAATTAACTTTTATTCACTCATCCTTAAATTCACTACCTCATTCATCAAAAAAATCAATTCTCTATGTACTAAGTTGATCTGGAACTAGAAAGTGATTGCTATTAGCATTAATAATCTCCAAAAGCACTCAAAACTTAATGGCTGATCTTTACATTCTATAACTACTTTTTACTATCAAAAAACCTATAATACACTGTTTAAAATCTACACTAACTTTCAGAATTTCCAGGTTTTCATTCCAATAACTCCTACTGATACACCTCTTCTTATCAACAATAAGTTCATCAACAATCTAGTTCAACACATATTTAAATACAAATTACCTTAGAATATGTTTGGAGCAAAAATAAAGTATTGGGATGCACACCACATTGTTACTAACCTAGATCTACTTCAAACTCCAGAAAACACACTTAAATTATCAAACAAATCACTAATACAAAAATTTAAATTTTGTTATTTTGAACCTAAATACCTAGACTTCATTAAAATTAACTTGGATGCTTTACCAATAAATGAGTTTCTTTCCAATAAAAGGAAATGTACCAACATTCAAGCTACCTCTTCCTTATGTGGTAGAAATGATGAAACAATGCAACATTTTATATACCACTGTACTGCCCTACAAACATACAGACAACTTACATCCACACTCATTTAAAATTCCAAACCTACATTTGACATTTTAGTAGAAAATATTCAAAAGGGAATTTTTCCCATTATAAGGCTTTCATCTTTATTATTTTCACCCTTTGGTATTTAAGATGTCATTTTGTCTTCAATCCAATATCACAAAAATTTAAAGTCTCTCTTTATAAATAAAATAATAAAAATTAAAACTAGAGATTATTTTTTGGCCCCAATAGATATAGTCAATGCCACCTGGAGCCTTATAAATTTATCCATACCACCATAATCCCTAAACCAAATCAGCATTGGGCTTTTACAGTAAAATCATTAGATAGCTTACTCATTATTAATGTATTCTTAGGAATTTTCCACATCCCAATATTTTTTTCATTTTTATTTGTCTTCTAACCTTTGCTTGCTTGTTTGCAATTATATAACAACATTCATAACATCTAATCAAAACATAGATCAAATAAAAAACCTTTTAAAACTAGTAGTAGAAGTGGTGGTGGTGGTGACAGCGGCGGTAGTAACAACAACATCAACAACAATAATAATAAAAAATTATAAATAATATTAATTATTAAAAATATTTTATTGTCAAAAAAATTCATTATGCAACAAAAAAATCAATATAAAGTATAAATTCCAAATAGATGCATGATATTTATTAAGTTCTTGAAGGTTTGCACTGTATGCAACTGCTAACCTTGAATATCTGAAAATATAGTTATTAATCACTACTTTTGCACAAGATTCTAAGTTATCTTCTGTGAGATGGCAATGGGATTTTGACTTAATTATATTTATTGTTGAAAATGTAGATTTGCATAGATGAGTAGAGCCAGAATATAATGGTAAATTAAATGCAACTATACTTTTCTTCATTTATTAGACTACCAAAATAATTTTAAGGTTCTGAATTGTTTGCTTTTGAATGTATATTATTTTGCAGGAGAAGAATTTCATTTTTCTTTATAGATAAAGAAAATATATTATTTATATTTTTAGTCATTTATTCTATATCAATATATCCAAGTGAATAACCCATGAAGAAAATTATTGGCTCTAGTCTGGTAAATATCTTTGCAACATCTCTTAAATTTGAAGTGAAAAGTTATTATTTCCTTATAATATTTTTTTTTTTTTAATGTACTTCCATTTTTGACAATTCATCAGAAATATTTTTGAAATTTGTCGTTTCATTCTTCATCAATAGATCGATTAACAGCGTTAACTTATTTTTAAAAATGAAAACATATCCAATAATATAAATTATTTTGTTTTTTCCTTGCAATTATAAATTCAATACATTAAGATGGTTAATTATGTCACTAATGAAATCTAAATCTATCACACCAATTCACTAAGTTCAGTATACATTTCGTTTCTTGATTTTAAAAAATATTTTATCTCTTATATTAAGTCCCTGAATTTTTATAAAAATATTCATTGACATAACCATTGAACATTGCTTGATATAACAATTCACCATACTCTTATTCATTTTCTTCTAATTGAGTCTGAAACATTCTCAAATGGAATTCACAATTTTCTTGCAGATTTCCATAATATGTCATATGTTTAGAATTTTACATTGGAGATCCTGCTGATAAATATTAATTATAAGAAAAAAAATCTGGCAAATCATCATCTCTGGTGCACAAAACCAAAAACCTATTAATTGTTCATATCATTGATGGTGCACCATTCTCTATATAGTTTTTGAAAATGTACTGAACATATTCATTTTTGTGATTTCTTCTTTAAAGAGAATATTGTTAATAATTCTTTTCATTCTTATCTTTAAGAACTTATAAAAATACAAAGCCAAGGAATATCAATTATGTCAGAAGATTCATCCCACTGCAAGAAAAAACAAATGTAACTAGTCATATTTTTAATTAGTTGTTTAACCAGATAAAAGAATTTAATAATTTCTATATCATGCATGACAGTTCTACAAGAAAGTATATATCTTTAACTGCAAAAATAATTTCATTTTCGTTGTTGAATAAATAATGATTTTTTTGGCTTCTATAATTGCTTTTTTTATCCTGCCTCTTGTCAGTAAAAGATGTCTTCACAATAATCCACCTGTTGCCACTTTAAATTTAATAATAAGTTTAATAAAATATAATTATTGTTTGAGAAATTGTGACTCAAATTCTTTAACTTTTGTTTGTATAATTTACTTTTTAATGGAAATCTTTATTAAAACTTAAATGCATAGTTAAAATGTCTTTCAACATTTTTTCTTTTTGGTAATGATACACTTGCATGGCATATATAACATAGATATTTTGCATTCATCATTGTAAAGAAAAACTCTTCTTCTTCTGTAGTCAGACACTTATTCATTAATGGATAATCTCTAATCTAATAGACGACCAATAAAAATTATTTTGATATAATACTATTTCTTTTTTACAATAAGTTATTTAAATATGTACACTTATCACGACGAAAAAACCCCACAGTTATCAGCTTCAAAACCACCTGAAAATATTAAATGTTTGTTTTGCAGTGAAAATATTCAAGACTATTTATCATGCATTTTAAATGAAGGCGCATGTGTCATCCAACACGTTCATTGGATATCTTTCTTGACTATACACACTCTGCTGATTGTGAAGAACCAATTTTTGTCTGCACTAGTCATATGTGAATGAAAAATATATATCTAATGTAGCATTGATTATCATTATTTTCTCTTTTAAATCAAGTGGTCACTCCAAAATTTCTTGATGGTCCATTGTAGATTATGATTGTTTGTTATTTTGCCCACTCTCATTCTTTATTTTTTCATTGGCAAGAAATTATTTTTGACAGTTCATTTCAATTTGTGCTTCCTCTTTGAAAATATTTGTTATAGAAGTTACACATTCCTATATAGTGTCTTTATTTTTACTCACTTAATGTCCTGCATGATTTGATAAAGTGGAATGGCAGATTTTGGAGCTCATAGATCATGACCATCTCCATCATTTTCAGAACTCAAAATTCTTATGAAGATCAGAAAAGTATTCATTTGTTATTTTTTACCTATTTCCTATAATTTGTCTTCTGGAGTGGAGCAAAAGAGGCCATTACTGTATTTTATATATATATATATATATACGAGCATGAGTCAAAAATTATCCGTACTCTGGGTTTTGAATTTATTTTAATCAACTTTTCAGAAAGGACAAATACCTCACTTTTCAACATAATCTCCCTACTTTTCATTACACTTTATTTATTTGTCAACAATCTTCTGTATTCCTTCATTAAAAAATACTTTAGGCTGATTTGCAAGCTATGAATGCACTATTGTCTCCATCGCTTTATCAGATTGAATCTTTGTCTTCATAGGGCTTTCTTCAGGTTCATAGTAATGAATTCATGTTTCATTTCCACTAATAATTCTTTTTAAGAAATTTTAACCTTCCTTAGAGTATTGATCTAAATTTTATTTATTTACAGAAGTCCAAATGATTCCATTTGAGTTCTTCTGTGAGTTGTTTTGTTATCCATCTAGCCCAAAGGTTTTTGAAACTTAAGTCTGTTATGGATTCTTATATAGGCAGAGCCATGGTTGATTTACAAATGATTTTCCACATAATCCACTGTCATTCATCTATCCAACAGAATCAGCTCAAGTATACACTCAATATTGTCACGAGTCTTAGAAGTGGGTGGGCATCTAGCTCCTTCTTTGCGGTTGACCCTTGTACAATATTCCTTGAACTTCTCTGCTCATTCATACACACTTTTTCATGATAAAATATTTTTTCAATACTGTGCAAAAAGTTTTCAATTAATATTGGCACCAGAATCATTCTTAGAACAAAAAATAAATCCCTATACATTGCTTTTCTTTCATATAAATCACAAGTAGTCACTTTTGAATTGATGTAATATGTTCAAAACTGCAGTGATTGAGGAATATAGTTGACAGAAGTTTTAATGAAACTGGAGTGTCGATAATTTTTGATTTACCATCATACATACACATTTACAGGTTTATGTCAACTTTTCTAGATTTAAATTTATTAGATCATAAACCAGTCTACACTATAAAAAATTTCAAAGTAAAACATTTCTAATTATGCATGTACTTTAGATATTAATCTATTCTTATTATATAAGCCAGTTTAACATATGACTTTTACTCTAGAAAAATAATTTCATATTTACATATTGTATATAAACTGTGTAAACTATTAATAGGAGAGTAAGAACACAGAATGTGAGATAGAGGCAATTTAAATATTATTTTTTATTATCCCCATGAAACAAGTACACATCTGATTGCAAATAACATATATGCAATAATTAGATATGTAAGAAGGCAGCTTTATAGTTTATGGATATATAACTTATTAGATCTATTTACACTTTAAAAACAAAAAAATTGGTTTTGTAATATATAAATATATCAGACTAGCATTCTAATGTGGAAATCAAATGTTTAAACTTCTGATTTACTGTTGAGATTAGATTGTTATTCAAATATGTGTATATAATAAGAAGATATGCTGAAATTTTTATTGTAAATGATAGCATATTATCTAATAACTTTAGATTCCATTAGAAGTGTACTAAATATGATCACTCATATATATATATATATATATAACTTAGTATCTAATTTATATGTATGTATACACACACAGGCTGCAGAAAGGAGTTTGCTCTTAACTGAAAGGAGACCCTTTGATTCTTCTTGGAGGCCTTAAAGGAACCAAGCAGGGCAAATTACTAATGTCCGCTCCATACGTTCTTGTCATTGCAGCTGTTATTACTATGTGATTATTCATATAGTATACGAACATGGATGGGCTGCTCACCAACATGCATTGGCTAATGTGGTGAGTTTATTAGATTTTTATCTCCAAGTTTAAGATCAAGAAACACCAAGATCTTTCTTCTCAGTTGCCTGATAAGGCAGAATGAATGTATGTGTAAATGATAAATATTTTCTAATAATTATACAATTATGACAGACAAAAATAAATCATGGCTCTTATTCCCAGGAGGCTATAAAGTCACCAACCAAGGCAGCAGTTGGAGGCCAAAGGCGGAGGGTGCTAAAAATCCCCTGATTGCGGACCCAGGCTGCCATTTGTTGACAACTTTTTATTTAGGCATTTACAACTGCACATCACTTTCAAGTGAAGGAAGATTGCAAGAATTAGAAGAAGAACTGTCTTATATTAAATGGGACATTATTGGACTTTGTGAAGTTAGAAAAAGTGGACATGTACTCTATTATAAAGGCACAAATATTGGAAATACAAATGGAATAGGATTCATTATAAATAAAAAGTGGAAGAACAACATTGTTGAGATTGATGGTGTATCAGACAGAGTGGCAAGATTAGTTATACAACTTAATAGCAGATACCAAATGCAGATAATTCAGGTTTATGCTCCAACAAGTTCTCATAGTGATGAAGTAGTAGAAGATTTTTATATGGATGTACAAAAGGCTTTTGATCAGCGTAAACTATATTTTAAAATTGTTATGGGAGACTTTAATACTAGAATTGGTAAACAAATGAAAGATGAAAGTGCTGTAGGTAATTTTGGTTATGGTAATAGAAATGAGAGAGGATATATATTTGTGAAGTTTGCAGAAAAAGAAAAACTTTATATTATGAATTATTTTTTTGAGAAAATTGTTAAAAGGAAATGGACATGGAAGCATCCAAATGAAGGTACAGCAGAATTGGTTTATATTTTGACTAACAGAAGATACATATTTCAAGATTTTTATTTTATATAGTGCAATGTTTATGAATTGTAATAAACTAAAGATCTGCATTTCAAGTTAATGTACATGCACTTTATTCTTTCGCAAAGACTTTATCTTATGTTGGAAATGAAAGTATTCATTTATTATTAAGATTCATAAAGCGCGTACATTAGCTTGAAATGCTGATCTTTAGTTTATTATATTTCAAGATTGTAATGTTCTTAATAAATTTGACACAGGAATTGATCATCGATTAGTAAGATGTAAGAAACGTGTTAATGCAAAGCTAGAGATACAAAAATTATTATGAAAAACAATATTTACTGTTGATATTCCTAATCTTCAGAAACATTCCAATGAATTTAAATTAGAACTTACAAATCGGTTTCAAGCATTAGTAGATTTTGAACATGATTCAGATTTAAATGGAATTAATATGAAAATAACTGATACACTTTTGAAAACTGCAACAAAGATAGCTGGTAGAAAAAAGCAGCAATTGACGAATAAAATTTTTACTGAGACTAGAGAATTTATGAAGAAAAGAAGAAATATGAAGATATATAAAAATGATGCATTAAAAAGAATGAATATCTCGAATTTTGTAAAATGGTGCAGAAATGGGTTGAAAATGATATAAGAAAGTATAACTGTGAAATAACAAAGAAAGCTGTAGAAGAGAATAAAAGTCTCAAGAGTGTAAAACAACATTTTGGTATTGGTAGGAAATTTATATCTGCAACAAGAAAAAAAGATGTAATTATTACTAAAAAGAGAGATGACATCATGAAATGGGTAGAAGACTTTTATCAAGAATTATATAGTAATAAAGAACAAGTACCTCCTATATCTATTACATCTTTTGAATTGCCCAGAATTTTAAATGAAGAAGTCAGACATGCAATTAAATGTATGAAGAAAAGAAAGGCTTCAGGTAATGATGGAATTCTAATTGATATATTAAAAGAAGCAGGTGAAGAAATAGAATTTTTTTTAGCAAAGTTATATATCAAATGTCTAAATCGGGTGGGCAATTGTGTTGGCTCGAGGGCCGCATAGGTTGGCAGAGGGCTGCATCAGGGGCCATTTTGTGGAAGCAAAGGTTAGTGGAGGGCCACACCTTTTTTCATACACAATAAACACACTGCTTTATTCCCTGTATTACCAAAGAAATATTTGTTTGTCCATTCTTCATTAAGCACGTGACATTCATTACCAATTTTACATTTTTTCAGAGGGTTCATGGTTTCACTAAAGTTGGAAATGTATATATTTGCTAATGCAAAGACAAAATTGAAATTAATCAAATCAACTGGAAAAGCACTGCACATCATATCTACATTGTGCATATGTATTGATGTGGCCATCCTAGTGGAAAATACGAGATGAATATTCGGTCATGCAGTGGGAAGGAAATTTCAGTCGAAGGCAGATTTTTCTGATTGTCTTGGCGGGCCACATAAAAACTCTTAGGGGGCTGCATGTGGCCCTTGGGCCGCTATTTGCCCATCCCTGGTCTAAATGATAAAGATGTACCAGTTGGTTGGAAGAATGCAGTATTAATATTTAAAAAAGGTGATAAAGAAGATATTAGAAATTACAAACCCAGCAGCCTTTTATCAGTTTTATACAAAATTTTTACCAAGATAATTACAACTTGTCTACAGAGGACGTTGGATTTCCATCAACCAAGAGAACAAGCTGGATTTAAAAGTGGTTTTAGTACAGTAGATCATATCCAGATATTGAGAGAAGTTATAGAAAGGACAAATGAATATGAGTTGCCATTATGTTTTGGATTTGTAGATTATGAAAAGGCATTTGATTCTATAAACGTTTCTTCAATGATTAAAGCATTGGATAATCAAGGTATAGATCCAGGATATTGTCATATTTTAAAGAATATTTATAAAAATGCAACAACAACAATTAGATTACATAATGATACTGGGAATGTCAACATTGAGAAGGGTGTAAGACAGGGTGACTCTATATCTCCAAAACGTTTTACAGCAGTGCTGCAAGAAGTATTTTGTGGATTAATTAAAATGGGAAACTAAAGGAGTGAAAGTAAATGGAGATTATTTAAGTCATTTAGATTTTGCAGATGATGTAGTTGTTTTTGTAAATATTGCTTTAGAGCTGCAGGAAATGCAGGAGTTATCAGATGAAAATAGGACTAAAGATAAATGTTAAAAAGACTAAAGTAATGTTTAATGGATTTTCTCAAAGTATGAAAATTAAGATTGATTATGATGAGTTAGAAGAAGTTAACAGTTACAAATACCTTGGTCAGATTATTAATACAGATGGAAACATAATGGATGAAATTAATCATAGAATTAAACTTAGTTGGAATGCTTTTGATAGAAATAACTTAATACTAAAAGAAAATATACCTATATGTTTGAAAAGGAAAGTTTTTAATAAATGTGTTTTACCAGTTCTTACTTATGGATCTGAGATTTGGACACTTAATAGAAGAGCAATACAGAAACTTCAGACCACTCATAAAGTATGGAGAGATGCATGTTGGGAATAACAAGAAGAAATCGAAAATGCAATATATAGGTAAGAGAACAAACAGATGTTACTGACCTCATTGAAAAAAATAAAAGACTGAAGTGGAGTTGGGCTGGACATATTGCTAGAAGAGATGATAATAGATGGACAATTAAAATCCTAAACTGGATTCCAAGAGATTGTAAAAGACCCAGAAAGAGACCACAGGTGAGATGGATGGATGAAATAAGAAAGTGTGCAGGGGTGATGTGGAGAAGAGAAGCTAAAGATTGGAGGAGATGGATTGAACTTGGAGAGACCTTAATCCTGCAGTGGATTGATAATGGTTTATGATGATGATAATGATACACACACACCCATGTTTGTGGAGCAATTAAATGTAATTTAATCTATTATGTTTACATATTATGCTATATCCAAAGGCAACTCCTTCACTGCTTTCTCACTTATCAAATCATTGTGCTGACTTTCCTCAAGTAATTTATTTTATTAATAACGCTACGTTATTTTTTTATTTATATGCAGCTCTATAGATTCTTTTCATCATCCACCTATCATTAAATATATATCCAATGTATTTTTTTTTACTTCATCTAACAATAAATCTTTTTATTTCTATTCTTATCACAATTTCATTATTTTTTTTACTTTATTTTTATTTTTTTGAAAATTAATGATCTGAAGAGATCATCATACTTTATTATCTAGTACTAAATATTAAGATTTTAGAATATTCTGTTTAAGAAAATGACTTGCAGCAGCAACGACTAATAATGATTTCTAAGTGTTATTGGTATTACTCTATTGATTGGTTACATTATCTGCATACATACACATTTGTCTATATTTTTTTGTATATCTACTTTTTTTTTTTTCATATTATGTATATATTTCAGGTCAAGTTTTGCCAATCAAGGAGAAATCTGCCTCTGTTGCAGTCGCATGTTTGTGCAGAATGCAATTTTTCATACTTTTGTGGAGAAATTTGTTGAGCAAACAAGGTACAAAAAAAACTATAGACATGGTACCCATTTTATTTAGAATAAAGAATATTTACATTTCTTTGTGTTAAAGTTGGAGTGATACAGTTATGTCTGTTTTTATTTATTTTACTTTAATATGAAAAAAATAAAATTGAAAATCTCACTTAAAGTATTGTTTGCTGATTTTTTTCATTTAAACAATGGAAATTTCATACTAACTTGAGCTCGGTATTAATTTTTAATTTTTATATTTTATATATTTTTTTAAAGAATTATCTAATTTGTTTAAGATTTTTAATTTGAATACTTTTAAACCAAATTGAGATTCTTAGGCTTGTCAGAGAAACAGAACATAATTGAGAGCTTAAGAAGATATTTGGATGGACAACAATTGGATCAAGACCAAGATGTAAGCCAAGAATATGGTTGAACAAAGTCATTCAGGACTTGAAGGAAATGGAAAGAGATTGTAAAATTCCATAGGAAGCAGATAAAAACTATTTGTAGTGAAGTTCTTTGAAATTCATAGTATTAAAAAAAATATTAATTATTTATTTATAAAATTTCTGGTTTAATAAATATAATAAAATTTCTTAAAAATCATGAAGCTTTGGATTGAGGGGCTTCAGAAATGAGCAAAAAGAAAAGGAAAGAAAATGAAAAATGTTTCAAATTCTCATAGAATCTCAATTATGGGTTGGTAAATATTGAGAATTGTATAGATTTTCTAAAATTACCTCAGGAATAATATTTTTTTCTGCTAATAACATGAATAATTGATGTTTTATTTTTAATATAACTTATATAATATTTTGAGAATTCAAAAATTTCATTCAAAATTAAATTTTTTCAGAAGTATTTTATATTATATATATATAATTTTGAAAATTGCAAAAGAAAGCAGCTACATTGAAAAAATTGCCATGTGTTATTTGATGTTGCAATTCAGTTTCTATCATACTCTCAAAAATTTGATCATATTATTGACAGTAACAATCATGCTGATACATATCCTCATGTCATCTGTGATATATAAAGAGTAACATCATAAATATTCTTTGGTAAGTATTAAAGGTGGTGAAATAATACAGTGCCTGCCAAAAATATGTTGCTATGCATTCTACCCAACACTGGAAATTAATGTTCACATATTTTGCATTTTGTGATAAAAAATGTTGCAAAAGGATTAATCTGTTTGAAAACATAAATCAACCTTATTGTCCATAGATATATCAGCTATTCTGCCAATATGTTCAGTTTTGATAATTTTTACATTTAATTAATTAATGATGAAATACCTATTTTCTTAAATTCAATCAACCATTAAATGCTACCTGCTGGCAAAATATGTATGAAACCAAATCATTGAAGAGGCAATCTATCCACATCCTATTAATCTCCCCTTTATGCAGTTTGTACAAAAGGTCACAATAAATTTTTGATAGTATTCTTGTAAATGATATATTGCAGTAAAATAATAATGTTTTAAGATTTTGTTGTATTAGTTTATAAAGTAATTATCATATCACTTAAAATTAAAGCTTTTGTTTTTAATTTTTAATTGATTATTCTATTTGAAATTATTTTTTTAAACAGAAGTTTAAAAGTTGGACCACCATTTGAGTCAAGTTCATTTATAGGTGCTCTTATAAGTAAGGAACATCATGATAAAGTTCAGAATTACATTCACCTAGCTGAAAAAGAAGGTGCTTCCATACTCTGTGGTGCAGGAGTGGATCCACCATTAGATTTACCAGATGCTTACAAAGAGGTTCATTTTATAGTCATTTTATATTTTTGTTTAATAAAACATTTTCATAAATAATATATTTTTTATTATCTTCCTTTTAAAGAAATGTAACCATCCTAGGATCAGTGTTGCTGCAGCAACAGTTTTAGTAATATTAGAAGTGGTTCTGTGAACTTTTCCTTTTTAGCATTAGGAGAGATATTATTGCAATGAATGAACTAAACATAAAATATATATTTTAAATCAGATTGTAGATATAATAGCATTAAATTAGCTCTATAGGGTTTTGGGCCTTCCTAAATTAAGAGTAATTCAACAATATTTTTAAAATGCCTATATGTTAATGAAACCTGAAATTATATTAAATTTAAATAATAATTATTAATTTTTAAGTATGTTATATGAAAAGCATCAAATAATACATGTAGTCAAAAAGTAAATTAATAGAAATTTATTGAATATCTTTTCATTTTCTTTATTGAAACCTAGATTTTAAAAGTTATTAAAATGTTGTATACTTCCTGTCAGTAACCACATCAACAAAATTTTTTTGGCTACAAAACAATAGAAGCAATTCAAAGATAAAATAACAAACATAGTAATTATGTAAATTATGCTTATTAATTTATACGTTTTTAATTAATTTTTTTAATGTGTTTAATTTATTTATGGTTCACTGAAAATATTTCACACACAAAAAAATTAACGCTTGCTAAAATAATAAAATCTGGTGATCATGTCCCTTCATAATTTTGTCTGGATATTACAAATTTCCAACTGTAGAGTTGGGTTAATGGTATTGTATCTTTGCTAATAAATTTATTATTAAAGCACAGCTTTTCAAAAACAAATATAAATTTGTATTATTATCAGAGTTTAATTTTTTTTAATATAAATCATTATTTCAAAAATATTTTACTGCTTTTATTATTTATGTATGTATTTGCATATGTTAGTTATGAAATCTGAAAAAAAATTAATATAATATTTTATGCATCAGAAAAACTTTTTTAAAAAGTAATTCATTTTTATGATCTTTTGATTAAATAAAATGCATGATTTTTGTACTATTTTTTTAAAAAACTTATGGTATTAGAATTCTAGTACAAATCTGAAGCAATAAAATACTTTGCAAACTGTGATTAAACTTTGATAATATTTTTACATTTTTTATAATTATTATTTTTTTCAGTAGTTTAAATATTTCCTTTTTTCTAAGTGTTAAAAGAAAGCCATTTTTTAGTATAGTCATAAAAGTGGTTAATGTTTTGAACCTGTTTTCAGCTGAACTATCTGGGAAACAATATCAAGATTTGCTTGCATTTTTAGTAGTTTAATTTAACTTATTTAAAAATTATTATTAAAGCAAATGTTAATTAAGTGGTAATAAAAACATTTTTTACATAATTAATCAAAAAATATTTTTGCAGTATGTTTGTGAAATAATGACATAGTATTCAAAGTAAGCCTTGTTTTAATATATCTGATACAGAAATAATGAGACTAAGTATATTAACATAGATTGCTTACTCAAGAGTATACTATAAACTTACAAAAACAAAACTTATCAAACATTTTATTTTATACATATCAAATATTGACATTTTCTAAATATTTTATTATTCTTTAATAATAAACTTTTTTTTCAAGTGAATTTGTTTTCTCAATCATTTATATAAATATATATTTTCATAAGTATTTATATAGGTTGTTTTACAATAGCATGTTGAAACCACCGGAGGGCATTATTTCTATGATAGCGCACAGAAATATGCCGTTTAGGTGGCCTCCTCCACCGCTATCGAACATTCTATTTCTAATGCGTATGCCTAGAAATAGTCTGGTACCGGCTGCTGTGTTTATTTCTACGCTAATGCACAGAAACATGACATTTAGCCAATCTGCCGCAGAAGCTATCATGTCAGCTTACAGCTCAGATTTTTTGTGCTAAGCATTTTGGTGTGCGATCACATTTCACTTTTGGTTACAGTATTGTCTGAGGTTGGCTGGAATTCCAATTGTCAAAACTATTTTAATATTCATTAAGACCATCTCCTCTATCTCGCATGTTTTAGGAAGGTCTACTAACAATTATCAGCAGAGTCTCATGCTTCCCTAGCCCCCATTTCCTGCCGAAAAAATGGGCCAAGTGTAGTTAAAAGCGCGATTCCTATCAAATCACGCTCTAAGTCACGTTTCGTGTGAGAACAACTGCGAGCTGATTAATCGAATGGCTGCTGGACAGGTTATCAAACAAAACAAGCTTGAAGGTGCATGCCTGCTGTTTTTTTTCTTTTATCCTGAAGAGCCCAAAAAGTTGCTTTTAATTGCTGTATATATTGATGGTTTTTTGGGGAATTACCATCAAAACTTGGTCAACTTTCGAGTTGTTGGCATTTCGTTCTGTTAGCAATTGGAAACACCCTCCCCCATCCCTTTCCCCCTCTCCCAAAATTGGACTTTGGCTTGTAAATGTTACCGTTAAACAGACAATAGATTTATTTATAATTTATTAAAATAAAACAAAACAAACCAAAAAAAAGAGAAGAAGTTGAATCGGCTGATTTTTTTGTCGTACAATACCGAACTGAAAATAGAAAGGGTTTAATGAGAAGAATAAAAACAAACAAAAAATTGGTAACTACTTTTTAAAATTCATTTTTAATCGATGTTTTTTTTTTGGGGGGGTTTGCCAAAATAGATTTGATAGCCGCCGTACTTTTTAAATGTGATAAACAACAACAACAAAACAACAAAAAAATACATAGACCAAAAGAAAAAAAAAACCCGGCCTCTTTGAAAATATAAATAATGAAAAGAATAATAAAAAAAAATTAAGTACTTTTTTTGTAAATTCATTTATTTGTAATTTTTTTTATGCATTTGTTTTTGGTTGTGTTTAAAAAATTTGATTTGATATTACTTTTATAAATGTGATAAACAAACAAAAAAAACCCAAAGCCAACCAAAAAAAAAAAAACCCGGCCTGGCAACATTATATTTATCTTTGTTTACAAACCAACCCGCCCTCCGGCGGTTTCAACACGCTATTGTAAAACAACCTTTATATATTTCAAAATTCATGAATTGTCAAAATTATTGTATTTATTTTTTTAAATAGCTTAAACATTATTTGTTTTGATTTTATATATCCTTTTATATTTCTATATATATATTGTACCAAAGTACATCGATATTAAAGTAATTGTATGAGTCCCATGTTTTAAAAATATAAAAATTTAATATTAAGAGAATAAAATGTAAAAACTAAAGAGCAGCGGGAGGGGGAATTTTGTATTAAATAAAATAAACTGTAAACGCTGTTTAAAATAATAAGCTGTTTAAAATAAAAGACTTTTTTTTTGTTTAAAAGAAGAAAAAAATCTAATAAATAAATGATTTAATATTCTTTAAATGAATTTTTAATAAAATAATAAAGAGATTTCGTTTTATCTTAAAATAAATAAATATATGTGCGTATGTGTATGTAATTTTTAATAAAAGTAGACACAGAAGCTGATTTTATTTTACAAGACGAACGCTGCTGCTAAATAAAGTTTTCCATTGTTTAAAACAGTATAAATAGCTCAACTTTTGTTCATTCTTGGTCTGACTTTCTCATTTTAATAAATATTTCTTGAAGTAATATTTCCAAAAAATGTTGCATTGTTAAACCAACGTACTTGCAGTTGACCAAAAGCCACTCTCTATGCATCTAAGATCTGCGATTAGTTTGGAAAGTAATCATGTTGAAATAGACTAAACGGACAGCAGAGTGCAGGAATATCAAACTAGCCATGAAAATATATCACAGGATCTACAAAGGAATCATTTTATCAGTCATCGATGAGTTAAGAAATAATTCCATTATGCTGTTTTATCGTATTTTAAAAACCCAGGTAATTATTTGACTTTGATATCTTAACATTACCGATCTTTTCTTAAAATAAAGATAGACTTTATTAAAAAACTTTGAACTTTTTGAATTAAACTTTAAAAAAAAGAATAAACTTTAAACTTCAAAAGATAATATTTGCAATAATAAAATAATCTATAATATTAATAAGCCAATAAGCTGATATACACATGCGCTTTGCAGATGTCACTATATAAATGAATACTCCCACTTTTTCAAACCCAAGATAAAGTTTTTAATAAAATATAGAATGAATCCACCTATATTTTCGACCCAGCCGTATATGTATGGGCAAATCTGAAGTGTTTGAAATAAAGAGCGTGAAGTTATTAATTGATCACTTTAAATTACTTTTCTACATCGTAAATTCTAGAAATTTCATTGGCGTCATTCATTTACGATGTAGAAAAGTAATTTAAACTGATCAATTAATAACTTCACGCTCTTTATTTCAAACACTTCAGATTTGCCCATACATATATGGTTGGGTTGAAAATATAGGTGGATTCATTCTATATTTTCTTAAAGACTTTATCTTGGGTTTGAAAAAGTGGGAGTATTCATTTATATAGTGACATCTGCAAAGCGCATGTGTATATCAGCTTATTGGCTTATTAATATTATAGATTATAGAACAAAAATATCGCGCTATATAAGAAAATAAATGTCTTGTTTAAATAATAAAATAAGTAAAAGCAGCTTCTATTAAATAATATTTTTGAAACAATGGCATGCACATATGTGTGATGTGATTTTTAAACTTAAAAAATAATAATAAAATATGATGTAACGTGTATAATTTATTTGCTCAAGTAATATATTAAAATGCTTATTTTAATCTTTAAAAAAAGAAGTGTGTGTGTTTCATTATAAGATAAAACGATTAATTTATTTTAAAATAATATAAAAAACACTTAAATTATTTTTCTTAGAACATTTATGTTTATTTCTGATATGTGCGGGTAAGTATAAATATTTATTTTCTTAATAAGAGTAGGAGGGGAAAAATCTAATCATTAATAATAGTATTTCAGAAAAGATTTGCTAATTTAAATCTATAAATGTTTAGTATTCAGTATAATGTTGTTATTATTAGTTTTAAAGGATTGAAGTATTATTTTTGAATGGTTCGGGGAAAATTATTTTAGTTTTAAAAAAAAAAATAGTAGTAGCTTAGAAGAGGCAGCGTTTAAGATATACCTTTTGTTTTGTCTATTTAGTGGGTGGTTGGAATCGGTTGATCTAGCAGGGATTTTCAAATATCAAATTATGCTGATTAAAGGGACATGCTAATTCTAATGTAATTAGCTGGAGCCTAAGGGATTTTTCATTCTTTTTTAAAAAATAAAATAAAGTGTTTATTTGATCAGTGTATATTTGGTAGTCGAGTGTTGAATGTTATGAAACCAACCATTTTCTGAAAGGGAAATCTAGGAGGACAAAATATAATAAGATATTAGATAATATTTTATTTGTCGATGCTTGGTGTTTGTTGTTTCCCATAAGCTTAAGTAGTAAATTTTAAATTGTAGTTTTATATCGTTAAGAGTTTTGAAGGTAGTAAAAAGTAAGTGTTAAATAGAAGTAGTAGTTAGTTGTAGTATTATCTTTATTGGTTGTTCGGAGGAGGTTGTTTCATTTGGCACATCAACATGGTGCGAAACTGGTTCAATATATATATATATATGTAAATATATTATTCATTATCAAGAAATATGTGCCAATACATAACATTTTTATGAAACATCTGAACTAACGCTTATTTCTAATGTTCTGCTATTTGGGATGCCTTTAAAAGAGTCTGATAAATAATTTTTGTCTTCAGCAATATTATTAACTTAAAATAATTCCTTAATTGAATTTTTCACATTCAAAAATGATTACAATTAATTCTCTTTTACTATTAAAATAAATATAGTTTGAGTATATGACACTGACTGACCTTTGATTGTTATTACATATTTTAAGATAAGGATTCTGATATTTACACATATTAATTTTCTAGAATGACTGACATTTACCTGGGTTTTCAGATTTCAATTGTACTTTCATTATTTTAATAATGAAATCTCTTCCACCATCATTTTTTCCAAACATTATACATATATTTAAAGGCGCTTGGTTATAATGGACTCCTAGGCTTAATGGATACCTCCATTTAGGGTAGTTTATATTTTTTTAGACCCTAAGCTAACAGAAAACTGAGGCCTCTTCCCCAGTTTTTTTTTAATTTTATAAAAATACATATGTCTAGTCACACAGATTATTAATACATAAATAATTAAAAAAGTATAAATAGGCTATGAAAACTGGCAGCCAACTTAGCAACTTTTGATCATCAGAGATGAATTTCAGTAGCTATTTTTATATGGTAGCATAAAAAAAATTCTGTGTTCAATTTTTTATTTAAAATTTAAAGGGCCCCTGAAAGCTGATGCCCCAAGCTTTAGTTTATTTAGCTTAATGATAAATCTGGTGCTGCTTCTGTTAATTTATTTGCAGTGACAGTTGATTACGTACATAAGTGCACAAACACACATCTATAAACATATGCATACATACTTAAATTATTGATTAATGTGAATAGGCTAAACATTAAAACATACAAATGTTAATATGATATATATATGAGTGTATTTTATATATTCCTTTCAAAATCATTTTGAGTTGAAAATTTTTGAAGTTGATTTAATAATTTTAGTGCTTGTGATTATTAGGAATATTTGAGCATATGTGCATTTAATTTTTAATTTTAGGGTTATTTTATACAACCAACAGTAATAACAGATATAGCTGATACTTCTGCATGTATGCAAGAAGAGATTTTTGGACCTGTTGTTTGTATTGTTCCATTTGCAGATGAAGAAGAGGTTAGTAAATGAATTTAAATTCACCTCTGTAAATGACTAAAATTTTATTTTAAAGATAGTTTGTAAAACATATCTACATTACTGACTTTTTTTTTCTAAAGGTTATTGCCAGAGCCAACTGTGTGAAATATGGATTGTCTGCATGTGTATGGAGTAGGGATGTAGGACGTTGCCATCGGGTTGCTCATAGATTGCAGGTAAAATATGTACATACATATATTGATTTTCTAACTATCATGACTTTCTACATAATTAATAATAATAATAATAATATAATAGATTTACTGCCATCTCAACATAGAAACAAATTTTATTAAGTAACAGTGATCACATAAAGGTTCAGATCTGCTCTGATTACAGTTCAGGATTAAGAGCAAAAAAAATTATATATCTATATTCAATTTAAAAGTTTAATACAAAGTATTTTTTGTATGTCATTTATTTATATTAAATTAAACAATTTGTTTCCTCTTTTATTTAGACACTCTAATGGCAATTATTTTTGGTTTGTAATGAATAAAATATTGGCTGGGAATTCTTATAGCAGGATACATTTCTGACTATTTGACTTTTATTTAGGCAGGAAGAGATCACTAGAAGAAATGAGGGTAATAGTATGTATACTGAACCCCACTGCTTGATGGCATTGTTTTTTTACACAACGCACATCAATATACCATTTTAGCGGCCTTAACTTACAGCTGTCACTACAATAGGTGTTGTTTGAGCCATAACAGGCCGCCTGAGGGTGATGTATTCTACGATTACATAACAAAATACTATGCCCGTTGCATTGCAACAATATTCCTCATATGAGTGCTATTGAACTCTTGCTACTGTTTGATTTGATGGTGGCCATATTTGAAAGAGATGAAACTTTCCAAAAATTCATTGTCAGAAATTTTTTAGAAAGCATAGTGGAATTAGTATTCCATATTAAGAAATGTCATGTTGTCACACATGCTTCCCTATGGTTTTGAACTGCACATAACTTCAAAAGGTTATTCTTTTCAGCAGAGTTTTTTCCGATTTCATGCACAAATGCCCGTTTATGCATGAATCCGTGTGAGAACAATCAAATGTCATCTGCAAGTTGTCCAAATTGGTTGAAGCTGAGTGAATTGCCGGCCACAGAAATGGACCCTATTGTGTTTTCCCAGAAAGAGAAAATCCTGTTGGATGCAAAGGTATGCGCTTGCGGGAGAGACATGCTTTTAGTCAACTACAGGATCTGAGAATTCTGTTGTCACTCCTGCAAGCGTACCTGTGTAGGTCTGCATAAGGGAAGTTGGTTCAAGGGCTCCAAAATCCTGTTACTTATAACTCTGAGGCTTCACTGTTATTTTATTTGCGTGTACTTTTGGCTGCTTTTTTTTTTATGCCCCCAAAAGTGGTGTTTTTTACTTGTTTTGGTTCACAACAAGTTTCGTTTATTTTTGATTCAATAAATTATTTCATGGGAAACTGTTGTCGTTGTGTTTTTGGTATTCACATGATTATAAAGTAGGTAGGTAATATTTGATAAGTTTCATTAACAGTTAAAAGTAGGTAATATTTTATTATACCAAGAAATGTTTAAGATTTTATTCAAAAGGCTCCCCCAAAAAAATAATAATAAAGAACTGTGCAGTAACATAAATGTTCAAAAAGAAAATCAAAAAAGAAGTCGATAATTAAAAATCAAAACAAATCTTCCCTGCCACCCCATCTCGCCTGGCTTAAAAAAAGTGTTCTTTAAAAACGAACTGTTTATGTCTTTTTTAAAAAGGCCCAAAAATTAAAGAACTTTTCACTATTATATAAAGCTTTCTATAGCATAAAGATTTGAAAAAAAAAAGGCCTCGTAATAAATTAACACAAAAGACGACAATTAAAAATCAAAACAACCGCTCTCCTCCACCCTCTAAAAAACCAAGTATTGGTTATTCAAAAGGAATTATTTAAGTCTTTCAGCAAATAAAAACATCAACAAAAAAAAGAAGATAATTTAAAAGCAAACCAGCCCCCCTCCACCATCTAAAAACACAGTGTTTGTTAATAAAAAAAACTTACAACTTTTAGGTAAAGAAAGTTAACAAAAAAAAAAGTTACCGTAGTATTATGTAAAGAAACCGATGGACTGTTAGTCGATAATTTAAAAGCAAACCAACATCCCTACACCATCTAAAAACAAAGTGTTTGTTTCTTAAAAAATGAAATAAAAAAAAAACAACAGTTTATATTTTATCTGATAGAGAACATCCTCTCCATGAATTTTAATTTCTGATTTTTATCTTTTAGAATAGATTTTTATCTCTATCTAATTAAATAAAGGTGAGAAAATCATGTGATGCATAGAAGTAGTAAATTATAGTAAGGCAAAGTGATATTGGTCTATAAATTAATTGCTTTATTAATAAGAGCCACAGCTCAATTCAAATGCATGAAACATTCAAAAATACATCTGTGAACTTCCTGCATAATATATTTAATAAATATAACTTCTTCTATTGGTTGCATGGTTTAGGTGAGAATAGTTTTTGGATCACTGAAAAACTTTTTATTTTAGACTGAATTTGAATTCACTTGAAAGCTATTTTAAATTTATTATTAAATAATATCCATCATGGATTTTATAAAAGAGAACTTTTGTTCTGTTGAAGACAACACAAAATTAGAATGATTAGAAAAGAAATCTTCAATTACCCTATAAAGTACAAGGAAAGTGGAATTCATTATAAATAAAAAATGGAATATTGAGACTGCTTCCTATAAGTGAATTTATGATCACCCATAAATCGTAGCCTTTTCCTGAACTGGCTTGTAGAATGTAAAAATCTTGAAATGAATTCTTTTATCAAGTAAATGTAAAAGCTATTCAAAGTTTTGATAGATATGTTTCATTCTATTATCAACTAATAATAATATTAAAAGAAATTATTTAAGTTAAACAATTTCAAACTTTTAATATCTCAATAATATTATATATCTGCATGAAGAGAGAAAAGCAGAGAGGAAACTATATGAAAATTAATATAGATAGGCAACCATTATAATAATCCAAAAAAATCGTATAAACATTATATTAATACCCAAGTTGCTTACCTATAAATGTTTGACTTCATAAATAACAACATTAATGTAATAAGCATTTATTTTTATAGCTTGAAAAGGCTGATCTTTAATGTATTAATGTCATTGCAAGTTCAAATAACCACAACGTTTTTTGATAAATGTATTTTCTACTGATCAGAGATATAATTGACTACAGAAATTGGTTTTCTATTAATTAAATGGAAACTTGCTTTGATTTTTCTAAGGGTTCAAAGGAAGCAAAAGAGGAAATTTCTGATGTCAATACCATACATACTTATCTTTAAAGAATTACATATTTTTTTATATGATAAAAACCAATGTTAGATAGAATGCTCACTGACAGACATAAGCCCATGTTATGGTTACTTATAAGTATAAAATCCAGAAAACATCATAGTGTTTTCTTAGTAGCATGATATTTATAACATCAATTATGTTTTCTTAAGGGCAGAACATATGTGCATAAATGATGTTTTTTTAAAATATATATTTATTCATGACAAAAATATTGTCATATCCTAAAGGTTTTAATGTTTTTAGTGAAGCAATCAAAAGCCAAGAATGCTAAGCACCACTAAATTACTGATCTAAGCTGCTATTTAATTTATAATTATGAATCATTTTCAAGTGCAGGAAGATTGTAAGAACTATCTAATGTTAAATGAAATATTGTTGGACTTTGTAAAATTAAAGGAAAGATGAAGATAGGATGTGAAAAGAGGGCATTTTTACTATCAAATCATAAATACTGGAAGACTTATTATAAATAATAGATGGAAGAAATCAAATGTATATAATTCAGATTTATATCCCAAGTTCTCATTTTGGTGAAGAAGTAAATAACTTTTATAGAGATGTACAGTTTGCTTTGAACAAACTAAACATTTAAAAATTCTAGTGGGGGATTTTAATATTAAAATAAGAAAGTGCTTTAAAAAATTAAAGTTCAGTGAGTAGTGTTGAATATGGAGGAAAATATGAGATATTGATCCGTAGAATTTTCAGAAGAGTGATAGATTACAATTTTTTTTTTAAAGAAAAATTTAGAGGAAGTGGGCATGGAGGTATCTAAATGAAGAATTGGATTATATTTTGGCTAATAGATATTGAACAAGAGTATAATATACTTGATAGAATTAATATAGGAAATGATAACTGATTGAAGTAGAAAAATATAGATTAATATGCTATAAGATCAAAATTATAATGGCATTAAAACTAGAGTCAAAAGCTATTAAAAAGCTAATATCATTATTTAATATCTATAACCATCAGAAATATTCCAATGAATTTAAACTATAAAGTTAGAATAATAAAAAAATAACAGATATTTTCCTGAAACAAGGCAATATATGCAGGAAAGAAGAAATATTTAAATATTGATAATTGTTCATTTGAAGGAACTGACCATCTGGAATTTTATAAATAGTATAGAAAATCTTAATTGATGATTGAAATAAATTGATGATTAAGAAATTTAATTGTGAAATCATTAGAAAGACTAGAAAAGAAGTATCAAAGATTTAAAATGATATCTTGGCATTGGAAGGAAATAACATTATTATTAAAAACTGGAATGACACCTTGAAGTATATAGAACAATTCTACAAAGAATATACTTAATAATGAAACAAAATAATTTATAAAATTATATCATTTGAAATGTCACATTTTAAATGAAGTGATAATATGCAATTAATTCAATGAAAAATTATAAAAGTCTAGGAAATAATGGAGTCATTAAAAATGTTTTAAAATAAGTAACTGAAGAATTACAGAAATTATTATTAAGGATATATTTTGGATGTTTAAATTATAAGAATATACTAGATAATTGGAAGAATGGATTAGTGACACAGCTGTTTAAGAAAAGTATTGGAATCATAATAACATTTTTATTAAGATTGATAAAACCATCTAAAAAAAAAATTGGACCAAGCAAACTAAAATAACAAGCTCGGTTTAAAAGTGCTCATATTATAATAGATCACATTTAAATATAAAGAAACTTTATAGAAAAAACTAATAAGTACAAGTTGCCATTTTACAATGCGTTTAGTTTTTTAAACATTTCTTCTATTTTTAAAACTTTGGAACATAATAACTTAGATCCAGGATATGAACAAATTCTGAAGATTATTTATCAATATGCAACAGCAGTGATTAGACTATATGGTGACTCAAAGAAGATAACATTAGTTCACATGACAACAAAGATGATAGCTTTCTGAATCTTTTTGCAACAGTTTTACAGTAAATATTTGTTGATTAAAATGAGAACAAAATAAATAAAAATAAATTGGGATTATTTAAATATCTAGATTTTTTTAAAAGGAAAATATGTTGCAGAAACGCCAAAGTTATCAGATAGAAGCAAAAAAAGTAGATGTTGAAGTGGTTTTTCAAAAATGTAAAAAAAAAATAATAGAGAAAGATGGAATGAATTAGAAGTTAACATTTATAAATATCTTGGTCAAATTCTTAATACAATTAGAACCATAATGAATGAAATTAATCACAAAATTAAATATGAATGAAGTTCTTTTGGTAGAACTATTAAATTTGCTTGAAAAGGAATGTTTTTAATGCTTACTTATAGATTCAAAACTTGGACATATTATGGAAAGATGATGCAGAAATTGCAGGTCATACTCTGAAGTATGTTGTAGAGATTAAACAAGTAATGACTGAAAACAAGATACATGGAAAGATATTAGATATCACCAGTTTCATTAAATAAATAGGCTGAAATGGAGCTGAGCCCCTAATGTCATTACAAGAGTTTAACAATAGGTGGGCAGAATTTTTAAGAGATCATGTGAGATGAATGGATAAAAAAGTTTGCTGGGAAAGCTATAGATCAGAGAAATTAGATTAAGGTTTAGAAAATCTTTATCATGCAATAGATTAATGATAATTGAAAATAAGGATGAATAAACAAATTGTTAAGTGCTGTGGTAAATTTTACATCTTTTTGTATTGTTAATATTGATACTCCGAGGAAACACCATTTTGCAAATATTTGACTTAGATTTGCATTCATCCATGTTATTATCACAATTTGGACCTATAAATTTATCCAAACATTTACACCTAAGGTAGCCTTGTATATTTCACAGATGTCTCTTTACATTCATCAATATCAATTTCATAGTGAAGTCTTTCAAATCCAGTATTAGAGCAATCACATTCGTAAGATAATTTTCATGACAGTTTTGATATTTTCTATAAAGATCCCTTTGGCAATCTTCTTTATACCAGTCACAGAAAATAGGGTTATCATGACAAGAACAAGCTGTTACATAATGACATTGGCTTGATTACTGTATGAATTTACTAGTTTTTATGTACATGTCTATATGGACATATATAGGTAACAATATTTCATTGAAAAGTCCAATTTCCTCCATTTTTGCATTCATTTTTATAACATACTCCATCATCTATTTCACAGATAGGACCATTAAATCCAATAGGCTGTGCAGTGGGTTATATTTTCTTTTTTTAGACATTCTTCCATTATAGCATGGATTTAAAGTTTTACAAATGTTTGTGTTGAGTTTTAAATAAATCTAATTTTCTAATTTATTAGAGGATTGGAAAAAAAAAAATGAAAAAACAAAAACAAAACACAGAAGTAAAACTTATATAGAAAAGTCAATTATTCTTATTACATTCTTTCTGGATTCTCATTTTATTAAAGCAATATTGGACCTCTGGTATGCTTAGTGAGCAAAAGAAGGAATAAACACCATTTGCTAATCTAACCTGGATATCTTTAAAAAGTTGACATGCTACTTCAAATCTTATAAAAAATGAAGAGGCAACTCTTATTTCAAATTGCAAAGGTGGAGATTGCTAAACTATATTGCCTCATATGAACTTTTTAATATTTGCCATCAGGAAGAAAATAAATTATATTTATCTAGCTTTGTTTTACATTTAAAAGAGACTATTTTAACTGTATTAAGTTTGTATTTAATACTGATACACTGTATTTTATCTTTTGAATTGTTTAAAATAGGAAGTAAAGTTGTTGTTTTTTTAAAAAAGATTTAATCAAAGTTATTTGCATTTTAATAGTCTTCAAGTAAAAAAAAAAAAGATTCACTCTGTATTATATATGTATGTTAATATTGCAAAGAACATGTTTAATACATGTTAACCAAATGTTATTTTATAGAAATTGTCAGTTAAAAAATAAATAATAGTAATGGAAGATATAATATCCATTTTAAATGTAATGTATCTACATATAAATCATTTAAATGTTAAATAATTAATAGCTTTACGATAATGATTTAATTGTACCCATCAGGTTCACTGCTCCACAGTCAACTCTGCATTTGATTGCTGAGAATTAATTTTGTGTGGATAAACTTATAATATATTGTGCTATTATATTTTGACACTGTCCATAATTTTATGAAGATTACAAAAATAAAATGGAGTGTCAGAAAATATGGGTGGAGAAAGTAATAGCACAATGGAGATGATTAGCCAAAGAATAAATAAGATAGAGGAAGAAGTGAAGGATGTAAAAGTAAAATTAAAATCATTAGAGATAAAATGTGAGGAGATAAAGAAATTATTGAGTAGGAATGATAAGAAAGAAATAGATAAGGAAGACCAGAAGGTATTAGAAAATGTTATGGATGGAGTAGAGAAAGTAGATTATGAAACAGTATTGATAGAAGATTCACAAATTAGAGAATGTGGTGATATAATTGCAAGGGAAAATAGAAGCAGGTATGTAAGAGTATGTTTGCCTTGAGCTAAAATTAGAGATGTAGCAGATAAAGTAAAAAAGCAAGGTAGTAGAGATATGTATGTTATGGTGGGGACTAATAATTTGTTAGAACCATTAGAGAGAATAATGGATGAGTATATAGATTTGTTTAGGAATTTGACTATGATTAAAGGAAGAGTAGGAGTAGTTGGATTATTATCAAGATTTGACAAGAGGCATTTATTAGATAGGGCATGTTCTATAAATGAGAGATTGAAAAAATTGTGTGAGAGAAATAATGTGGATGTGCGGGCTTGTTTTATTGGAAAGAGAGAGTTATATAGTAAAGATGGGTTGCATTTAGGAAAACAAGGAAGTGAAGTTTTAGGGAGTCTGATTTATAAAGAATATTTTTCGGGAAACTTATAAAAAGTGGTGGGATTTTAAATTGCAATATTATTAAAAAGAAAAAGAATGGATGGAATGTAAGAAATAAGCAAAAGGAATTTGATTTAAATATAAATATAGATAAGGAGAAGGAATGGGTTTGAAAATTAATGGTAAGAAAGTTATTTATAAATGTAATGGAGAAGAAAGAATTAAAAGAAATTTATAAAAGAGTTAGTTAGAAAAGAAGAAATTGTTAAAATTGGGTTTTTGAATATGCAAGGTGGTAGGAGACCAGAAAAGTGGATGGAATTAAATAAAACAATTGAAAATGAAGAGCTTGAGGTATATTTTGGAACAGTTGGTATGGCAGTGTATAAATAGAAAAGAAAAAGAAAAAAGGGGTGGTAGTATACATGTTATATCAAAAAAATATTTAAATATTGTTAAATGTCAAGAATGTTTGTTGTTTGAAATAAGGTTGGATAGACAAGAATGGATGGTGGCTATAGTTTATATAGTCACTGGAGATAATCAAATTATAATGGAGTGGAACAGTAACATATATGAATGTCTAATTAAGGATATACAAAGTTTTAAAGAAAAGGGGAAGAGAATAATGGTTTAGGGGATATGAATGGACATATTGAAGAAATTGATGATGTAGATAATAAAAATGGACAGCTTTTGAAGAAATTTGGTCAGAAAGTGAATTTGAGCATTGGAAATTTATTAAATATTTATGAGAGACAATACACATGGTCTAGAAATAATATATTTCACACAATAGATTATGTATTGATAGAGAAAGAGGGAATAAATAAAATATGGAGAATTAAGGTGTTTGAGAATGACAAAAAAGTATGCACAAGTGATCATAACTTCATTGTAATTGAAATGGTTAGTAATGTGATAGAGAATAGAAATAAAAGTAGAAATAATAGTGAAAGATGTGGATGAAGAGTGAATGATAAGAATAAGTTGGAAGAGTATAAAATACAAATTTAATAAATCATGGGAGAGTTGGTTGGAGATGAGTATAAGGACTAGTGTAAAGAAGAAGAAAAAGTGGCAAATAGGATTTTAGGTGAGAATATTCAGAAGAATAAAAGTAATAAAAAAATGAGAATTGGTAAAAGTGTAAAAGAGAGGAAAGAAGTATGCAGAGAATATAAGTGTGCTATTAAGAACAAGGAAAGTGAAAAAGATATTAATGCTAAATGGGAAAAATACTTAGAAAAGAAGAAGTTGGCTAAAATAGATAATTATAGAGAGAGAGAATGAAATTGAATAGTAAATTGTTGGAGGATATTAATATAAGTGGAAGAGATGGAGTAAAAAAATTTGGAATTACATTAAAAAGAGAAATGTAGGGGGGAGAGAGATAGTATTACTAGATGATGAGGGAATAGAGTATAGCTCTAGAGAAGATTTAGAGAGAATCTTAAATAGATATGTAATGAATATAGAAAAGATGTTAGATGTGCAGGATAGAGTGATAGGAAACATGAAAGCATATAGTAATGGGAATATTAGGTTTACAAAAAATGAACTGAATGAGATAGAGAAGAAATTTAAAAGTGAAAAGGCAAGAGGTTTAGATAGATGGGCAGCAGAGATGGTAATGAATTTAGAATATAGGGCAAAAGTAAAGTTATTATCCTGTTTTAATAAGATGGCACAGAATAGAGTTTTTCCAAGTAGTTGGGGTAATACAAGAGTAAGATTATTATTTAAAGGAAAGGATAAGGATCATAGAAAGTTAAGTAATTATAGACCGATAGCGATAACATCAGTTTTATGTAAAGTTTTCTCATATATGGTGGCTAGAAGAGTTGTAAAATGGATGGAAGGGAAAAATGTAGTGGGGGAAATGCAATGAGGTTTTAGATTAGATAGGCATATAGGAGCTAGTTTATTTGTAGTTATACAACTTATGGATATGAGTAGGAATTCAGGTAAACAGTTATATATGCGTTTTATAGATATAGAGAAGGCATATGATAGAGTAAATAGAAATAGATTATGGATAAGTTTAGAAAATTTGGGAATGGATTAAGCTTTAGTGGATATTATTAAGAAATTGTATGAAAATAATTATTATATATATCAATTAGGAATATTGAATCAGTTAAAGTTAAAAATGGAGTGGGACTAAGGCAAGAATGCCCTATATCACCTATTTTGTTTGTGTTGTATTTGAGTGAAATGGAAATAGCAATAGAAAGATTAAGAAGAGGGATAGAAATACCATTAATAGATGGAAAGGGAGTATATATTTTGTCAGGTCTTTTTTTTTGCGGATGATATATTTTTGTGTGCAGAAAGAAGAGAAGATATGGAAGTTATGCTGAGGACATATGTAAGCATGGGTAAAGAGATGGGGATTAAATTTAGTGAAGAAAAATCAAATATAATGATCGTTAATACTGGGGAAAGAGAAGATGTAGAATTTTTATTGGGAATTATTAAGTTAAGTGTGATGAATAGATATAGTTATTTGGGAATTATTTTAAGTAATCAGAAAAATTATTTGGATGAATGGGAGGAAAAATTGATAAATGAAGAAAAGAAAAGAAAGGGATTGATGAAGAAATTAACAATGTTTTCATATAATAAATATGATGTAGCTAGAATTATATGGAAGGGAGTTGCAGTAGCAGGGTTAACATATGGTAATAATGCATTTTGTGTTAGTAAAGGGGTATTAGATTACTTAGAAAAAGTACAAAGAGAACTAGGAAGACATGCATTGGATGAAGATGTATGGACAGCAAGGGAGGCAATTCAAGGAGAAATGGGATGGTCAAGTTTTCATATGAGAGATGCAAAAAGTAAAATGAAAATGGTAGATTGCAGTTTATGGATAATAAAAGAATAGCCAAAATAGTATTTAATTGGGTTATGAGTAAAGGGCAGGCAACAAGATGGGTGAGAAAGGTAATGCAGTATGCAAAAGATTTGGATAAAGAATTTATAGCAGTATATTTGTACAAAAGATGGGATGATTGTGTTAAGAGGATTGTTGAGAGTTATAGTGGTAAGGAATGGGATAAAAATATAGATTTATTAATAAAGAATAGAGAGTTAGAAAGATGGAGAACTAGTATGGAGAGTAAAAAGAGTTTAAATATATATAGAAATAAACAGAATATTGGTGTGAGTTAATATATGATAATAGTAAGGAAAGTAGTTTATTGTTTAAGGCTTGAACGGGATCTTTAGTAACAAGGGAATATACATGTAAATGGAAAAATATGGGTGATTTAGTTTGCAAGTTGTATAAGGAAGCCATAGAAAATATTAGGTATCCTTTACTTCAATGTAAATGCTTGAAAACAGAAAGGGTACCTATAATGAAGTTATGGAAGAATAAATATGAAAAAAGTGATTATACAGAAAGTGGATTATTGGTTTTTATGCTGGGTTTGGGAAAAGATAAGGAGGATTTAGATATAAAGGCCATAGAGTTGACAAAGATTATGTTGTGGAAATGGGATGGAGCAGAATATGGGAAAACTTAGACTCGGGAATGGAAAATAAAGTGGCTAACAGGTTTCTCTGGGCATAATTGTTGAGAGATTCTTGACTTCATTTAAGGAGAAGCTACAGTACATCACATCACATCAACCAGATTGTGAAGCATATTTGATAATCATGGTTATTTATTTATTTACGAATAGTGATCACCAAATATATTTTTAAATTGTAATCTTACATGGACTTATTTCTACCAAATGGACACTTAACTATTTAAACAAGTAATCTAGATTAAAACAGACACTTAAGTAAACTTTAATTATTTATTATATTCCTTTTTTATTGGAATCTTTCCTAATTCCTTTTTTTTTTCTTTTAGCAATCCAAACTGAGTCGATTTATAAATAAAATCAAAAACACAAATGTAAATTTAAATGCAAATCTTATCTCTTTTTTTAAATGTGATCTAAATTATTTAATAAATATTCTTTTCTCAAGAGAACATGCACCATCACTTTCCCTATGGATGATAGCAGTCCAAGTTGATTATGGCAACCCTAACCAAGTAGGAGTGAACTCAAGGGCAACTTAACTATAAGAATGTGTTATATTGCAACACTCAAGCCCTCTCTTTCTAATATTAAATAATATATTCAAAACCTTAAGAAAATGACGCAAGTGTCCGCTATTTGCTGATAGTCTTTGCATATTCTTTGTCTTTCAAATACCAGGTTCCGCTGTAAGGTTCTTCTGTTTCTTATAGATGGACTTATTAACTAAACTTTTATCCCTCCTTCTGTTTTGATTTTCTATATTGAGCAGTTAATATTCTTTCTCATATACATATTTGAAATATAATAATAAGTGGAGAATTATATAAACAAAACAAATTTTGATTAATGAAAATTAGTAATATATAATTAATAACACCTATTAACAACCCTCTCTGTTGGTGAAACTTTTTTTTTTACAATTAAGTGTTGGTATTCTATTACTCTATTACACCATAATAATAAAAAAGTTCATAATTACACTGATCGATCAGTAGTTGTGCCTTTATTCAGCTGGTTAAAGTGCTTCTATGAATTTTCTTGCGATGGCTGGTAGGAATCCTCCTATGGTTCCATTGGTTTCCTTAGATCACTCTGCACATTTTTGTTTCCCTTGATTGATGTATATTGATATGAGTTCAAATCAAATCAAAATACAAAGGCAAATGCCAAGTAGTCCAAACAAAAGGAAACTCTATAATTTATATGTTTTGAGTTCTTTCAGATCCAGATTCACACTTTTAATTTATTTTTAACTATATTTTTCACTTTTTATTTATGTCCTCTTTTTTTTTTTTTTTTGGTCATTCAGTTTTTTTCAACTAGTGGAGAATTTTGGTTTAATTAGCATAATAGATAACAAAATACTTTTGATATCTGAAGTTTCAACAATAGAGCTAATTACTGAAAAAATAATCTATACCTCCCCTCCTTTTCCAAGAATTAGAATTAAGACAAAAAAAAAGTTTTATTAAAAAAAACTTCCAAGATCTTAATTTTATCTTGATTTAATTTATTTCAATAATTAAACTGAAGGAATGTTGCTTCCTTAGAGATAAATAGAAAATTTTTTTTTAAATATTAAAAAAAAATTGTTATTTTAAACTAATATATACACACTTTTAATAAATTATATATATTTGAGATGGCAGAAAATACCAGCCCATTGCACCCACTTTAGAAAAAAAAAAACAACTTTTAACTACCCCATGGGGACTTTTTCCCCATTCTCCTTTCTTGGAGTTATAGTTAGTCTTAAATGGTCATTCATTGCAATTCCCCCACCTAATTTTAGAATCATCCCCTTCCCCTTGGATTTCAGCCAGCTTGCGTTGGACCCCCATCGGAAGGTTATACCTTATGGTCCTTATAATCTGGTATTGATTCATAAGGTAAGCCTCAAGCACTCTGAGTTTTGCCACTTGACATTGGAAAACTGACTATAGGTTTCATCTCTGTTTGATCTTTTTTCATCTCTTTTCTCATGATATACTCATGTGGATAGTTTCTTGTTTTTCTACACGCCAGAAACCCCTCAAGATTGTTCTCTATTCCTGAAATGTTTGAGGATTATAGTCCACCATCTTCCACTATTACTCAGCAGGACTACTTAAATGGCTCATAGCTATGATAATTTTTTCCTTGCTTGATCTATGGAAGTAAAAAAATCACCAAACTGTCCAAATAATTGAATGGATTTTCTTTTCCATCATTCTTGAATACTTTTATTTGAATAAATTTTGCTAATGCCGCCCTTTCAGCATTGTCTTCCTCTGCTTTGTTAAGCATCCTTTCCATGATACTTTTATTCAAGTATATTGCTGTGGCCCTTTTTCTTTTTGGACTTGATTCTATTTCCCCTATGGACTGTTATTTCTCTTCACTTCCCTTATTTTCTTCCTATTATTTTGCTGACTTTGGCTGTTTTATCTATTTGTCTACCTTGTTTTTTTTTTCCCAAATTCATTGCAAAAACAGTCTCTCTAAATTTATTCCAATTCACCAATTCATAGCTTATCTTTTCCTCATCACTTTAGTGAATTTTCTTATCAATCTCACTCATACCCTCTTTCTAAGACCTTTTATTATCTGCTTTTACTCCATCCCCTTCAAGTTTATTCTCCTCACTTCTATTTACTTCATTCTTTTTTAATTTGTTCACTTTCTTTCTGAAGTCTCCTATCATAATTTTCATTTCTTTAATTTCTTCACTATCTCTGATTAGTATTTCTTTTAGATCAGTGAGCTGACAATGTTCAGGGTTTTTCAATGTCACCACCGAATGTTACCTTCATCTTCATATTTTTTCTTTTCAAACTCAACCCCCCTTGGAATACTATCTCCTTTTTTCCACCACCTGAACCTCCCTCAATTACTGTTTTACCCTCACCTCAGGACGTTTACTACATTTAATGTGCCCTACAGGCTGGGAAGCTATTTTCTATATTTTTATATTTTCTCTATGCTATGTGCCACTACTTTTTGACACTGCCCATAATTTTATGAAGATTACAAAAATAAAGTGGTTGGATGAGAGTGCTACTAGGCATATAATTCTAGAATCAGATTGTGAAGCACATTCAACAATCATAGTTATTTATTTATTTACAAATGGCCAATCATCAAATATATTTTTAAAATGTAATCTTACATGTACTTATTTCTATCAAATGGACATTTAACTATTTAAACAAGTAATCTAGATTAAAACAGACACTTAAGTAAACTTTAATTATTTATTATACTCCTTTCTTATTGGAATCTTTTCTAATTCCTTTTTTTTCTTTTAGCAACCCAAACTGACTCTATCTATAGATAAAACCAAAACACAAATGAAAATTTAAATGTCAACCTTATCTCTTTTTTTAAATGTGATCCAAATTATTTAACAAATATTTTTTTTCTGAAGGAACATGTGCCATCGCTTTCCCCACGGATGATAGTGGCCCAAGTTGATTATGGCGACTGTAACCAAGTAGGAGTGAACTCAAGGGTGACTTACTATAAGAGTGTGCCATGTTGCAACACTCAAACTCTCTTTTTTTAATGTTAAATAATATATTCAAAACCTTAAGAAAATGATGCAATTGCCCGTTATTTGCTTGCAGTCTTTGTGCATTCTTTTTCTTTTAAATATCAGATTCTGCCATAAGGTTCTTCTGTTTTTTATGGATGACTTATTAACTAAACTTTTATTCCCCCTTCTGTTTTGGCTTTCATTCATTCCCAAATACATACTTGAAATATAATAATAAGTGGATAATTATGTAAACAAAACAAATTTTTGATTAATGAAAATTAGTAATATATAATTAGTAACCCCTACTAACAACTCTCTCTATTATTGAAACTTTTTTCTTTACAATTAAGTGAAGGTATTCTATTATGCCAAAATAAAAAAAATGTTCTTGAAGAAAAGGTCAGAATTACCCTGATAAGTCAATGGTGTGCCTTTATCCAGCTAATTAAAGTGCTTGTATGAATTTTCTTGTGATAGCTGGTGTGAATCCTCTGATGGTTCCACTGGTGTTTTTGGGTAGCTCTGCACATTCTTGTTTCCCTTAGTTGGTGTTAACAGAGATAATTTTAGATGATGATAAGAGACATAATTCCCTGAGAGGAAAGTTCTAATGTTCCTTAGCTGACCATTTTATTTGTGCTTCATAATTCTATTTACTTTCTCTTCACTGTGGTTAAGCTGTATATGATATGACTTCAAGCCAAATCAAATCAAAATACAAAGTCAAATGCCAAGTGAAATGCCAAATAGTCCAAACAAAAGGAAACTCCATAATTTATATGTTTTGAGTTCTTTCAAGATTTGGATTCACACTTTTAATTTATTTTTAACTAAATTTTAGCACTTTTATTTATGTCCTTTTTTGGTCATTCAATTTTTTTCAACTAGTGGATAGTTCTGGTTTAATTAGCGTAATAGGTAATGAAATACTTTTCATATCTGAAGTCTCAACAATGGAGCTAATTATGGAAAAAGAATCTATACTTTTTTCTTTTCCCTCACCCTTCTCTTTCCAAGAATTAGAATTAAAAAAAAAAAACCCTTTTATTAAAAAAAAAAAACTTTCAAGATTTTAATTTTATCTTGATTTAATTTGTTTCAATAATTTTGCTGCCAAAAATCGTGGACTTCCTATTGAAATCGAACCTGCATGCCCTCCCAACAAATGCCTTCCTCCACTATAAAAGGGGGCAAGATATTGACCCTAATTGCACATTGTGTCAAAGACAGGAAGAGACTACTGATCACTTCCTTTTCGAATGCACAACTTTGAACAATTTAAGAACTCATTTTCAACAAAACATGACAAGAAATCAAATTGAAATGAACCTCAAGACAGCAATTGAAAAGGGCATATTCTCTGAGATCCGGCTTTCGGCCATAATTAACTTTTCCCTCTGGGCATTGCGCTGTAAGCTGGTGTTCCAGGCTGAGACCTTGAATAATATATTCACAGCGTTTTGCCAAATACTAAACAAGGAAAGGGATAGAGATATGCGCACTGCTGACCCCTTCACAGCTGCACAAACCTGGGACTCTATTGCAATTGGATAGAGCTCCCCGCAACTTTGCTGTTTATTGGGTGGTTGTTGCTTTTCATCATTTCATAAAACTCACACGGATATTAATACTACCTACTAACAGCATCTCATTTTAATCTTCCCTGCTATGAACTTTAGACAAATTGGGTTTCTATGGTCTATTTTTGGAATAACAAACAAGTCACAAAAGTTTCCGGTGCAAACATTAACTCAAATATATCCTTTTTTTATTTGCATGCTATTTCATAATCATGTACTTGTTTTTTTTTACTTTTTGGTCTGTATTTCTATGGTCTAAATGTACAATAAATTTGGTTTTTGAAAGATAATTTGTTTCAATAATTAAACTGAAGGAATGTTGTTGATTCCTTCGAGATAAATAGAAAAAAAAACTTTTAAAATAATATTTAAAAAAAAAAAATTTTAAACTAATACATATGCACTTTTAATAAATTATATATATATATGAGATAGCAGAAAATACCAGCTCAATATATGTGCAGTTGTTTGTTCACTGTCAAATAGTTTAAATATATCCATACTCATATGGAAGGATTCATTCCTACTTTGTTATAATAAATTAAAGATTGTACTTGAAATGAGCATCTCTGTAGAAGTCATAATTTTATTAAATTGGGATTTGAACCTAAAATGACCATTCCTTATATATACTATTGTAGAAAGGTGTAGCAGTTACATATCTCACATTAAGTTTATGCACATCTATACTATAAAACTTATGAGTCAAATAAATGTTTTATATTTATACATAATCCATATGAAGTTATATTTTAAATTTATTAAAATCTGGAGTTCAGTGCATAGCAAATATACTCGATTCTCTATAATTGTATTAATATTATAGTATGACTGAAGATAAAGATTAAATTTAGTAAAGAAATCTTGGATATTTTATAAGTAATTATTGTTTTTCTGCATGCATATGAAATAATAAGTAATATATGAGATTGAAGAAAAGGCTTTGTTAACAAAAAGTAATTTATATGTCAAATGACACTTATATTTTGTAATTAAACTGTGTTGATATGATGTGTTAGTCTCTTTAGGTATAATATTGTATGCTATGAATATTCATTCATTGGGAATAACTCATGTTCTTTATGATCTAGCCAAATATTGCAAATAAGAGTTGTGTAGTGGTGATAATTATTCTATTAAAGAAAAGATTGTTAAAATATATGTACTAGTCTAATTCCTGTTATTTAAAATCAGGTTGCGCTTATATAAATACAAAAAAATACAAAACATTGAAACATGTTTAGTATGATCATTGCATAGTAAAAGCGACTATTTGCAAATTTTTGGTGCCCAACATGTATTCTTAAATTTTTGTTCACCCAGGATGAAAGCTTTGTTTTTTAGTTGTTGTGAACATCCATTTGCCTGATTTGGATAAATGGTATGGTTGACCAGACAATATTTTTTTTTGTTGTGTAAAATTATATTATAAAAACAAAAAATAAACAAATCAAGTTGTGCTGGGAATATGGCATTCAAGTATTTGTTCCAAGATATTCTAGAGGACATTGTAATGCAATTGGTTGCAAATCCAGTTATAAGTGTATTGAAAGTAATGAATTTATTATGTATAAAAAAATTTGAACATTAACAAAATGCAGAAAGAAAATGGAAAGAATGAGTAGCAGGATTTAATTAAAGCAGACAGTTCAGAAACTGTGAAGAAGATACTACAACATTATCATAATTAGATATGATGTAGATGATTAGCACATTATTCAAACAGATCAATCACCATCAAAATCAAATGGAATAGAGAATGGAAGATAATTAAAAACATAGGAATTTAGAAATTTAACATAATCAAAAAAAAAGGATATAGAGATTCAATAACAGATGAAAAATAATCAAAAACAGAGAGATTTCAAAAACTGATGAAATTTAATCAAAAACAGAAGGATTTAGAGATGCAAAAACCAGGTGGAATTAATAATGAAAAACCATTTTAATCAAAAGTTAGAAAAATTAGATCAAAAACTGGAAGAAAATCAGATTAAGATAGATAGATGGATTAAATAAAATGAAGTCTGGAAGAAAATCAAATTCATATAAAAGAAATAAAAGAGATGAAGGGAAAAATTCTAAAAAAATAAAGATAAGACAGACAAAAGACTCAAAGAAAAGCATCTATCTTGGCAACAAACTGCAAGAGTTTGAGGGTGACATGAATAAATCTCAAGAAATCAGAAGTAAACAAACAATGAATATGTTACATTATGTTAAAACTTTATAATCAAGTGATACAAGACAATCTGGATATATAAATTATAAAATTCAAAGCTGACATGATGGGCGATTTCATAAAAAGAATTGAAAATTTAGAAGTGGGTGGATGCAGTATCTGTAGACTATGAAAGAAAGGGACTGAAGAAGAATGTGGAGATAAAGCACATTATTCTGAAAAGACATGGAAAAATGAAACCTTATATAACTAAGCAGCCATTAGATATCAATAAAAGAGCATAATCAAATAATAAATAATAAACCAACTAACATGAACAATAGTTCCATACCCAAGCTAGTATGAATTAAGATTTTTAAAGGCTTGCCTTGTCAAATTCACTCAACTATTTAAATGGACTTCTGAACTAGTTACATTTTATAGCTTAACAGATAAAGAAAAAATTATCATTGCCACAGCCAAGGATTGGTGGAATTTAAGGTATCACATCCCTATACCAATATTGAGTATGAAGAGGTAATAGTACAAAGCTTTTGGAATGAGAAGCATTAGAATAATATGCTGCAGTAAGTATCTCAAGAACAATACAAGCCAAGTACTGGAGAAAGCTTATCACAATGTTTTTAAGGCTGGTGGCAAAATCAAGATCACATAGATTTTTCTGTTAGAAAGCTGTATTGTTCATCTTATAAAGTATAATTTTCCAGTTAATATTCAACACATGTTGGTTAACAATTAATTGACTATTGAAAAGATGACAGATCTACTAGGGGCCATGTATCTGGAAATGCCTTTATCAGGTAAAAAGAATCATTATGAATTTCATTATACATGAACATATACAGTAAAATTTAACAAACCTGACCAGCAGAGATTTGGTCATATATCTGGACGAAAGAATGAAAAACTCTCCGATAAGAGATCTGCTTTCTAATCATCACAAATAAGAGCTTCCAGATAAAGGACAGTATCAAACTATAGCTGAACAATTTTAATAAAATGACCAATATCTAAGTAAGAAGGTTACAAAATGTCTGATGGACATAAAAAAGTTAGTGCAAGTATAATATTTTATTTGGTTTTTCTTTTAATATATTATTCATTTTTAGTGGCAGACTGTAGTTTCTGACATGGGTAAGAAATTAAAAAAAATGTATTGCAAATAAAGCAATTAGATAAGAAATTAACAAAAAAAAATTCAGGCAATTAAAATTGTGTGCAAATTAATCAACCCCCCCCCCCAGAAAATAAAAATATATATATAAAACCAGATGTTATTATAATACTTTTTCTGAATTCTCACTTTATTAGAATATTGGATCACCAGTATATCTAGTGAGTAAAAGGAGGAAATACCATTATCTGCTAATCTAATCTGGACATCTGAAAATCTTGACATGTTACTTCATATAAATGTGGTTAAAAATGAAGAAACAACACACTTCAGATTACAGAGCTGGTGATTGCTAAAGTATATTGGCTACATACAAACTGTTTAATATTTGCCACCAGGAAGAAAACAAATTATGGATATCTCGCTTTGTAAGTCTTACATTTAAAAGGGACAATTTAGACTTTAACTATATTAATTTTGTATTGAATACTGATATGCTATATCTTATCAATTGTTTAAAGTAGTAGAAACAAAAGTTTTTTAAAAAAAGAGGTTAATCAAAATTAAATTGCATTTTAATCCAGCTGAAGTAAAAAAAAAAAAAATAAAAGATTTGCACTATATATATATATATTATAACGGAAATGGTTACTCGTATGATTGATTTATTTATTTGTGTATTCAATTATATTTATTTCGATTATTTTATTTTATATTATATTTATTTATTATACTTTAATTCTTTTTCCGACTTTGATTCTTTATTATCTTATTTATTTCTTATTTGTTTACTAACAGTTTTGCTAACCGAAATATCCCGGCTTAGCCTCCAACTGTAATGGATTGTTTATTTATTTAACCACCGCCGTTACAATACAAGCAGAGAGCTAATACAGATACAAATTTAACTTCATATCTATACCCTTGACCGAACCCCAAGGCAATACGTACATATTATCTTGGCGTTATTTTTCCCGGCCAAGAACTCTCGGCTGCTGAACAGAGCAAACTATTTCAAAGAAATTTAACGAATGTCCAGCGCTTGCTATTTATTTTTTAGAATTGGGAATTCGCATGAACAAGCAGCACATGAATACCTTAAACAAATCAGCATGCCCCTTTAATCACTAATTACAGTTTCCCCCCTGTCGTAGCTTGGTGATAGGAGAATAAAGCAAGGATACGAAATTTAATGATAAATATGTTTAATAATAATACTCACACTTTATATAAAAAAAATACATTATAATAATAATAATAATAATAAAAAAAACACACACTTATAAAATACATGGCTATAATAAAACATATGGAAACAGATCAAATATTAAAGTTCTTAAAGTCCTGTTGATAGAGTTCTATTTTATCAAATTATTAATTGTGTATTTAGTTATGAGTAGTAAACAGATTAAAATGCATGCATGCTTTTACCTAGGCTTTGTTGTAATTGTCCCATGGGTATTTCTTCCGAGCGCTCTTGATTAACTTCCTCAGTTTGTGGGGTTATTTCTCGTTCCAGTTTTGCTTGTTGATTCTTTGGGTTGAGTTTCAGTTGACAGTTACAGAAGCGGCGGTCCCTCTAGCAGGTCAGGCAAAGATCTTACATTGTGAGTCAGTGATGAGATGGCTTGAATCCGAACCCACGTCCCTTTAACGCCACTAGCCATGCACTTCTTTCATTTTCTTTGAGCTGTTGCTTCTTCAAAGTCTCTACTAGCAATGCCAGATAAAAATTGTAATTTTCTTAATCTCTTTCTTTTGTTCATTGTTTTTAAAATTTTTAATTAAGACTTAGATTTCCAACCAATTCTTATCATTATGTTTCTTTATTTAATTAGTGGCTGGAATGTAAGTCCCAATTAATTTAACAGATCAGGCAAAGATCTTCCGTTGTTAACATTTTCTTTGTCCGTGGAATTTAATTTGTCCAACAGACTTTCACACCTACGGCCATATTGTTTTTCTTTTTATATATCACATATTACATTTTATTTAAAGTTTACAATTAATTTTTTTTTTCACATTTGTGTTTTACATTTTATTTTAATTTGTTATTATATAGTTTTTAATGAGAGAGAAGAAACGCATTTCTTTATGCATCCCCTTCCCCTCTCCCACAATAAACAAAAATAACTTTCTAGCATTTGACTTACAAGAGAGAAAGAGACGCATTTCTTTATGCACCCCCCTCCCCTTCTCTTACTATTACAAATCCACAGTAAATTTTGACATTAGAATTTCAATTTTTTCTTTTCCTTCCTTTTTTTAAAAATTTAATAGCTAATTTATTTCACCTTTATTACTTCTTGTTAGTGAATTTATCTAATGTTATTAATAAATATATATGTGTGTCGACGACTTTACGTGGTCGTCACATTACACTCCGCCCGTTTTTGAGAATTAAAATCGGGTCGAATCTTAGTCTGAGATGAGAGCTTATTTTAATTCTTTGCTTTCAACCCTTACTTCTGCTTTTATTACAGACTTTTCCACTCTATCATGATGAGTGATGAAGATGATGAGGATGACTGCAGAGAGACAGCTAGGTAAAACTACACAATTCTTTCCGATCGATTTTGGCTGATCAACCAATTTAATCTCTATGCATACGAGACCATGGCATAACTTAACTCTATCAAAAACATAAAAGGTTTAAAGCGTGTGAACAGCAGGATATTTCTACTGCCTGTTCATCTTGCGCAAACAACAAATTCTTATTCTTTATTTATTTTATTCGAGGCACTAATTCTTATTTCTTCATTTATTTATTTTGAGACACTAATTCTTATTATATTGAGACACTAATTCTTATTATACAATGAGTCCAGGATTCTTACTGGTGCTTCATTTAAAAGTTTAACCACCGAGAGCCATGAGAATCTAAAGTGCGAAGAGACGGCTGAATCAAGCTCAAAATACGACCCAAACATAATGCATACACACACACATATATGCCTCAATCTGCAACCTCATACACCTACTAGTGATATCTGTCATTTACGCATTATCACTATTATTCATTTATTTCTTTTATTAATTATTAACTGGCTCTTTAATGAGCCTAAACGATTCTTATTTTTATTTTTACTTTTATTTATTTGTTAATTATATCTGCATTTATAATTGACAGATTGTTATACGAATAAATTATTTCAGATTTCTTTTCCCTTTTTTTTTTTTTTTTTGCTATTACTTTTATTTGCATTTGTCTTGCTGTGCTTGACTGCACATAAACACGCATTAAGTCTATTATTGATTTCACTCCGTGAACACTACCCCTTTTTTTTGTTGTTGTTGTTTATTATAGTGACTTTAATTATTTGTCGTGAGACGATTTGCCCCACCTGTCATATGTTTAAAAAAAAAACAATTTTATTTTTCATGATTCCAAGACGTTATCCGTTTCATCGAACCGACATATCCGTCCGTTTATTTTCTTTAGGCTTAGTTTTTGTCTGGAGGTTTCTTATGCTTTTTACCATACATATTTCCACTTTTGCTTGGAACTGGAGCAATGTTCCGATGTCCACTAGAGTCGGCTTGCTCATCTGGGTAATTTATATTTGAACCTCTTCCGATCTGTTCGGACAATTTAGCGCTTTCTGATCTATCAGGAAATGCCTGGTTTCCTTCCCAATAATCGTGGTGAGGATTGAATTGCATCTTTCCTATGTGTGGATCATTGGGCTGGGGTTTAAATCCCCGATCCTCCGCCTTGTAATTAGGCCTAGTGCTGTCAAACGCATTTAGCGACTCAGTAACCTGTCCGACAGTCTTTCCTTCTGGGCCTATAAGCATTTGCTCCGCATTGTTACTTTCGCTATTTATTTGCAAGCACTTGCTCACGCTTTCTTGCTCTTTACTGTTAGCTCTTATTATCTCTGTTATATTTTCTATTTTATTCTCACCCCTTTCTACTCTCACTTCTATCCTCTCAACTGTGTTCGCTAACTGAGTTACCTCTAGTTGTATGCTTTCTATAACCTTTCTGTTTTCATTTTTTATTACTTCAATTTTCTCCCCTTGCTCTAGTTTAACTTGCTCTATTTTCTCCAGTAGTTCCTCCTGGTGATCCAGCCTTTCATTTGCAACCTTCATTTGGTCTGAGGTTTGTTCACATTTTTCATTCACTTCTTCAATCTTTTGGCTAAAATTCTTATTTAGTCGTTCATCCAACTCTTCTATCTTCCTATTTCTTTCATTTCTTTCCCTCATTTCCATAATCAACTGTTGCTGGCCTTCCATTATTTTCGTAAGCATATCCATTATAATGCAGCTTTCTATTTTATTTTTATTATCAGTCTTCGTCTCCATTCTTTTGCTAATTTCTATTTCGCCCACTAGAGCATCCATTTTTGTTTTTGATATCGTGTGCATCAAATTTATTTAACACACACACACTAATCATTTATATTTTATTCTACGACTTTATTATTCTAACCCTATCCATATAGGATTATCTTACTTTACTAACTTTATATTTCACTGACACTAGGTATGTTTGTTTGACTCTCCCCGTCTCACTCACTAATCATCACTCACCCACACCTGCCTTCAAGACCCCTCCGCAACTGTCTCCAATTTACAACCTAACTTCCCAAATTATATCACGTTCTCTTTCTCTCCTTTTACCCTCTAATATTTATTTTATTTCTTGCTTTTGTCTACCACCAAGCTATTTTTTGATTTGTTTATTAATTATTGCATCAACTATTAATTTTGTTATATTCGAATTCAAATGGGCTGAACTTGTAAACGTGAAAATATCCCGGAACTGGCCCCCAATTATAACGGAAATGGTTACTCGTACGGTTGATTTATTTATTTGTGTATTCAATTATATTTATTTCGATTATTTTATTTTATATTATATTTATTTATTATACTTTAATTCTTTTTCCGACTTTGATTCTTTATTATCTTATTTATTTCTTATTTGTTTACTAACAGTTTTGCTAACCGAAATATCCCGGCTTAGCCTCCAACTGTAATGGATTGTTTATTTATTTAACCACCGCCATTACAATACAAGCAGAGAGCTAATACAGATACAAATTTAACTTCATATCTATACCCTTGACCGAACCCCAAGGCAATACGTACATATTATCTTGGCGTTATTTTTCCCGGCCAAGAACTCTCGGCTGCTGAACAGAGCAAACTATTTCAAAGAAATTTAACGAATGTCCAGCGCTTGCTATTTATTTTTTAGAATTGGGAATTCGCATGAACAAGCAGCACATGAATACCTTAAACAAATCAGCATGCCCCTTTAATCACTAATTACAGTTTCCCCCCTGTCGTAGCTTGGTGATAGGAGAATAAAGCAAGGATACGAAATTTAATGATAAATATGTTTAATAATAATACTCACACTTTATATATAAAAAAATACATTATAATAATAATAATAAAAAAAACACACACTTATAAAATACATGGCTATAATAAAACATATGGAAACAGATCAAATATTAAAGTTCTTAAAGTCCTGTTGATAGAGTTCTATTTTATCAAATTATTAATTGTGTATTTAGTTATGAGTAGTAAACAGATTAAAATGCATGCATGCTTTTACCTAGGCTTTGTTGTAATTGTCCCATGGGTATTTCTTCCGAGCGCTCTTGATTAACTTCCTCAGTTTGTGGGGTTATTTCTCGTTCCAGTTTTGCTTGTTGATTCTTTGGGTTGAGTTTCAGTTGACAGCTACAGAAGCGGTGGTCCCTCTAGCAGGTCAGGCAAAGATCTTACATTGTGAGTCAGTGATGAGATGGCTTGAATCCGAACCCACGTCCCTTTAACGCCACTAGCCATGCACTTCTTTCATTTTCTTTGAGCTGTTGCTTCTTCAAAGTCTCTACTAGCAATGCCAGATAAAAATTGTAATTTTCTTAATCTCTTTCTTTTGTTCATTGTTTTTAAAATTTTTAATTAAGACTTAGATTTCCAACCAATTCTTATCATTATGTTTCTTTATTTAATTAGTGGCTGGAATGTAAGTCCCAATTAATTTAACAGATCAGGCAAAGATCTTCCGTTGTTAACATTTTCTTTGTCCGTGGAATTTAATTTGTCCAACAGACTTTCACACCTACGGCCATATTGTTTTTCTTTTTATATATCACATATTACATTTTATTTAAAGTTTACAATTCATTTTTTTTTTCACATTTGTGTTTTACATTTTATTTTAATTTGTTATTATATAGTTTTTAATGAGAGAGAAGAAACGCATTTCTTTATGCATCCCCTTCCCCTCTCCCACAATAAACAAAAATAACTTTCTAGCATTTGACTTACAAGAGAGAAAGAGACGCATTTCTTTATGCACCCCCTCCCCTTCTCTTACTATTACAAATCCACAGTAAATTTTGACATTAGAATTTCAATTTTTTCTTTTCCTTCCTTTTTTTAAAAATTTAATAGCTAATTTATTTCACCTTTATTACTTCTTGTTAGCAAATTTATCTAATGTTATTAATAAATATATATGTGTGTCGACGACTTTATGTGGTCGTCACAATATATATATGTTATGTTCACTGTGTAAAGAATTTCTTTTAATACATGTTAACCAAATATTCTTTGTAGAAATTGTCAATTTAAAAAATAAATAAATAATGATAACAATGGAAGATATAATATTCATTGTAATGCATCTATGCATAAATCATCCATGTATTAAATAAAGTATTAAATAATTAGAGTAAATAATTATTAATAGCTTTAAGTTAATGGTTTAATTGTAGCCATCAGGTTTATTTGTCCATAGTCAACCCTGTATTTGATTGCAGAGAATTAGATTCTGTGTAGGTGAACTCATATATTTACAAATCAAATAAATGCCTTATAGATTATCCATATATAAAGTTATATTTTACGTTGATTGAAGTCCAAAGTTCACTGTATGATAAATGTATTTTATTCTCTATAACTGTATTAATATTATAGTGTGATTGAAATTAAATTTAACAAAGAAATCTTGGACATTTTATGAGTAATTATTGTTTTCCTTCATGCATATGAAATAAGACAATAATATATAAGAAATTGGAGAAAAAGTTTTGTTAAAAGAAAAGCAAGTTATATGTCAACTGACAATTATATTTTGTAATTAAATTATGGTGTTATTTTGTGAAAGCCTTTTAAATATAATATTGTATTGTCTACATCCATTCATCAGGAGTAACTTGTGTTCTTCATGATCTAGCCAGGTATTGCAAATAGGGGCTGTATAATTGTCATCATTATCCTATTAAATAAGATTGCTAAAATATACATGCTGGTCTAATTCCTGATATTTAAAGTCAGATGGCATCCATATAAATTGTACAAATAAATATATATAAATCATTGGAACATTCTTAGTCTAACTATTACAACATAAATTACTCAAAACTCACATATTATTTATTTGGAATTAAATCCAAACAAATTCAAACCTTAGTTTTGACAAAGTATTTTTGCCATTTGTAATTTTTGTTTCTAAAATGTCTTAATATTTAATTACTGTCTTTCTAGGCTGGTACAGTTTGGACTAACTGCTGGATGATCCGGGATCTTAATATGCCATTTGGTGGAAGCAAATGTTCTGGTGTGGGAAGAGAAGGCATTAAAGATTCATGGGAATTTTATACTGAACCTAAAACTATTTGTATAAAAATTGGTTAATTTTTGAATTTTTTTTTCTTTTTCGTAAATTTTATTGGAAGTCAGAAAAAATATAGTAAAATGTATATACATCATATCTAACATGTACAATATGTATTTTATACTAATTTCTAAATGTCTTTTATATAATTATAAATTTAATTGGTATATTTTTATTATATCCATTTACAGAGAGACAATGTAGATAATTATTTAGGCCACCAATCTAACACAACATATCAAAATCATCCATAATAATGATGATAACTTATCTAACTAATGATATACTTAAAGCTTGGTAAACACTTCCAATAGATCTATTAATTTAAGAACACATGAAAAATTTTATTGGAGTGCTAAAATATTTTCTAAAGAACTGTGGATGTAAATATATATATATATATAATGGACCAATTCTGATATGTTGCAACTTAGTAACAAAAATTTGCATTTTGTCTGGAGAAAGTAATTGATTTGTTTACACAGAATTTTTTTTTTAATATTAGAGATTATGGAAAGATTTTTGAAATAAAAATAGAAGTATATTTTTAAGATCATGTATAAATGTTGTTGATCATTTAAATTTATATATTCATATATATGAAATCCGATTTAGAAAAAAGTCTGCATGTGAAAAGTTACAAGATTTAACATGTAATACTGCATAGATGCAGTTCCATCTCTTAACATTCTTAGTTTCATTTTTTTTTGTATCAGATATCATATAATTATTGCAAAAATATTGTAAATTGTAAATATGTCACATGATCTATTTCAAATTAAATTCATATATATATATTTATTTTTATAAATTTAATGTCTGAATATAAATTGTCCATATATATTTAAATGGAAGTTTACTTTATACATACATTATCTCTTTTTATATATTCTTTATAATAAAAGTTATCTAATTATGAATGTATTTTTGTCTTGTTATTTACATTTTAATTCAAGATGAAATGCCTCAAAAGGTTCATCGAGGGTTGCATTTTAAAGACTATAGATGTTAGTGAAGGTAAAGTGAATAATAGCTTACCTAAATATTATTTGCTATTCAGTAATTAATCTGTGAATTAAGTTCGCTCAAATGAAGACTTTATATTAGTGTTAAAGATCAGTACAATATTTGATTTTCCAAACTGTTAATAAATTGGGCACAGCAAATTATTGGTGCAGTCGGACAAGTTAAAGCCAAATCATTGGCGGTTGCTGTTTTTCGAACCTAGAGAAGTAGAAAAGAGTTTAAGCCATTAGTTAACTTCTGGTATTTTGGTTTTCGAACTTAGGTAGAAAAGTACAGAATTATAATAATTAGTCATGAGTGCTTTTGAACAAAATAGTATAATTGAATTAGAGATTAGCAACGCATCTGAATGACCATTATATATTATGTAGTTACAAAACTTCTTTACCTTGAATGGCATTGAAGATAATAAAAGGAAAATAGCTGCACTCATTTGTTTTGTGGGTATTAAAGCAAAAGAAGTAGTAAATAGATTATTTGACTTACCTATTACTGAGAAAGTAAAGTATGAGGATCTAATAGAGAAATTAAGCAATCATTTCAGCCCTCGTCCATCATGGCACATAGTTCATTTAATCTTGTGAAGGAAGCAGCTAGAGGGTGAAAAAATTAAAGAGTATAATGCAGCTCTTGAGAGAATTGACCAAAGGTTGTATGGCGAGTTTGTAAATGAAATACTCATGGGCCAGTTACTATGGGGAATATCTGATAATAGGCTCAGATAACAATTTCTCACGAAACCTGAGATCACATATGAGATGGCCATAAAGAGACATAGTGTATGAGTTAACACTTGAACAAGTAAGAAAGACATAGTGTATGAGTTAGGTTTTTAGCACCCATAGGGATGAAAACCCTAGATGTGTGTTTAAAACAGGAAAAGTCCATGCCACTGAAAGCTGAAAAAAGAATATTAAAATGTTTTTGTTACAGTAAAAGAGGCCACATATCAAAAAAATATAGGTGGCATAAAGTCATGTTTTAAATGTGGACAAAAGAGGTATAAAACCATTGTACAATTTATTGAGAAAAGATCAAAAATGGCAATGGTGGAAATTCACAATGAAGCATTTAATAAAACTAAAGACCTATTGTCATCTGACAAATTGTTAATACACTTCAATAGTAATTTGGAACTGTGTTTAACCACGGATGTGTCAGAGTGGGATGGCAGTTCCTCTCACCCATGTAATAAAGGGGAATGGCTCATTGCATACATATCGCTTATGCTCTCAAAAGCAGAAAGGAATTATAATCAGATCATTAAAGCAGCTAATTATTATCTTTGCTCTGAAAAAAATTTCATATTTTCAGTAGATCGGTTGAAATAATAACTGACCCCAAGTCATTGCTAGGTATTCTGGAACATGACAAATCAGTACCCGAACATTTAAACTTACCCATGATGCACTGGAGAAACATCTGGAATATAAGAAGAGCAAGAAATTTCAAATGCAGATGCTGTCCTGAGTCCCAGATAAAGAACCAAGCAGCATGGAGATGGAAATAAACTACATTCATGTGCTGAAATTGGAAATCCTGAACAGTAAAAAAAAGTAGCAAGCTGGACAAAAGATGACAAAGGCTACCAAGAGCTTATGGAGTGAATAAAAAACAGTTGGTGAAAGTCAAAGCTGCACTACATTGCCATAGTATTCTGGACAAACCATGAGAAATTGTCTACTTATGAAGGGTGTGTACTAATTGGGGACCAAGTCAATACCAACAGAAGGTAGACAAGTTTTAAAGCTTTTACACAAACATCACCCTGGAGTTGTGCGAACTAAGGCATTAGCTTGTAGCTACACCTGGTGGCCAAAAGTAACATCAGACATCAAGCAATACATAAAAAATGCACACCCTGTCAATCTGAAAGTATATGAAGGCAAAACAATATAATCCATGGCCAATAGCAACAGAAGCCTGGCAGAATACATATTGACTATGCAGGCCCAATAAATGGCAAGATACTGCTCCTCATAGACTCGTATTCCAAATGGATGGAATATCGTATTGTAAAAGATACGAGTACAAAGGAATCGACTGAAAATTTAAATGCTGTTTCCTTGCCAGTCTATCGGAAACCATCATGACCGACAAAAGCACTGGATTCACTGTGCAAGAAATGGAAAACTTTTATTGACAATGGTATCAAACACATACATGCACCCCTGTATGACCCAGAGCCAAATGGCCTTGCTGAAAAGGCTGTACAGATAATTAAAAAGGCCCTCTAGAAAATTAAATAACATATGTATGCAGAAATATATAATGCTATGCTGCATCAACACTCCATCCTATCAACAGCTACAGAGAAATCTCCGGCAGAATTGCTGATAGGAAAGAAACAGAATTAAATTTATCACTTTTACGTCTAAGTACGTCTGATAAAATAGAGATTGAGAAAAATGGAAAAAATACAAACAATGAATTGAAAAAGAAACTATATTCGTAATAGGACAAGAGTTTGGGTTCGAGACCAGAGAAATGGTTTAAAGGAGTAATAGCGAAAATGCTATCAAAAACAATAGCAATCATCCAAGTCCAGGATGGGACATCATACAGAAGACATGTAAATCATGTCCTTTGGCAATTCAAAGATTGGAAAATTGCAGTGCCCATGCCAAAAGCTGAAAATCAAGAAAAGACACAGCACAACCAACACCATGGATCGAGAGATGAGGAGGAAAAACCAGAAGGCTGCGACATTTAACCTGAAACAATGGAACAAAAACTAGAATCAATTCAAAATCCGAATGGATTAGCAACTAGATTGCCCAGACCTAAAGGTCTATACAAAGACCAGCGAGATTCAACGACTATATATAAGCATAAACTATTTTCTGGAGTAAGGGGAGGAGTGCAAAATATTAAAGAATGTTTAAACTTAAATAAATTAGTTGAAATATTTTCAATTAAATGTAGTTTAAACATAGATGCATACTATATATTAATGAAACAGAGTTTATAAATAACCTTATATGGAAAGGAATTCCTAAAACATTAAATTAATTGTAAAACCTTACAGATATGGAAATAAATTCCGAAGATTAATATTATAAATTTACCATATATGGAAATAAATTTCTAAGAGAATAATTATTTGGATAATTAAAAAACTAAGGAAATTCATTATATGATAAACTAAATAATATGAACTGATTAAAGCCAAAGAATTTACTCGCGAAAAGATAAGAGAAACAAAGGAAGAGATGATATAAAAAGCTAGAGAAAAAGGACTTCTGGCTTTTTCTGTGCTAGCTGCTACTGTCTGCAAGCTGATGAGCAGTAGATCATCATTAGAAAATTTCTTTTCCCAGGATCTCAGCTACTGTAGGCCATTAAGCTGACTAGTGCTTTTAACAGACCATCTTGGGCTTATTATTTTGAAACGCCTCAAGAAGCTCATCGAGGGTTGTATTTTAAAGACTATAGATGTTAGTATCTGTGAATTAAGCTTACTCAAATGCAGACTTTATATTAGTTTTAAAGATCAGTATAGTAAATAAATTATTATTGCTGCATGTATATGCTGTTATTCTGCCAAGATTTTATTGTATATTTGTTTGCTGGTCACCCAATCATAGTTGGCGATAAAGCAAATTACTCATGCTGTAATTACATTTTAAATATTATTTATAAAATTTAATTTTTAAAAATTGATAATCATTTTATCTAGAAAATCATATTGCTTACCTAAACATAACTAGTTTTTCTAACTTTTGAATATATTCTAAAATCATTATTGTTCATTTAGAGGTTATGTTCAAATACTAGTTGTTTGTCTTGAAATATTTGATTGTATTTCTTTATATATGACATTCAGTCAGATAAGGGATGGTTTAAAAAAAATAAATGGGATAAGATTTTGGTTATTTTTTAAATTCATAAGATAGAATTCATCATTTATTCAATTATGCAGTTATAACATATCTGCACATTATTTTCTTTATTAAAGTCAATCTTAAATACTTTATTATGTAGCTTTTTTCAAATGACATTTTGAGGACTGTGTGAGAGAAGATAAGGATGTAAATATATCTAAATGTGTGTGGCACAGACGGTTTAAGCAATCACATCAAAACAAGAGTTGAAAGTATATTTTTATTTAATATTTTCTGCTACAAATTATTAAAAATGTTATTTGTTGTTCCAGAAAACATATTTAGTATGAATAATGTGCAATCTACATGGAAAATTACTGAAGAAATAGACATGGATTTAGACATTTGATATTTTAGAGATAAAGTAATGTTAATTTTTTCCCCGATTCCTTTTGCAATGATGGATGATATATTTTGTCTATTTGAAAGATAGTATTTTGCTTATTAGCAAAATTGGATATTTTCTTTATCCATAAAATGGATTATTTTATTTCTCTAATAATCATTAAAAGCGGGTGTAAGAAATGATAGAAATATTGAAAACATGAAACACTTCTGTATATATATAAAGAAGAAAAACAATCATTAATCTAATGAGTATTTAATTAGTGAATACAGATGGAGAGTGACAATAAAATCAAGAAAATAATCTGGTATTTTAAAGAATGTCTAACTAAATTAAGCTAGGTATGACTGGTGTTGCAAGACAATATTTCGAAACTCAATAAAATTTCCAAAATTCACTATTTCATTTGTGACGAGTATCAAAACATTATATACATATTCAAAATATAGCTTTACTCATAATATTTGCCTAGTAGCTTAAAAGACTTATGAATAAAGTTGATTTTTAATTTAAGATGTTTTAACTTATTTTCCCTCCTAAACATTCAGAAGAGGAAATTTTATCAATCTTACTTATTTAAATATTGCAAATGTCTTCAGCAATTCTAATATATTTTTTAATGTTAACTTTTATTTTTGTTAATTCAAGCCATTATCGTTAAACCACGTACTTATAATTCATCAAAACATCACATGATCACCATTTCATATGCTTACACACACTGTTAAATAAAAGTATTAAACTTTCCATACAGTAGTAACATCAAGTGCAAGCCTTCATAATCACAGGATGCAGGAAGGTTTGTGCATAAAATCCCTACATAGTGCCTATTCATACAACACCCCCAGACTAGTTTCTAGTTTGAGTCTTTCATCAGTGAGGAGTCTTGGATTTGAGAGCACTGCACCTAGATCTTAGGATCTAATGCAACCCTCTACTGAAGACACATTTTATCTATTTGATTAATTATAAAGCTAGGGATCTAAGATGAAAACACTATAATGTTTTCAACCCAAAATCAATTGGTTGTATAGTCATATAAATCTGAACTCAGTTCAGCATCTATATGACTTTGGTTTTTCAAAAACCACAGTCACCATTATCTTATGAGCAGGATAATGGTGACTGATTTTTGAAAAACCAAAGAGACAAAAATGTATAGATGCTGAACTGAGTTCAGATCTATATGACTATACAAGCAATTGAGTTTGGGTTGGAAACATGGTGTTTTCATCTTGGGTTCCTAGCTTTATAGTTAAACAAATAGGCAAAAGATGGAGTATTGCATTAGATCCTAAGATCTATATGCAGTGCTCTCAAATCATAGGCTTCCTCTCACTGATAAAAGCCACAAGTTAGAAACTACTCTGGAGATGTTGGATGAGTTGAGACTAGGTAGGGATTTTATGCACAAATCTTTCTGTATCCAATGATTATGAATGCTTGCACTTGGTGGCACTACTGTATGGAGAATTTGGTACTTTTATTACTCATAATTCATATGTATGTTATAGGCTTGATAATAGATATATGTGCAATATTTGAAAGGTAACATTTATTCAAAAACAAGTTAATAATTAAATAATGATTGATATAATCTCTAAATTGTATTTTGTTACTACTTTAAAATAATTAAAAAATCCTAATGATTTTGTTTAAAAAATTGAGCATTGGAAATGATTGAGCTGTGCTCCATGGTTCTTGAATTCTAGCTTTTGTCACTTTATCACTGCATTAGCCATATAGGGCAAAGTAAACATCAAATTAAAAAGTACATGCATATATTTACAAACATCTTACATGTGAGATTTAATATATGGTTTTTATATATACATATAAAGACAATTATAGTTAAATTTAGTATACTATATGTATATTGATTAATGCTTTTGTGTAAATGTTGGTTGTCTGCATTAATGAGTTTATATAAAAATATTAGTTTGCTTAATGATGATGACTGAGCATTTTTAAAAATATATAAAGAAGTTATTGTTGAGCAATATTAGTTTCTTGTGAATTGCAATGATAGAATGCTTGCAATATATATATATATTATAGAAAAATGTATGATAAAGAAATAAAATACCTCTATAATTCTATTAAGAGATTTAAAACTTCAGACAATTGTATACTGTATTGTGCATTGATTGATCTATTTTCATTATAGATAAAAATGAGGTTACTAAACAAAATAAAGTTATTGTGTGGTATATTAAAAAAATGATAATCATATATGTTTTTATCATAGTAGATTAGATTGGCACTTATATGACTATACCAGTAAAAATGACTTTAGAGAAACACGTTTTTTATTTGAATTTCCTTGATTAGTAATAACTGCTTGCCAAAAGTTAAACAATTGTAAAAAGTCTTAAGAAATTCATCCCAAAAATCTGTGGAGTGGAGGATGAGGAAACAGTTTTCTTTATAATTTTCTTCCAAGTTATCACTATTGTTATAATGTGTTTTATGTTTTTATTGCAAATGTATTGATTTTATTCAGTCAATTCAGATGTTAGTGGTTTTTTATGTACCTTTATCTTATGTCTCAAGTTCTGATATCTGGTTGATTAGGTTTAAAAAATTAGATATTGAAAAAAGATGGACGAGAGATGACATGTAAGAACGTGAGGCTACATATTTGATCCGTATGCTTGTAAAACACTCTTATAGGAGAAGATAGTTTTTGTCTATGCATTATATATTTTAATTGTGATAATAAGATTATAAAGATTAGAATTCAGAAGCTAAATACTGAATGTACATGTAACATTATTTTCAATGAGTATGTCATCTAGTTGAAAGAATACTTATTTTAATAAAAGAAATGATTATTATTTTTGCTTGCAGTTAAAATAATATTTATAAATAACGCAGCACATTTATTGATGCTTATCCGCATAGATCTATTTCAGAAAGTTGACCATATTTTATTTATATGATGCCAGTCAAGTTAGACAATAGTTACAATCTCCAGTTTGTTTAGATATATGTATTCATTTGTATATACTTACTATTTGTTAATTTTTATAGTTATTTTTAAATCTAGATGCACACTCAACATTTATATTTTTCAGTTACATAAAGTTTGATACTTCCATTAAATATAAATGCTAATGGATGTATATGTATGTATCAATAAATTAGTGTAAATGTAGACATCTAAATTTTTTGACATTTTGGCATATTCACATACTCGGAAATATGTTTTTTACTGTCTGATTAATGCCAGCGGTAAGAATTTCACAGGCTATAGATTCATTAGGCCAATCTAATATATCCACATAATAAGGGATTGGTCTAACATATATACATATGATAGATCATTTCTATAGATTTAGTGGCACAGAATCAAATCAGTAAAAAATTTCAAAGGTTACATCATATTTGATTTATCAGAAATGTTATACTTAAGCATTTGTTGACTTTGGAGATCTGATGGAAAGATATACTAAATGTAAACTAATTAATTACACTGAGCCAGCTTTTGGCAAAACACTGCCAGAATCATAGTGCTCAGTGCATTTAATTAGTTTATGTTTATTATAGCTTGTCACCAGATCTCAAAATCAATGAGTGCTTAAGAATTACAGTTTTATGAAAAAAGTTAGTACTTTGAGAATTACAGAAATGTAATAATACTTAAGATAAATTGTTATATAAGAAAAATTAATATATATATTATTAAATAAAAACACATAACAAGTTAAATAAAAATACTAATTTTAATTTTTACATATTTATTAGTCAAAAGACTAAAAGTAAGGATGAAAGAAAGAAAACATTATAAAAGTGACAAACATCATTTGACCAAACATTCAATGGTAATTTTGGTTAACTTTTTTTTTATAATAACCATTTATAAAAAATTTAAAAACCCACCCATTATGAAAATAAAAATGCCATTTATAGGTCTAACAATATATATGTGTGTAATATATATATAGCTAACAGACTAGATAATATCTAATCTTAACATTTGTATAAACATATACTGGTTGTTATATTTTAACACAAAATGAGTTCAATTGTTAGGACAAAGACTTCAAAAGTAAGATGGCTTGAAACAAATCTGTCATCCTGTTCCAAGTTATAATCAGTATATATAAATATTTAAAAAAATTTTTTAAAACTTTTGTATTTTGAGAAATATTCATATTAAAAGAACTTTACTGTCACTGGAACATCAGAAAAAGACACAGAGTCAAATGCATTCTTATATGTTTATACAAAAAACAATTGAAATTTATCTATAAAAAAATGCCATTAAAAAAATTTGAGAAATTATTGACCAAAATTACCAAAATTTTTAGCCATTGACATTTGAGTTTAAAAAATTTGTAAAAGTGAAAAACAGAGGAGGATTATACCCAATTTATTTATTTATTTATTTTTTTACTGCACCATTTTCTCTTTTTAATTTATCTCAAACACACAATATCATTTTTTATATTTTTACATTATTTATAATTACATTTTTCAGCCTACTTTACAGCAATACAAAAAATATACACACATAATATATACATATAACTGGCGTAAATTTATTCCAGACTTCTTTCAAATAAAAAAACATTTGTGTTTTTGTCAGTTCAGTATACAATCTGTTAAATGTAGGATTCAAAATATTGCAACCCTGTTACAAACAATGGAGATAAGATATATTTTTCTTGTAACCAAAATTAACATTGTCAAATTTTAAAAAAAACCAAAAAAAAACTAAAGGAAAAATATAATCTATAAATAAGACAAATTGAAGTAGATATTTAACATTTTAAAAAATGATGTAGCCAAATTTAAAATTTGGTTTGACATTTTCATTTAGGTCAGCAAAAACATTGGATAAAATTATTGTACAGATAATTACAAAATAAAAGTACTATAATGTAAAAGTATAGCCACAATAATGTTGAACAAAATAAAATCTAATAAATTAAAAAAAATTTTTTTTAATTGACCATACCCATGCTATAATATTTATTAAAAAAAAAAAACCCATTTGAATAGAAGTATTTCAAATTTTTCAATTGCCTAATAAATTCAAAGAATTTTCAAAATAGAATTTCAAAATTTTTTAATAGCTGTGTTTTTACAATAATGAAAATTTAGTGAAAATAAAATCAAGGATGAGAAAATATTTTGCAAGTCTAGAAGAAAAGATGACAGAATGCGTATGTTTTTATTGTATATGTCCAGCTGTTTAGATATATATTACATTGGTGAAATTCAGATATCAAAAGATTGCTACAATATAATTTACTACTGAAGATACCAACTGTTCTAACCGAGGTTGATAAATGGGTATTACAATGGGAATGATGGAATTTTGTATCTTTTTTAATATAAACATTAATAATTATTCTTTTGTTTGTCTATACTGTTCATTCATATATGTGAACTGGTTTATAGATTCAAACAAATCATTTACTCATATAAATATTTTGATCAAGAATTACTTATTATCAAATTGTGTATACACATAAAAATGCATGCTTACGTGTGTTTGCATGTATATTTAACCTTAACTATTAAAGTATTATAGTTTCATAAACATTCTATCTTCAATCTGGAAGATAGATGACAGAGAAAATTCATTTTACAATAAAAGTATTTCATGAACATAGCAAACAATTACCTATATCACTTCAGAAGTTGTTTAACAAAATAAAAAAGATGTGTCATTAGACGACAACATAAATTTCAAAATGAAGTAATAATTTGGACTACATATTCGTTTCATCATTGAACATATAATACATATACATATATTTAAGCAAGCATATAGTATTTTCTTCTATCTTCCATGGAAAAAGTTCACACTCCATAGCAATTATTACATTTTTTATGAAAACCCAAAATATACGTTTTGATATTTCCTTTTTTCTATCTGATCAAAAATTAAAAAAATCCAATATTAAAAAGTTATATCTTATAAAGATAACCCATTTCTTTTTGCCACAATTATGAATAAAATTTTTTTTTTATAACAATAAAAAAGAATTCAGTGTGTACGCATGTCTATATACAATTCAATGTGTTGCATGTCTATATTTATAATGTATGTGTGTATATATATACATACGACTATGCATGTATATAAATATACACTGTATGCAATATATATACACACAGTATATGCAAAATATATAAAATGAAAATAGAAAATATATTTTTTTACATATATAATTTTGTTTTGACAACAACAACAAAAAAAAAACAACTAGTTTTATTAATATTTTATGAAATTCAGATCATCTGCAATATTAGCGAAACTTGTATGAAAGAATATTTTGAATCCTACACTTAAAAAACAACAAAAAAACAATAATAACTAAAATGTGATCTATGTATATAAACTGTCCATATAAAGTACAACCAAAAAAAAAAAATACTTGAAACTGTTTAGTTTATATATAAGATATGAACAAGCAATGAAACTTACAAAAAATGAAAGAGTCATCAATCACATTCCCTACAAAAATCAAAATTTCTGATTTAATATCGTTTGAAACGTTTACTATGACCCCATTTGTGCTCTTGATTAAGATACCCAGGAAACCTAATGCGTTCATCTTTGTCCATTTTATCACTACTTTGAAAATAGTCCTGATGAGTCTGTTGCTCTTGATCTTTATTATACCTTTCATAGTTTTGACTTTCCCCCCAATCATCGTATTTTTCTTTATTTTGAGAACGACTATATCGATCATAATCTCGTTCATGATGTCGGCCTTGATTGTTGCGATTATGAGAATATGAATTATGTCTTTCTTGTTGCCAATTAGTTTGAGACTGACTGTAATCTTGAGATTGATTCGGTGTTTCATTATTCCAATTATCTCGAGAATGTTTATAACCACGAGATTGTTGGGGGGATTCCTGATGCCAGTTATCTCGAGATTGTCTATATTCTTGAGAGTGACTAAATGATTCTTGATGCCGATTATTTTCAGGCTGTCCACACTCTTGAGACTGGTTAGAGGTTTCTGGTTTCCAATTACTTTGACTTTGTCTATAATCTTTTGAGTGCCTGGAAGTATCTTGATACCAAATGTCCTGATGCTGACTGAATTCTTGGGATTGTTGAAAACTCTCTTGATGCCATTTATTTTGACAATGGTCATAATCTTGAAGTGGTTTAGAAGATATGTTAAGTGAATTATTCTGTGCAAATTCTTGTGATTGTGAAGGATATAATTCTAATTCTGATGATGGTTGAGAAGGCAAGTTTTTAATATAGTCTGGAGGATTTGGCAATGGAGGAAGAGGAGGAGGAGGAGGGGGTAATAATTTTGATCCAAAATCTTGAGGAGTTACGAATGAGGACTCTGGTATAGTGTTAGGTCTATACTGTGATGGATACAGAAGAGTTGGATTGATTGCAATATTGGAACCATACTCTTGTGAATGAGCCTGAGAGGAATCAATAGGTGGTATACTTGGTACAAACTGTGGTGGCTGGGAAACTAACTGAGGTGGTAATTTATTTGGGAAGATAAAATTCATTGGAGGTAAGGGGGGTAGAGGAGGAGGTAAAGTCATTGTAATGCTAGGTGGTTGAGAAATAGGAGGAATTTGAACAGATTTCACTTTGGAAGTCGGAGAAATAGGGATTTGTGCAGAATTAGACTTAGAAGGCTGAGAAACAGCAACTTGCAATGAATCAGATTTAGAAGACTGAGTAGAAAGCTGCACAGAATCAAATTTAGATGGATGACAAGAATGAGTTTGAACAGATTCAGTTTTAAGAGGATGGCGAATTCTTGGGTCTTTATTTTCCTTTGATAAATCTGAAGATGTTTGAGACATCATATTAGAAGTCAAATCTACTAAAGATTCAGTTGTAGTTGGAGGTGGTGATATTGCTATCTTAGGCATAGTTGATTTTATATTGTGCAAAAGATCTTGAAGAGACTCTGGCAATTCAATACTGGACATGTCTATAGATCCAACAAGAGCAGCAGGATTGCATTTCAAATTTCTTTTGGAAAATTCAGTCATAGATATATTAGTCTGTGGCTTGAGATTTGCACTCTCACAAATAGATGGATCTGGAAGAAATTCACTATTTAAAGTTGTACTTGAAACATTATTAATTGGTAAATCTGAATTATTTGTCTGCACTATTTCAGAAATTACAGAAGACGAAAGAGGACCTAACTGCTTCTTTTGATGCTCAAGTAACTTTTTATGTTCTTCTACCTTTTCACTTATTTCCTGCAAAAGGTGCCGTTGAACTTCAATACTAGGATTTGTGGTTAGTGAAACTATTACAGCTGATGTTAATTCTACAGGATTTGAACTTTTGGATACTTTATCAATAAGTTTTGAAGGATCAGTAATTTCTTCTTTTACAGAAAATTTGGATGGTGATAAAGAATTAATTTCAGGACTCTTTATTTTTCCCCTTGAAGTTGTAAGATCATCTCCTGGTTCATAAGGTTCATTTTCATCACTTGCTGGGGGAGAATATGGACTATCTTCAGATGCATTAATATTTCCTTCTAAATTAGGATCAATATTGGAATACTGTTTGACAATTGGATCTACAGAATGATGATCACTTAAAATTTTAGAGTGATTAAGTGAAATAATATCATTAGTAATTGAATGACATTTTTCAAGAACCATCTTCTGGGATTTTTGCAAATGCTGATTGTCTTTATTCACTGAAGTTTGTGATATAGTTTTTTGCACAGGTTTAATGTCAAATGATGAAGAAGGAATAGATGTATCATTTAAATACTTAGAGGGTGCACCAGTAGATCGTTTTGGAATTTTATCTAAAGGAGGTGTTAATGAATGATCCTCATATTTGGGTGTTGTTTTTAAAATGCCAGGTAAAGATGGTGAATACACTTCTTGATGGCGTGATTTTTTGTTTGACAATTTAGGGCTGTTTCTGTGATATGATTCTCGAGGTGATGGATAACTGTAATGTCGAGATTTGTGTCGAACAATAACTCCTAAAAGCATATGTGGTCTGTTTTCATCCAATCCTAAAAAAAATTAAAAAAGAAAATCTCAATAAAAAAATGAACACATTATACATACTCAAATATATATATAAGACAGTAAAAACAGACATAATAGCAATTTAACTTTTGTTTCAGGACAAAACTTCAAACTTTATGGCTTTTGGTTCTAAATTATTTGTTACCAGTAATTATTTTTGCAGTAAGAAGTCAACACCTGTTAATATGCTATATATATATATATATATATTGTAATGGTAACCATCCTTTTAACAAGTGGTAATACTAAGTCAACAATAAAATGAAAAATACAATATTTGCAAATTAATTTTAATGTAGAAGAATTTAAAGATAACTAACAGGTAACCATGTGCATGGTGGAGTGATTATATACAACTTATTTTTAATTGATAAATTTATAATAGTCATAAACAATGATCAAATTAAATATACATAAAAACAAGTTCTATGCAGATTCAATTATATTTCCTTATTGTTACTCTCTCTACCTAATACTATTTTTACATTAACAATATAATCAGCTTGGACTTCGCATGAGAAATGGCAAAAGCTAACAAATAGAATTATATGATTATAAAAAAAATGTAGCTACATATTTACACTTAAAATTTATATGATGATCACATGTGGGGGGGGGGGATCTTTGTAGCTTTATAATAACTCATTGAGAATAGCCAATAAGAAATTCGCAGTTAATTATCTTGATGTCTTTGTGAGCTCATGTATATTTCTGTTTCCATAAATGTGTAGCCAATAAGAAATTCAGTTAATTATCTTGATGTCTTTGTGAGCTCATGTATATTTCTGTTTCCATAAATGTGGATATATGGCCATTGAAATCATCGATTTTAACTGTCTGTTAACAATACTAACATTTTAATTCCTTTTGATTCATTCCATTGCAATTTTCCTATGAGTATCAAAGTAAGTAGTGGCAGACTAATTAATTATAGAAGTACATTTCTATGTGAAAATCCAATTTAAATGATTAGTTTTCTTCTTGTAGCAAGTAAATGTCAAATATTTCTTAAGCATTATTAGATAGTGATGAACAGATCAGCAGGATCAAAGTTAATTCTTTGCTTACAGTTCCATATTCACTTACAATGCTGGAAAGATCAGGGAAATCATTCTGGAGGATTTTACCCTAGAAAATGCATATGACTTTAAATAATCATCACCATTTCTTCAGACATTTCAGTAAGTGACACAATCAAAAAGTAGAAACAATCACACACCCCTTTCTTGGAAAGCAGATGAACTTAGTGTTTTTATTTTTTCCCTCCATCATTTGTGACTGGTTCTATAGTAACGTTTTTTTAATTTAAAATAGTTATGTTATTTAAAAATAAAAAAATTATACTTTATATACATGACTTTTAATATTTTGTAATATATAATAATAAAAAAATATTCATCTAAACTCAGATGTGAGGGTTACAAGAGAAGATAATACTCATTAGGCTAGTAAATCAATTACCAGATGACCAAAGATTTTGAAGTTCTAATCTCTAATTAATAATAGTAGATACTCATTTAACGACTAAACATAGATTGGATTAATCATGAGACAGATACCTGAAAATACATTTCAATCTTTTTTCAAAATACTCAGCTAACAGAAAAACATTTCAAGATTCATTTACATTCAAACCTTACATCATGAACATGGCAGAAAAATATGTTAATCGTTATACCACAGAACCTAAGATTATATATATATCAAAAACAAATTCTGATAAAAAGCTCTTGTTTGTAACTAATTGGGTATTTTAAATTATTGGTAATAGTTTTATTTATAAATCCATAGTTTTATTTATAAATCCACAATGTTAGCTGCAAGATTTTTTTGCTTTAATCATTTACATATATTTTTTAAATGATTGAAATACTTTAATTAAGATTTAGTATATTAAGAAATGTACTCAATTTTCTAAAACCATGACATATTTTAAAAAATGAGTTAAAATGATATTATACAATAGGATTTCAGAATAATAGTGGCCCAAGGAATTGAAAATCCCACTTCTTTGTTTGTTTATATTATCTAAAAAGATTTATTTTTTAAAGATATAATCTAGAAAGAATGAATTTAAATGTTATAGATCCATGAAAATAATTGATTAATTACTTCCTGGATACAAAAAAAAAAAAACAACTCTCATATATATTATTAACTATAAGCATTTATGAATTTTTCAAATAATTTGTTTTAACTTTATTACTTGTGGCAGTAATTTTTTTTTATATAAAATATCTCTCTACAAATTTTACTCCTTTGTACTCTTCACAATGCTTTATTAAATTTAATAATCTTATAGTGTTGACTGTTTAGCAATCTTCCTTATAGCTATAAAATATAATTGCATTGCAATATTTTTTACATAAACTTTCAATACCCTATATATTACACATATAGACACAGGTGATAAGAGTGTGTGTGTCAGTTATTACATAGTAGAGATGTCTGCCCATCCCTTTAGGTCAACATGGGTGTGACAAGAATCTCGGCCTCAGGGTGGCCTTTGAGCATTCCATCATCAGATTTTTAATTGGATGGACGATTGAAGAGTTGGAGTGTGGAGTAGATTGAAGCTTATCCATTAAAGTAAGAGGATTGGCTATCTTAATATATATCTGAGCACTTATAGCATATATGTGTGGAGATGGTAATCTGGACCAATTGATGATTGCTGGTTTAGCATGAAATATGTATATTGGTGATTATTTATCTTTTCAACATATATGTGTTCGAGTGTATGTGTTATGAGATAGTGTGAGTGGTGGGTCGTGTGAAGGTCTGTGCTCATATACCCTATATATTTCAATAATCTTGCAAAAAAAAAAAAAAAAAAATCCCAATAAGAGTTAATAAAAAATATACCCTAAATGCACTTAGTATTCTTAAAAAATCTTGTCTTGTTATTTCTATATTTATAAATGTCACATATGTTATTGTTTATTTATTTAACAGTTTTAACACCTATATTATATTTTAAATAAATTAAGACTATAAATATTGTGTAAATCATAGTAATTTACATATGTGTTTATAGATGTATTAAAACAAAGATATTGTATATTTATGTAAACAATAATGTAATGCAATTATGATTTATAGCTCTGAAGAAATGAAACAGCAAAATAAATTGAATTTAATAAAGTATTGTAGAAATGCAGAGAAGGAGCAACATTTGTAAAAAATTTCTAATAAAAGCAATTTAAAAAGACTAAAAAGATATTGAATCTCCTGGAAAGATTTATTTCTTTCATTAAATATTTTTAAACATTATTTAAATTAGCATATACTTGAAAGACTGAATTGTATTTCTAAATTTATAAATTGCCAAAATCATTTTCATAGCATTTTTAATCATCAAATGAAAAGAGACTGTATAATGTTGGATCACTGTGAAATCTTATATGGAATCTTCCATTCTTGGAATTCTTAATGTATCAATAAAAATTAATTATATCAAAATTGTTTTGCTCAATAGTGCCTATGTCAATTTTATTAATATTTATACTTCAACATTAAATTTAGAAACTTCAAAGACAGATATCATGGATTTGTTATTAGGATAGATATCATTAAAAGATCAAATTGCTCCAAAGTTATTTGAAATCATGGTTCTTATCATGACAAAACACTTTGTTTAGGCCAAAAAAAAAAGTGCTAAAAAAGAATGTGGATATATCCATGCATCATATTATAGATTTTATTATAGTGAAGAATCAAAATATAAGCAATTATAAGTGCAGATGGTTGGACAAATCCTAAACTAATATATTCCACGATGAGTTGTCATCATCATCATCATCATCAACCATTATCAATCCACTGCAGGATGAAGGTCTCTCCAAGTTTAATCCATCTTCTTCGATCTTTAGCTTCTCTTCTCCACAACACTCCTGCACATTTTCTTATTTCATCCATCCATCTCACATGTGGTCTCTTTCTGGGTAATTTACAATCTCTTGGAATCCAGTTTAAAATTTCAATTGTCCATCTATTATCATCTCTTCTAGAAATATGTCCAGCCCAACTCCATTTCAATCTTTTAATTTTTTCAATAAGGTCACTAACACCTGTTTGTTGTCTTACCCATACATTGCGTTTTCGATCTCTTCTTGTTACTCCCAACATACATCTCTCCATACTCCTTTGAGTGGTCTGAAGTCTCTGTATTGCTCTTCTATTAAGTGTCCAAGTCTCAGATCCATAAGTAAGAACTGGTAAAACACATTTGTTAAAAACTATCCTTTTCAAACACATAGGCATATTTCCTTTTAGTATCAAGTTATTTCTACCAAAAGCACTCCAACCAAGTTTAATTCTATGATTAATTTCCTCCATTATGTTTCCATCTGTATTAATAATCTGACCAAGGTATTTGTAACTGTTAACTTCTTCTAATTCTTCATAATCAATCTTTATTTTCATATTTTGAGCAAATCGATTAAACATTACTTTAGTCTTTTTAACATTTATCTTTAGTCCTACTTTTCTACTTTCATCTGCTAACTCCTGCAACATTTCCTGCAGCTCTGAAGCATTATTTGCAAAAACAACTACATCATCTGCGAAATCTAAATGACTTAAAAACTCTCCATTTACTTTCACTCCTTTAGTTTCCCATTTTAATCCACAAAATACTTCTTGCAGCACTGCTGTAAAAAGTTTTGGAGATATTGAGTCACCTTGTCTTACACCTTTCTCAATGTTGATTTTTCCAGTATCATTATGTAATCTAATTGTTGCTGTTGCATTTTTATAAATATTCTTTAAAATATGACAATATCCTGGATCTATACCTTGATGATCCAATGCTTTAATCACTGAAGAAATGTGTATAGAATCGAATGCTTTTTCATAATCTACAAATCCAAAACATAATGACAACTCATATTCATTTGTCCTTTCTATGACTTCCCTCAATACCTGGATATGATCTATTGTACTAAAACCACTTTTAAATCCAGCTTGTTCTCTTGGTTGGTGGAAATCCAAAGTTCTCTGTAGACGAGTTGTAATTATCTTGGTAAAAATTTTATATAAAACTGATAAAAGGCTGATAGGTCTGTAATTTCTAATATCTTCTTTATCATCTTTTTTAAATATTAATATTATTACTGCATTCTTCCAATCTTCCGGTACATCTTTATCATTTAGACATTTGGTATATAACTTTGCTAAAATTGTTTCTATTTCTTCACCTGCTTCTTTTAATATATCAATTATAATTCCATCATTTCCTGGAGCCTTTCCTTTCTTCATACATTTAATTGCATGTCTCACTTCTTCATTTAAAATTCTGGGCAATTCGGAAGATGTAATAGATATAGGAGGTACTTGTTCTTTATTACTATATAATTCTTGATAAAAATCTTCTACCAATTTCATGATGTCATCTCTCTTTTTAGTAATAATTCCATCTTTTTTTCTTATTGCAGATAGAAATTTCCTACCAATACCAAAATGTTGTTTAACATTCTTGAGACTTTTATTTTCTTCTACAGCTTTCCTTGCTATTTCACAGTTATACTTTCTTATATCATTTTCAACTCTTTTCCGTACCATTTTACAAAATTCGAGATATTCAATTCTTTTTAATACATCATTTTTGTATATCTTCATATTTTCTTCATAAATTCTCTAGTCTCAGTAGAAATTTTATTAGTCAATTGCTGCTTTTTTCTACCAGCTATCTTTGTTGCAGTTTTTAAAAGTGTATCAGTTATTTTCATATTAATTTCATTCAAATCTGAATCATGTTCAAAATCTACTAACACTTGAAACCTATTTGTAAGTTCTAATTTAAATTCATTAGAATGTTTCTGAAGATTAGGAATATCAACTGTAAATATTGTTTTTCTTAATAATTTTTGTCTCTCTAGTTTTACATTAACACGTAACTTACACCTTACTAATCGATGATCACTTCCTGTGTTAAATTTATTAAGAACATTACAATCTTGAAATATGTATTTCCTGTTAGTCAAAATATAATCCAATTCTGCTGTACCTTCATTTGGATGCTTCCATGTCCATTTCCTTTTAACATTTTTCTCAAAAAATGAATTCATAATATAAAGTTTTTCTTTTTCTGCAAACTCCACAAGTCTATGTCCTCTCTCATTTCTATTACCATAACCAAAATTACCTACAGCAATTTCATCTTTCATTTGTCTACCAATTCTAGCATTAAAGTCTCCCATAACAATTTTAAAATGTTGTTTACTCTGATCAAAAGCCTTTTGTACATCCATATAAAAATCTTCTACTACTTCATCACTATGAGAACTTGTTGGGGCATAAACCTGAATTATCTGCATTTGGTATCTGCTATTAAGTTGTATAACTAATCTTGCAACTCTGTCCGATACACCATCAATCTCCACAATATTGTTCTTCCACTTTTTATTTATAATGAATCCTACTCCACTTGTATTTCCAATATGTGTGCCTTTATAATAGAGTATATGTCCACTTTTTAAATCAATTGTTTCTTCACCTTTTCTTCTAACTTCACAAAGTCCAATAATGTCCCATTTAATATAAGACAGTTCTTCTTCTAATTCTTGCAATCTTCTTTCACTTGAAAGTGATCTGCAGTTGTAAGTACCTAAATAAAAAGTCGTCATCAAATGGCAGCCTGGGTCCACAATCAGGGGATTCTTAGCACCCTCTGCCTTCGGCCACCAACCGCTGCCTTGGTTGGTGACTTTACAGCCTCCTGGGAATAAGGGCCATGCTTTATTTTTGTCTGTCATAATTGTATATATGTATTGGAAAAATATTTATCATTTACACAAACATTCATTCTGCCTTATCAGGCACTGAGAAGAAAGACCATGGTGTTTCTTGATCTTAAACTCAGAGGTAAAAAGCCAATAAACTCACCATGCTGGCTAATGCGTGTTGGTGAGCAGCCCATCCATGTTTGTATACTATATGAATAATCACATAGTAATAACAGCTGCAACGACAAGAACGTATGGAGTGGACATTAGGAATTTGCCCTGCTCGGTTCCTTTAAGGCCTCCAAGAGGAATCAAAGGGTCTCCTTTCAGTTAATAGCAAACTCCTTTCTGCAGCCATGATGAGTTGTACTTAAAAGTAAATCTTACTCTAATTCATAGTAAGAAATTTGACACTTGTTCTTTAGAAATTTCTATTAATTGTGATAAATTCAACAACTACTAAATAATAAAATTTTTAATTTCATATTTTCAAGACTGTCATGTTATTGATGCATTATAAACACGTTAAGTTTTTTAATAAGTTATTATAAAGCATAAAGGTGAATCAGGCTTAAATTTTATCAGATTAAATATAAATGTCAAATAAAGCATTGAATTCAATGAGTTTCCCCACTTTCTTAAATCTTTAATCTCTATTGATAGTCAAAATAAGTCATAGATCACATGACCCTATCTCTTAAGCTTGTAAGTTATAAACAGTGAGGAATTGCCAATTCCTCTACAAGCTTTATGATAAATGCTTAACCAGAGCCAGCACTTAAAATATCTGTCAGGAACCCCTCCCCAAACCCCTGACCATGGTTTTGTGCTTTGGCACTCCTCAGAGAGGTGTCAGGATAGGTTCAGACACTAGATCTAAAAATACCAACCCAAAGCCAAGCACTTATCTAAAAGTTATCTATTGAGTGGAAAACCTGAAATTTTCAGACATCTACATGTCTTCAAACCCAGCTATCCAACTCAAATAGCTATATGGGGCTGATATATCTTCAGCCATAACTTATATTAGTAGTCTTAGCAATATAAAATTGCATAAGACTTTTGACAGAGACTATAAATAGCCAAAATAAAAGTCATAGATCACTTGACCCTATCTCTTAAGCTTGTAAGTTATTTCAGATTTTCCACTCAATAGATAACTTTTAGATAAGTGCTTGGCTTTGAGTTGGTATTTTTAGATCTAGTGTCTGAACCTACCCTGGCACCTCTCTGAGGAGTGCCAAAACACGAAACCATGGTCAGGGGTTCCTGACAGAGATATTTTAAATGCTGGCTCTGGCTAAGCATTTGTCATAAAGCTTGTAGAGGAACTGGCAATTTCTCACTGGTTTAATCTCTATGTCTGCAATTTCAGTTACCCATGAAAAAAATTCAAAAATAAGGAAAAAACAATTTTCTATATTTTAATTTTTTTGTTCATATTGAATATATGTGTCACATGATATACTCATTCAAGCTGTTAATAAGAGTATCAAACTCTCCAAACAGTAGTGTCACCAAGTGTAAGCATTCGTAACCAATGGCTGCAGAAAGGTTTGTGCATAAAATCTCTACCTAGTGTTTACTCTTCCAACATTCCCAGACTTTCATCAGTGAGGAGCCTTGGATTTGAGAGCACTGCACTACACCTAGATATTAGGAATCACTACAACCCTTCAGCAGCCACCTTTTACCTATTTGATTAATTATAAATTTAGAAACCCAAGATGGAAACACCATAATGTTTAGATAAATGGTGGTTTGATAGAGGGTTGTATTAGATCCTAAGATCTAGGTGCAGTGCTCTCAAATCCAAGACTCATCACTGATGAAACTAATTTGGGGATGTTGGACGAGTAGGCACTAGATAGGGATTTTATGCACAAACTTTCCTGCATCCATTGATTACAAATGCTGGCACTACTGCATGGAGAATTTGGTATAAAGAATTTGAAAAGTAGAAGAGAAAGCAAAATTAATAGTAGGGGTCTTGAAAAATAAGAAATATGGATTGTATCCCACAATGCATATGTAATAGTCAGAAAGAAATTAGATATGCTGTGGTTACCATTTGAAATGCTTAAATAAGACTAGGAAGGATGTAACAGGTTTATGGCTATGTAGATAGTGTGCAAATGTGATAGATAGTTTTATAAAGTATATTTTTAGTGAAGTGACAGGAGATATGAATGAAAAAATAAGTAGAGTAATGGAGATTGATAGCCAAAGAATAAGTAAGATAGAGGAAGAGGTAAATGATGTAGAAGCAAAATTAAAATCATTAGACACGAAGTGTGAGCAGTTAAAGGAATTATTGAATAGGAATGATAAGGAAGTACAGAAGCTGGAAGAGTATATTACAGATGAAGTAGGTAAAGTAAACTATAAGACAGTATTGATAAGAGATTCGCTAATTAGAAATGCGGAGATATAATTGTAAGAAAAAATAGAAACAGGTATGTAAGAATATGTCTGTCTGGAGCAAAAATTAGGGATGTTACAGATAAGATAAAGAAACAAGGGAGTAGATATGTGTATGTTATAGTAGGGACAATAATTTGTCAAAACTATCAGAGATAGTAATAGATCCGAGAACATAGAATTGATTAGTAATTTGAGTAAGATTAAAGGAAAAGTATGACTAGTTGGATTATTACCAAGATTTGACAAAGATATATGTTAGATAGAGCATATTCTATAAATGAGAAATTGAAAAAAATGTGTGAGAGAAATGATGTTATGTTAGTGGATGTGTGGGATTTTTTTTTATTAGTAAGAGGGAGTTATATAGTAAAGATGGATTGCACTTAGCAAAAAAAGGAAGTGAAGTGTTAGGGAGTTTGATTTATAAAGAATATAGTTTGCAAAACTTATAAAGGGGAATGAGATTTTAAGTTGCAGTGTTATCAGAAAGAAGAAGAATAGATGGGATGTAAAAAATAAACAAAGGCTAACTCATTTAGATATAAATGTGGATGTGGAGAGGGAATGGGTCTGTAAAATTAATTGTAAGCAAATTATTTATAAATGTAATGGAGAAGAAAGAGTAAAAAAAATTAAAGAGTAGTTAAAAAAGAAGAAATTGTTAAATTGGATATTTGAATATGCAAGTAGTAGGAGACCAGAAAAATGTCTGGAATTAAACAAAGTAGTTAAAAATAAAGATCTTGAGGTAATAGCAGTGGAAACACATCTAAGAGAAGAAAAACCTATACTGGAAAACTTAGTATGGCAGGGTATAAATGAAAAAAGAAAAATGGGTTGGTGGTATAGAAACTATGTCAAAAAAATATTTAAATACTGTTAAGTGTCAAGAACATTTGTGGTTTAAGATAGTTAGGAAGACAAGAATAATAGGTTGTTAGTGTATATAGCCACTGAAAATAGTGAATGACTAGTTAAGGATATACAGAGTCAAAAAAAAAGGGGAAAAGAGAGTAATGATTATAGGGGATATGAATGAGAATGTTGAACAAATTGATGATGTAGATAACAAGAATGGACAGCTTTTGAAGAATTTTTGTCAGAGTAAATTTGAGTATTGGAAATTTATCAAACATTTGGGAGGGACAATACACATGGTCTAGAAATAATATATTTCCCACCATAGATTACGTATTAATAGAGAAAGAGGGAATGGATAAAGTAAGGAAAATTATAGTGTTTGCTTAATGAAGAAAGAGTATGTAATAGTGATCATAATTTTTTAATAATAGAAATGGTGAGTAATGTGATGAAAAATAGTAAATAAAAGTAGAAAGGGTAGTGAAAGATATAGATGGAGAATGAATGATATGAATAAGTTAGAAGAATATAAAATAAAAATTGAAGAATCCATGAAAAAGCTGGTTGGACATGAATATAAGGACCGGTGTGGTGAAGTAGAAAAAGTGGCAAATAGGGTTTTAGATGAGAATATTCAGAAAAATAAAAATAATAGAAAAGTGAGAGTTAGTAAAAGAGTAAAAGAGAGCAAAAAGCATGCAGAGAATATAAATATGCTATTAAGAACAAAGAAAGTGAAAAAGATGTTAATGTTAAATGGAAAAAGTATTTAAAAAAGAGAATATAAATATGCTATTAAAAACAAAGAAAGTGAAAAAGATGTTAATGTTAAAGGGAAAAAGTATTTAAAAAAAAAAGCTGGCCAAAATAGATAATTATAGAAGAGAACAAAATTAAATAGTAAATTGTTGGAGGATATTTATAAAAGTGGAAGAGATGGAGTAAATAATTTTGGAAGTATATTAAAACAAGGAATGTAAGGGAAAGAAAAATAGTATTACTAGATGATGATGAAATAGAAGGTAGCTCTATAGAAGAATTAAAGATAATCTTAAATAAATATGTAATGGATATAGAAAATATGTTAGATGTGAAGGACAGAGTGATAACAAACATAAAAGCATATAGTAATGATTTACAGAAAATGAACTGAATGAGGCAGGGAAGAAATTGAAAAGTTCAAGAGGTTTAGATGGATGGGAAGCAGAAACGGTAATCAATTTAAGACATAGGGCAAAATTAAACCTATTATCATGTTTTAATAAGATGACACAGAGAGAGATTTTCCGGATAGTTGGAGTAATACAAAGATTAAGGCTACTATTTAAAGGAAAGGATAAGGATCGTAGAAAGTTAAATAATTATAGATCGCATCAGTGTTATATAAAATTTTTGCATATATAATGGCTGGAAGGGTTGCAAAATGGATGGAAGAAAATAATATAGTGGGAGAAAGGCAAGGAGGTTTTCGATTGGATAGGTATAGGAGATAGTTTATTTGTAGTTATCCAACTTATAGATATGAGTAGGAATATAGGCAGACAGTTATATATGGTTTTTATAGATATAGAGAAGGCATATTATAGAGTAAGTAGAAATAAATTATGAGTAAGTTTAGTAAACTTGGGAATGGATAGAGGTTTAGTGGATCTTATTAAGAGATTGTATGAAAATAATTACTATACATATCAATTAGGGAATATAGAATCAGTTAAAGTTAAAGAATGGGATGGGATTAAGGCAAGGATGCCTTATGACACCTATTTTGTTTTTGTAGTATTTGAAAGAAATGGAGAGAGCAATAGAAAGACTAGGAAGAAGGGTAGAGATACTATTAATAGGTCGCAAGGGAGTATATATATATTATCGGGTATTTTATTTGCAGATGATGTCCTCTTGTGCACAGAAAGAAAGGAAAATATGAAAATTATGCTGAGGACATGCACACGGTTGGGTAAGAGATGAGGATTAAATTTAGTGAAGAAAAATCAAAAGTAATGATGATTAATACTGGGGAAAGAAAAGACAAATAATTTTTATTGGGGAACATAAAGTTAAGTGTGGTGAATAGATATAATTATTTGGAAATCTTCTTAAGTAATGAGAGAAATTGCTTAGACGAATGGAAGAAAAATTGATAAATGAAGCAAAGAAAAGAAAGGGACTGATAAAGAGATTAACAGTGTTTACATATAATAAATTTAATGTAGCTAGAATTGTATGAGAGTAGCAGCAGCAAGGTTAACATATGGTAACAATGCGTTATGTGTAAGTAAAGGGATATTAGATTACTTAGAAAAAGTATAAAGAGACGTAGAAAGACATATATTAGATGCAGATGTGTGGACAGCAAAGGAGGCAATTCAAGGTAAAATGAGATGGTTAAGTTTTTGTATGAGATGCAAAAAAGCAAAATGAAAATATTTGGTAGATTGCAATTTATGGATAAGAGAATAGCCAAAATAGTATTTAAATGGGTTATGAGTAAAGGTCAGGCAACAAGATGGGTGAGAAAGATAGTATAGTATGCAGAAAATTCAAATAAAGAATTTATGTCATTATTCTTATACAAAAGGTGGGATAATTGTGTTAAGAGAATTGTTGAGTGTAATAGTGGCAAGGAATGGGTTAGAACAATAGATGCATTAAGTTGGAAAGATGGAGAACTAGTAGGGAGAGTAAAAAGAGTTTAATATATGTTATAATTGTCGGGGATTTTTAGACTCTTACCCTATATGCCGTACAGGGCACCACTAGGCTATTCAAACCAAGAAAATTTATAGTGTAAGCAGATACTTCTTGTTAAGATCTAATTTTATTTTATTATTGGCCATTAGTCCATGCCACTAGCTTAAGGAGATGCAGAGATTTAATATATAAATGTATTTCAATATTAAAAAAAAAAAAAAGTCACTGCCAGTAATAACACACAAAAACATTTATTGTCGTGTATAGATATAAATTTAAATTTGAGGAATAAATTAGTTACTATTTTATTATTAATTTTAAATTATTTTAGTAAGTCCGCACAGATAGACATTTTATATAATATTTTTATTTTAGAATGTTGAGTATAGATAGGCTACATAGATTATGCAATTAAAACTTTTCAAAATATCCAATCTCAGGCTAAAAGTTTGTAGCTAAAGCAACGCTTGCTTCTTGATATACAGGCGCAAGCAATGCAATATGAAGATGTTAGCATAAAACTATGCTGACAGGAATGTGAGTCTGCAGCGTGATATTATTTAAAGAAATGATCATCGTCCAGTACAAGAATGTGCACGTCTGGTGAAGGATTCATGTATATAAAACATTTAAGAGAAATGCTATGTATGGAGGGAGAGCAGTATAATTGCCGACTTATAGACCCTATCCATAGAGCGAAAGGGGATCAATGTCGCAGAAAATAGGTCTGCATCATTGCAACATGATGACTACACCTTTGGTCATGCATTCAGTTGGACACATTGCCCTGTATGCAAACAGGCTTCACATTACATTGATATAAACATCCACATATCCCTCCACCAGCATCGAAATCAACTACGAAACAAATAGCCTGAAATTAACCCCCTTAAAACTAATAAACTTTAATGAATATATGCAACCATCTACAATAAAGAAAAATGGAAATGATTAGCAAACATATACATAAAAAATATTAATAAGGGATTTAGTATTCTTTAAGTCAGATAAGAGTTCATATTGAAAAAGTTTATACTTCCCAGAGTAAGTTTTTATGAATTCTCCTGGTTGCGGCAGGTTTATGAAAGTCCATCCTAAGTCTCGCATTTTGTCTAGATTGTTCTCTGGAGATGAAACTGCTGCTTGCCAATACTTGGGTCAGGAACTGTCATAGGGAGGCCTCAGCGGATGCAGGAAATTAAATCTATTGCAAGACTCTTACATCATGGAGTCTTGCAATATAGCTACAGTTCATAGAAAATCAATAGTCAGATTTTTAACAACTCATGAATTCAATAAATTTTTCTTTTTATAGTATTAGGCCTCCTTATCATAAATTTTACGGATCCATTGAACATGTCCTCACTGATCCTAAGATCTGGATGTTTTTCTTCCTGGCCCGTGCATGGCTTAGTGCTTGCATTGGTCAATCTTTAATTTTTTTTTCTCTTATCTGACTTACAATCATATAAGTGTCCCAAGGGCTAGTTTGCTTTATGTATAATCATAGAGCAGTCATTTCCATTTACTAAGATTAAACATGATTCTTAAGATAGAAATTAACACTTATTTCTAATTTCTTTTATATAACTTTTAACAAATATATTAATCTATCTTTAGATCTTTATTTTTTTCTACAAAAAATACTTTTAAATACTTTTTTTTTTTAATGTTGAATATAACTTTTAATTTTCCGTTATTTTTTTTAAAAATCATTTTTACTCAAGATTATTTTCTATTTATTTTAATTTAAAAATAATGTAAGGGCATATGTATATCATTACAATATATATATATAAGTAAACAGAACATTGACTTAATTTAGGATAGTAGCAAGAAAAGTGGTTTACTGTTTAAGGCTTAAATAGAATCTTTAGCAACAAGGGAATATAAACATAAGTGGAAACATATGGGTGATTTAATCTGCAAGTTGTGTAAGAAGACATAGAAAATATTAGACATCTGTTAACTGAATGTAAAAGCCTGCAAGCAGAAAGGATAAAGAAGTTGTGGGAAAATAAATATAAGTGATTATATAGAGAGTGGGTTCTTGGTATTCATGCCGGGTTTGGAAAAAGGTAAGGGGAAATTAGATATAAAGGCCATGGAGTTGACAAAGAGTATATCGTAAAAATGAGATGGAGCAGGATAGAGAAGAATATGGGAAAAATTTAGGGCAGGGAATGGAAAGGGAAGTGGAAACAGGTTTCTCTGGGCATAGTAGCTAAGACATTCATAATTACGAAAAAGCAGAAGACACAGTGTATCTCATCATCTCTTACTCTTATTAACAGCATGTATAAGAACATGATGTTTTCCTGCCCATAGAGACTATGGTTTTTGAAAAACTGAAGACACCAAAATATACAGATGCTGAACTAAGTTCAGATCTATATAACTATACACACAAATGATCTTGGGTTGAAAATATTACGGTGGTTTCATCTTGGGCTTCTAGATTTATGGTTAACCAAATAGATAAAAGATGGCTGTTGGAGGGATGCAGTGATTCCTAATATCTAGAAGTAGTGCTCTCAAATCCAAAGCTCCTCACTGACCAAAGTAACAAGCTAGAAACTAGTTTGGAAATGTTGAATGAGTAGTCACTAGATAGGAATTTTATGCACAAATCTTCCTGTATCCATTGATTACAAAGGCTTGCACTTGGTGGTACTACGATATGGAGAGTTTGGTACTCTTGTATGTGTGTGTAAAAAAAATGGATATTATAGAACAGTTTGCAACAATCTGTTGATTTCAATATTTAAGGATTTTCCAAGCCCTATGACAATAAGGAATAAAAATACTTTATAATTATCAGGGGGTCATTGCTTTCCAAACAAAATACATGTAAGTAAATAATTTTAACAAACTTGTTATGTTCAAGTTCGTCTGAAAAGATAAATTAGATGCAAAAAAAGGCTTAAATGCAAAGAGCCAGCTTTCAGTAGATCACTACCAGAATCATAATGCTGAATAAGAATGTAAAACTGTTAAAAATATTCTTTATATTAGGGTGATTCAATATGTAAATTAGGCAGAGTATGTAAATGAAGTGATTAGATATTTCCATTTGTTCCATAATGGGACACAGAAATCTTTTTTATTGGTGGAATAGGATCCCTTGCAGTAGCCTAAACTTCTTTATATTTTCTTTTCCTATCATCCCTCTTGGCATATATTGTTCTAACATTGGAGGATGAAAAGGTGTGATCCATAATAAGCTCATGATCGAAAAAGATCCATCTGCATTCACGATTTTGTTTAGCTAAAATTGTATAAATACATGTCTTGTTGATCTGTTGGTGTGAGATTCACCATAATACACAGAATAACAGGATGGGGCAAAGCATGAAATTTTGTTTGGAGAGTGAACAAGTATCCTATAATTTTGGGTTAATAGGTTAAGGGAGGAGGTGATCTGAAGCCAACCCTGTATGTGTCCGCGCAAATATTTCTAAGATTTTTTGTGATCAAGGGACATAAGGCAGGCTTATCCATGCTTTGGCCATGTTATTATTGTTTGCAACTTTGTTTAAATTAGCATAAAATTTTACAATTGTTTTTATGAGTGTATTGCATGTTTATATCTGACATCTGTTAAATCATTGATAGAAGACTCGATGTTGTTCTTTGTATCAGCCTAATACTTACATAGATTTTTGTTTTTATGTAACAATCCTTTGAGAACTGCAAGTTTATGTTTAAATGGGACTTTAGATCTGGGATGAATGACACCTTTTATTTGGTTCAGTTTTATATTATTTTAAAATCCAGTTTTACCTTGTTTGTTTGGACATACATATCCAGAAAATTTATCCTATGATTTTTATCTTCATTTTCAATGATCCATTCTAGAAACAATGCTTTATCAAGTTCTAAACATATATTGTTAATCTGATCCTTTGAGGCACTTAGGAATATGTATGTCATCTATATATCTCATTTTTCGAACTTTGAGAACATGATGCTGCAAACAATTCTACTTAATGGTAGCCCCATAGGCCAACCACTCATTATCTTGTAGAATTTCTAGTTAGCTATTGCTAAGATTTCATTATTAATCCATTTTAGAACTTTGATTATGAATTCTTTTTTATAATGATTAGTTATTTTGTTGCAAAATGTCTTGAATGATGACATACTGTGCCTAAAATACATATGGGACAATTCTAATATAAACCATTCTTATTCAGCAATATGATTCTAGCAGCGATCTGGCGAAAGTTGACTCAGTGCATTTAAGACTTTCTTGGTGTCTAATTTATCTTTTCAGATTAACTTGAACATTACAAGTTTGTTAGAATTACATAATTGTATGAAAAAAGTATATACTATTGAAAATTACATAATTATGGATACCCATGTATTACACAAGATGACATTTAAAATAAATAAGTCAATTGCAGTTAAACAGGAAAGAATTAAGTTCCTGAAATCATGTTTGAATTTTAAAATGTTCCCAAATTGTCACAACATTTGGATAAATAATAATTGGGATAAAATAGTTAAAAATGTAAAGATGTTATGGCACAATATTATTCAGTGATGTGGTAGGAATCTGAAAACAAGAAAAACTCTGACAAAGACTTATTATGGAGAGTAATTATAAAATCCCAACTGAGATTGAGAACAGTTGCAGAATTATCACATTAAAACTAAAGGTTAAATATGATAATAAATTAAATTTCCTTGCTTCTGGTTGATAATACGGCTGATAATTAGATAAAATTTGACAGTGGAGCCAATCAACAACATATTAAAACTTGGCCAAAATTTATTGGTAGAATCTGAAAGCACTTAAATATAGAAAGTCATTGTCAATATCGAAGCGAAATTTGAAAATTCAGTGGCAAAACAATGTCGTAGAAAAAAAACAACTAAACTGCTTCATACATATAATATGGATAAAATAAATAGTGATTGGATTCATAAAATAAATGAAATAAAGCAATATCACACGTGTCAAAGAAGATAAGGCAACAAGTTGGACTTATTACACTATGATGATTATGTTAAAAGAAATTAATCGCGTATAGATTAGTTGCAATTTAAAAGCATAGACACATACAGTATGAAATATACCTAGCAATGTACCCCTCAGCTGCTATACCATCACATATGTCGCTAATATAAAGTTGCCTGTTTGATGGAAGACAATGAACTCGGTACCTACCCTATTAAAACATCTTTTGAGTTGTGGAAAAAATTTATTTAAATAAAGATCACGAGATTGCCATGTTAGATATAAACCTCGAGACCTCTCTATTTTAAGACATTTAGCAGCAAAGTAACTAAAATCAATATAAAAAAGAGTTCATAATCAATGTTTTAAAGTGGATTAATAATAAAATCATAGCAATAGCTAATGGGAAATTCTACAAGATGATGAGTGGATGGCCTATGGGCTACCATTAAGTGCAATTGCTAGCAGTATCATACTCTCAAAATTCGAAAATAATATCATATCAAAATATTTGGTCCTTGCAGCAAACAACATCTATATGAGATATGTAGCTGATACCTTCATAAGTGCAAATATGAGGTTGACAGAAAAAACAACATCGATCTTACATCAAGGATTTAACAGATCTAAGATATAACTGCAACTCACTCATAAAAACAGCTGGAAAATTTTACACTAATATAAACAAAGTTGCAAACAATAATAACATGGTAAATCATGAATAACCCCCTTGGATAGCAAAAAACCTTCAAAATATTTGTGTGAACATATACAGAGTTAGCTTCAAATTGTCCCCCTCACTTAACAACCTATTAAACAACTCAAATGATAGGATACCTGTCGAACATGCTTTTCAAGTCTATACAAAATTTCATGTACCACACCATAATTGTAGTTTTGTGTATTACGGTGAATCTCACACCAACAGATCACCAAGCACATGTATTTATACAATAAAGATAAACATAATCGTGAATATAGGTTGATCTTTTTTGATCATGAGTTACCTACGAGTCACATCTTTTTGCCCTCCAATGTTAGAGCAAAAATGTGCTGAGATGGATGATAGCAAAAGAAAATAAAGAGGTTTGGGCTATAGCAAGAAATCCTCATTATGTCAATAAAAGATTCCTGTGTCCCATTATAAAAAAAAAAAACAGAACCTCTAATCACTTCATTTATAAACTACGCCTAATTTACATATTGGATCACACTGATATAAAGGCATATTTATAATTTTGTATTCTTAATCAGCAGATTCTGGCAACAATCTGCCGAAAGCTCACTCTGTGCATTTAAGACTTTTTAAAGCATCTAATTTATCTTTTCAGATTAGTTTGAACATTACAAGTTTATTAAAATTATATAACTGTATGAAAAGAGTATATTTATTGAGAATTTTATAATTAAATAGTGTTTTGTGCAAAAGTAGTTTTATTTCAATTTCATTAACAATTTCAGAAAGTCCAAAGATTTTGATTTTAGCATTACATTTTTTTTATATGCTCACAAAGTTTGTTATAAAAATAATATACTATTGTGCGAATCTATCTAACTATTATCAATACAAATTATTCTGTTCTAAGATTTACCTGGACCATCAAATGGTAGAAGAGAATCTGGAACATGGCTGTGTGATGACAAAGGGACAATATACATGTCCTTAATATTTTTGGAAGTATTTCCCACAACACCATAACGGCCTCGACTATGTAAATAAGAATATAGTGCAATGTATGCTCTTTTTTCTTCATCATTTGCAGGCTGAAACCGAATACAAGCAAGGTCCTATAAAAACAAACAAAAATATCTAATATGATAATGATCAAATAAAAGTTCTATTAGTAAGATACATTTGTTTCAAACTTACTCCCCTCCCCCATTTCATATTAAGAAAGCACTGCTAATTTAACCATAAATGGATTTTATTTGGCAAACCCCTGACATTTTGACCCAGTCTCATATAAATGATTTATCTGATAGAAAGCATATTTATGATTATGAAGAATTTGTTGACTCATATTATTATGACAAAACAATGAAAGTACTAAATCATCATTAATGATTGTAGTTTATCAGTGCTTCTATCACTGTCATAATACTTTATGTTTATAATTTAGAAGAAAGCAAAACAATGATGATAGTTTTCATATTAAACATATATATATATATCATTTTAACAAACAGTTATCAAACCCATTACTATTTCTTTTTAAAAATTCACAAGATTATATTGTATCACTTCATCTTCTTTCTAATTTTTTAAATCATTTTTTTGAAAAATCATCTGAAATAATAGTATCAACTCTTTTTTATTAATTAAGCAAACTATTTTTTTGAAATATCAACATTCTCTACTGAAATTTAAATATTTGTTTGCAAAATAAAATTACAAAAGCAAATATTTATATTTTAATATTAATAATGTTATTATTTAGATTTAGTAATATTTTCAAAAATCTGTTCATATGAAGAAAATACAGTCAACTACAAATATTGATCTTAATGATCATTAATTATTTAACATCTCTGTTCATATGAATCCACATACAAATATGCTCAAACAAAGCAAAATTTTAAACCAACAACAACAACAATGCTATTTCTCATTTGCCCTTTTGTTAATACTTTTATTTATCGATTTCAAAAATAATTATTTTGAATTATATCTATTTCTACTTCAATAACAACTAAAAATTCCATCAAATAAATGTATAAGAATAAAAATTTGTGATATTTAATTATTTGAATAAATTACTGATAAAAAGAAAAAAACATACAATTTCCTAAAAGTTTTTAAATCTTGAGTTCACATTTAACATTTTTGTAATAAACAAAATCCGGATATTTCACAAAAAAATATGGAAAATGTTTCCATCAGGTCTATTAAATTTGAAAATAAAATTCTATAAGAAAGATAAATTGGTTAACTATTTTTTTATTACTTAATTGGGGATAAAACTCCCTTTTTTAGTTTATAAAAAAAAATTAACTCAAGAAATAGTTTTCAAAAATTTATTTTATTGTGCCAGCAGACATTTTTATATAGCAGAATTTGTTTGTTGATCTTTAATTCAAACAGTCATTTTTAAAATGCATTCTCTTGAATTAGCAATATGTGATCATTGATTGAGAAACACCTATACTTAAATTTCCCTATTTTTCTCATATTTGCTTTTATCAAAGTGCATATCTTTAATAAATTAAATAATTAGTTTTATTTTTCAAAACATTATTCTCTGTTTGAAAAATGATTTTTTTTTTTTATTAATTTTCCAGCATTTTAAATGCTCTTTTTGTTTTGTGAGTAAAAAGCATATTTTCAAAGAAGCAATAATTACAGAATCAATTTGTTCAATAATTTTATATTTTTATATTGTTGTTGCAAGAAAAAAACCACATCTCAAATTCTTGATTTTTAAAATGATGTAATTTGAAAATACCTTCTTATGTTTCTCATTTTTGGAATCACCATATATAATTTATAATTAAATGTCTACATTTTTCCATAATAAATAAATAAACATGCTGCATTCATTGAGTGGGGGAGAAAAAATTAAAATCGAATTATTTATAGGTTTTTTCCCTTAAAAAAAAAATTACATGTTAGTTGAGGAAAAATATATACAAAAATGATAAAGATGTAAATTGGTATTCCAACATGCATATAATTATAATACTTCTAACATGAATTGATTTTATCCGAATTTGACATCTTAATTTCATTTTATGAAATAAACAATTTACAAATTTATCTACAACTTTTAACAAAAGATGGATTAAAAATCACATAACAATCTACTAGTAATTGTGATAGACAGAAATAATTATTAATCAAATTTTATTGAAAATTAAAATTGTCTGTCACAATAAAGAAAATCAATATCAATAAAAGTAAGAAAAAAAATGATGTGAATGGATATATTGTAAGCATAATACATCAGACGGTACTGAGATTTAATATATATGCAAATAATAAAACTATATTCTTAATCTTTTTCTTATTAATTCTCACAATTTGTGCATTAGACATACTGAAAATAAAATTAGATAATACAAAAATTGGAATCAAAATATTGAGAAACAATGCTGTTCTCAGTAATTTGCTTCTTGGAGAAAATGAACTTAAATAATATAAAATTGCTTAAAAATGGATTATCAAGCAAATGGAAATATAAATATCTTATAGGTGTATATATAACTAAATATGCATCTTCATATGAATGCAAGAATTCAAACATTGTATTTTAATATCTATCCTATGAATATAAAATCATAAGTGAGACAGAAATAGAAGTGAAGGATACAGTTCGCTAAAAATACCAAATATAAATCTATTAATAAGGAACTAAATTTCTATCTGGCCATTCTTATATACATATAAAATTATTGTTAAAAATCTTGCAGAAACAGAGTATCTGTAGTAAAAAATATAGTTTTCTGAAAAGATATAAATATTTATTTAACACAGTAATTCTCAACCTATAGGGTGTGATCTTCTAGGTGGGTCTGAAATAATAAAAGGATGGGCACAAAAACATGAAAAATAAACAAAAAATTTGAAAAAAAAAAAGAGCTTACTATTGAAACTAAAATAAGATACATTTTGTTAATATAAAAATAAAATGTCACCTTTACAAATAAGTAAAGACATAAGTAACACAAAACATATTTTGATATTATTTATAATTCCACAAATTAATGGTTTCCTCGAGCTTGTTTTGCAGAGCAAAGCTTTTCATAAAAATTGACAATGAAATATCTTTCTATGTTTAGTTGAGATCTATGTTATGTCTTCAATTAAGTTACTACAGAAAATCCTACTTTGCAAAAATAAGACATAGGAAAAGGTGAAAATATGTGGAAGGCTTTCTTTCAGTGTAGAAAATTGATCATTCAGTCTGACCCAAAATTCAAATTGTTTATTATTGAATTGTCTTTTAATTTCACAATTTATCATCAAGTCTATAAATAGTTTTTGTTCTACAATTATTTTGAAATGGATCTCTGACTCAATATGGTTAAATGACTTTCAACAGTTGCAAATAAAAATTTCATGTGTTCTTCATCAATAGTACAGATGTTACAAAATGTATTCAAATTTGTAAACATCTTTTAAACATCTTTAAGTTTTTTTTGTTGTTTTATGTTTGTATGTCATAATTCCAATTTTCTACAAAAAGCATTAACTTTGTCATCCATACGCAATATACATTTATTTATTTTTTGGAGTTGAACATGTAATAAATTTAGTTTCTCAAATATATCTACCAAGTAAATGAATTTCATTATAAATAAGTGATCTCGAAATAGCTTTGCTTTCCGGAAGCTTTCCTCTTCCAAGAATATTGTGATTTAATCTCTTAATTCATAAAGACATAAAAATTTGCCACATGATAATCACTTTGTTTCATAATAATAACGTACTGCTTGGAATGTTCTGCACCTGTTTGCGGTACTTTCCTATTAGCCTGCAGTGATGACAGTCACTAGCACAAACGAAAGTTTATATAAAGAACTAATTAAATACACTTTCAATCTTCTAAAAAAGAAATGAAAAATTTTTATAAGTTAATATTAGATAATATTCCAATGAGGAGGAGGTTATTAGTCAATATATATATAAAAGACATATTTTGCGGGTTCATCCGTGTTAAAATATTTTAAATATTGATATACTGATGTTTCGACTTGGTAACACAAGTCATCCACTGAGTGATAAAAAATAGAAAGACGGTTGTAGAGGCGCTACAATCACTGATTTGAAAAAAACGTTAAAGTTCCACCAATAACAAAAATGTTAAATTAAGAATGTTTTTTAAAAAAATCTTTCCAAATAGGAGGAAGTTTGCTTGTATCATCTCGCTTATTGATACAATCTGGTCTTTTAAATATCTCAATGGCTTCTTTAATTTTGCACTGGTATAGATTAGGATTTGTGTTCCATATGTAAAAGGAACTACAGACAGTATTGGACATATATTAAAATGCTATAATATAAATACAGCGTTTTCTACTCATCAAAAGATCAGCAATATAATAACCAAGCCTAAGGATTCAATCTCTCTTGAATCTCATGGTGTTTATCAAATCTCATGTGAAAATTGTAAGGCTTCTTACATAGGTATGAGTAATCGTCGCATCAGTGTTAGGAGAGATGAGCATGCTAATGCAGTTAAACAACATTCATCATCATCAGCACTCTCACTCCGTACTATGGATTCAGGTCATAAAATTAATTTTTCTAGTACCAGGATCATATCCAGATGTGATAATCTATACCAGTGCAAAATTAGAGAAACCACTGAGATACTTAAAAGACCAGATTGTATCAATAAGCGAGATGATACAAGCAAACTTCCTCCTATTTGGAAAGATTTTTTTAAAAAATATTCTTAATTTAACAATTTTGTTATTGGTGGAACTTTAACATTTTTCAAATCAGTGATTGTAGCGCCTCTACAACCGTCTTTCTATTTTTTATCACTCAGTGGATGACTTGTGTTACCAAGTCGACACGTCAGTATATCAATATTTAAAATATTTTAACACGGATGAACTCGCAAAATATGTCTTTTATATATGCAACCCGTGAAAATCTTCGTATCAACATATATATATATATTGGTTTAGTTACCACTTGTAATAAATTTAAATTGTTAAAAGTTTACTTGTTGGAAAATAATTTCTTGCAAAAATGTAAATGTATGTTGGTTTCATTTCCACTAAATAAAGTTATAGTTGGTTATTTTTCAAAATAAAAAATGCTTATAAATTTAGATGGTGGAAGATAATTTCTTAGAAAAACATTTATATAATTTCCTGTAAATGAAGTTATAGTTATTTTTCCAAATAAATATTTCCAGACTAATACGCATATGAAATCTCACCATTGGACAAATACATAAGTATCCTGTTTTCAAACTGCAGTAAAAAGTCAACTTTAAAAGTCTCATTTTTATATAATTCGTGACAGTTACAACTGTAGCTAGCACAATGTTCTGAACAGGACTCATTTCTTTGGCAAAAAGTTATCTCTGTGAATCATGCAATGTGTCCAGATAGAGATTTTTGCTTTACAAATGTTTGTATGCTCTGAAATCTTCAGGACATTGCTGAGCACCATCTATGCATAGTCCAATATAGTTTTCCTATCATAAGATTGCATCACTTAAAAAATTATTGGTACTCATCTTATAGCTAAAGATGCTGTTCTATGGCACGGTTTTCGCGCCAAAACACATTAAAATGCTGTTTCCATGGCCGACACGTTCGAACCCGCGTTTTCTACAATACAACTTTTTTGTTGTGCTACAGAATGCAGGCCGCTATGTCGCGTCGCAGTACAGCATGTATGTCACTAAGCACCAATTACATTTTATGAATTCGCACAATTTATAAAATAATTATGGCTTGATGAGAGAGTTTGTATTTGAATTGTATTGAAATGTTGTTTTCATTGGATTTTTTTAATTTTAAACTATTGAAATGTTCAGATGTTTTAAAACAATAATTATAAGACTTTTTACAATGTACTGTATTGAACTTTTATTTGGGTAAATGTTAAATATCTATGTTTTTATTGAGTTGCAATTAGGTAACGTGTCAAGTAACGTACAGTTAGTAACATTCACGAGACAAAGAAGATTCTACCGTCTGTATATTTTTGAAGTAAAAAAGAGCGGTACGAGAAAAATATCCAGTAAGAAAAGTCCAAATGTACAGGTTTTTTTGTAAATTTAATAAAAAGCAAATATTATAAACATGTTTAATAAGTAAAGAAGACATTTGTTTGTTGTTTAAAAAAGTTTGAGTTTCTTTCTTCTGTCCGAGTACACTTACGATTTTGAATTTTTTTATTTTAGCATTACAAACAAACAGAACACTAACCCTAAACCTAATCCTAAATCTAACCGTAACAACTTTTACTTTTATTACAATTATAATTTTTTAGTTAAACAACAACAAAAAAAAACAGAAGTAAAAAAATAACCGATAGAAAATTGATAAAAAAAAAGCCGTAACACAAGTAAAAAAATAACCGATAGAAAATTGATAAAAAAAAAAGCCGCAACACAAGTAAAAAAAATCCGATAGAAAATTAATAAAGCCGTAACACAATTTAAAAAGTATACGATATAAAAAACACGAATCAAATTGTAATTTGTTGATTTTATTTTACATTTATTATTATCATTTAAATTGTATACGTTAATAAAAAATAATATTTAAAAAAGACGATTTTGTTTTGTTTTTATTTTCGCATTACAAAAAAGCACAGAAAAATTATTAAAATCAACAGCCCGTGAATGTTCATATTTTATAGTTTTAGCGTGAAAACGACGCCATCCTACGGCGTCTTTATCTATAATACAAGCAACAAATTATTCAATATTTTGAATATTCCAAGTGCTTTAGCTCTGTTTTCTAAATATTTACAAAAGTTCCTCTGCTGCTGATATTCCCATCACAAAATTGTACACAAACAATTAAATGGCAATCCTTGTTGTTATCTGTTGTTCTATATCTTCCTATATATTGCCAATTCAATGAGCAAGAGTATCATTTGATAGAGGGATGGAATGCAACTGTAAGGCAAAATTATTTTCAAACATGATATCTAGAATTTGAATTGCAGATGGCAGAATGAATTCTTCCTCAATAGTGTGCAACTTTTTGCATCAGGTTATTTAATATGCAACTTTGTAAGAAACTAAAAGAGCTTTTTCATTAATAGATAAAGCTTTTTAAAAATAGACATGTTTTTCATGCAATTTTCATTTAGCAGCAAAAAATTCCCAACGTTTATTAACATATTCGCTATAAACTGTTTCCAAATATTTAAGCTTGTTGGTTTTATACATTTTATTGATTTAACCTTTCTATGTACTTATCGATGCTTTACAAACATCCAAACTTCATTTGAACCCAATTAAAAGTTTACCTATTGTTTAATGCCCAAAATGGTTTATTTTTACAATGCAGTTCAAATTATTACGTCAAGTCAAATGAGACCAACATCAGTTCTACAGAAATTACGATGACAGCTACACACAAGCTTTTCTTTATATACATTTTGTATATATTTATTATGAATCATATTTATATTAGTAAGTACATATCTAGTATATTCGTGAAAGATCGGAACTTCTTGTGAAAATGTGAGAAATATAGTGGGCATGCTGCCAGGTGTAATATAATTTTGCTATCCATGTGGAATTTTAGCCTTGTTGTCATGTATCAGCAGCAACAGGAAAATAAATATATTAAAAAAAATAGTAGAACTCCAAAACATCATTGGAAGGAGGGCACAATTAAAGCTAATATGGAAAGTTGGGTTCCAAATACTAAAAAGTTGAGATCCGAATGATTTACCAATAAACTTGCTCTGTGATTAAATATATGTTAGTGAAAAAGCAAGCAAGAAAAAGAATAGAATTGCATTTTATGAAATAATTAATGCAGATTATTTAACAATGGAAAAATAGAATTTAATTTTGCAAGTAATTTTATAATTTGTTAAAATATATAAATGTAACTTATAGTTTTTATTTTTAAATTTCTTTAAATCAAATGTACTTCTAGTGACTTTATTTAGTTAATGGAAATAACAATTTTATGTAACACATTAGATAATGATTAAAAGTTGGGAAAAACTTAAGATATTTGAATTTTTCAACATTATTTTTTTTTCAACATTATTTTTTTTTGTCTTTTGAAAAAAAAAAAAAGAAAAATGTATTGATAGTAGACTTTTTGTTATTGCATTCTTTCAATCTTTAAATAATCTGCTTTCAGAAATAGAACATGGAAATACACATCCAAGAAGTTTTAGGAAAAATCATTAAGTGATAACTTTATATAATATGCTAAATCAAGAAAATTTTACATATATGTGTTTGTCTTCCTTTTCTGATTTTATCCAATTTTGGTGTAATACTGTTGGAATTTCAAAAACACCCCATATATATATAGTATGATTTTTTCATAAGCTCGATCAAAAGTGAGGAGAGCAAGTCTCAAGAAATTAGGCACTGAAAGTGATAGGGTGACTATGCTTCCTAATAAAGTATATAAAATTTATGGAAATAGTGAATTTTTAGACTAATCTCTAGATACCACTTAAATACACAATTAGCAGTACTTAAATGCTATCTTAAATTAATAAATTTTTTTTAATTGATGTGCTTCACATTGATAGATAACAATAATTAAATATAATAAAAATATGCTTTTCTAATTGGATAAACCAATTATAAATAAGTCAATTACAAACCAATATTTATCAAATTTTAACTATGTACTATGACATTGGATATGAAACTCAGGCATACAATAAATTAATTTACTATATATTTGTTTTGTGTATGTTTATTGAATGTAAAACTACTTGTTTCAATTCATGAGTATATTGATATTTTGAAATCCATAAAGTATAGTTTGAATGGTGAAGATATGTTTGCTATTGATATAATCTATATCTAAGTTTATATTGTTTTAAATAAAAGTATACATATACTTTTAACAAATATTAATTAAAACATATTACAATTTCTTTTTCTTTCAGGTTCAAATAAACTTTAGCCAACCAGCAAATAATTATATTTTTGCTTATATATTATAATGATTTCCCAATATGGAAATAATAAACATTGCAATTAATCAAAATCTTATAATAAAATGAGAATATTCCCAAATTTAATCTAGGAAATATGAATCCCAAAAAGGTGACCATGTACACAATTGACAAACTATATAATTATTTTTTTTATTTTATTAACTAATTTAAAATAGTTATGAATAATGATCAGATTAGGCCCATGTGAAAAATGGGTCTTTATTCAGATTCAATCACATTTCCTGGTCATTACTTTCTCCACATTTATATTATAAGAAAAGTAAAATAGTCTACTCCGAATTCAAATGAGAAATAAAGGTGGAACTAAATTATTAATTATAGCACTAATTTTAATTTTTACACTGACAGAACCATGGCACATCTAATAAAATTAAGCAATCCATCACTATTCTGATTTCTAAACACACACACACACACACACACACATATATATATATATAAAATAAATCATACCAAAATTTCATTAGAAATGAAATATATATATTTAGGAGTATATAATTAAAGCTCATACAAATTCTCCTTTTCATCATTAATAGTGCATATTCTGAATTCAGGTACCTGTAGACTTTTTGAGGAACCTATATCTGGCCTTCTGTGAAGCTTTTATGAGATGGCTATTGATGACTGCAATAGTCCTCTTTAATATGTGTTTCTATTTTATTCGACAGTATCTAGGTTACTCTCACTGAATGAAGGCTGATCTCTTCCCCAAAACTATAGACACTTTCGAAATTAGGCATCATACAGTTTGCATATAATCTGGACACAACTATCAATGTAATGGTTGTTTAATACAATGCAACTTCTCTACTTCATGATGGACTTAAGCTTGCACTCTCCATCTTGGCCAGAGTGGAGCAGAAAGTGCATTTCTCTACTCTTTCATTATATGACAATCAAATGCAATATTTTTAACAATAACTTTAATGAACAAAATAGAATGAGTGGATAAATAATAATAAAGAATCAAAGCATAAACAGAAGCATAATAAGAGACTCCTATTTATAATTCACTGAGCTGCCTTATCTGTTTTCAATGATGTTCAATTTCATATTTCCATCCATTGGTTGCAGATTAGTCCTATACTTTGCTGTGGTCCATGGTTTACTGACCAATTACAGTTTACAAAATTTAGTTTTGAAAAGGGATTATAACAAAATAAGATCTTTTGACTAACAACATACGATATTTATCTCATAATTAGCCTATCCATTTATCTAGTTTAATTATTTACATAAAAATGTCATTTCCACACATCTAATTATAAAATCTTTACAATTGTTAATTAATAAAATATTTTGTTTAAATTACTTAAATCAATTTAGTATTAATGTGGCCTAATATTTTTGTCTGTGCACATACTTATATATATACATTCTGCCTAGTAAAATCTTTAATTTAAAAATTCCTTATGAATTTTTAAATTATATTCATGATATATAGCTTCAATATATATGTATAAATATATATGTGTGTGTCAATAAATACATTATAGTTTGAATATCAAAGTAAGGTAAAAAAAGAATGAATAATTTTCTATTTAGACAAATGATATACAAATATATATATATACATATATCTATTGTTCAACTAGTATAGACTGAAGATGACTATTCAAAGATAATCAAAATGTATCTAAATCTACCCTATACATATAAAATCATAAGGGAAACGAAAATAGAAGCAAATGTTGCAATCCACTAAAAGTAGCAGATATAAATCAGATAATAAGGGATTAAAATTTCTCCTATCTCACCATCCTTATATAAAAAACAAACTTTTTTTAAAAATCTTGCAGAAATAGAGCATCTTTGGAAAAAATACAATACTCTGAAAAAATATTAATAATTATTCATTTAACAATAAACTTGATGTGGCCCAAATAAATATATGATAAAGAAAAAAGAATAAAGTTGCAATTTATGAGACAGTTAATGCAGAAAAAGTATAACTTAATTGGTAATTTTATAATTTTTATTAAAATATGTAACTTAAAGAGATTTTCAAAAGAAATTTCTTTGAATTAAATGTTTTCTAGAGACTTTATATAGGTAATGGAAGTTTACAATTTTATGTTAGGTGTTAATTATGAATGAAAGTTAGGAAAAGCTTTTTTTGGCTTTCAATTTTTTTTTCTTTGGTAATAGACAATTTACTTTCAGAAATAGAACTTGGAAATACTCTAAGAAGTTTTACAAAAAATCATTAGTGACAATTTTATGTAATGCATTAGATCTAGGAAATTTTAAGTTCTATGTATATGTGTATTTGGTGTCATTCTTTTCAAATTTTATACAACTTTAGTGTAATACTGCTGGAATTTCAAAAACATTCTATATGGTATATTGTATGGAAATGAGTGTTAGAAAAAAATATTTTTCCATAGCTCTGTCAAAAGAGTATGGGCAAGTAGAGCAAGCCCTGGGCTTGGGATATTGAAAGCAACAAAGGGGCATAGCCCCTTAGTAGTGCAATAAAAATTCAGCATAAAAATTTAAAATCAATAAGTTGAATATTGTGTATTCAATAATTTTAAAATGCAATTTAAACTTACTTTGGAAGCAGAAATTTTTAATTTGTCTACATAATCCCAAACTTGATCAGGAGAAATTCGACCACAAACTTGAATTGTGTCAGGAATTTCCTACAGTAAAAAAAAAAAAAAAAAAGATTTAAATATTTAAAGCCCATAATAAATTTAAAAAGGACACTAATAAAACAGGGCTTATGGCACAATTTTCAAATTTTTTGTTAGTTATAGCAGTACTGCTAAAGATTTATTTTTCAGTTTACAATGAATTAAATTAATGACATCTCTTTCTCTAGTGTATTTACCAAAATAGTTAAAGGTGCCTGCAATTAGTTTACAATTTTATGCCTATTTAATTTATAATAGATGGCTAATGTCAAATCTATGTAACTATTCAGGCAAGACAGCTAAGATTCAAATCTTAAGATGTTTAAAAATTTCAAGAAATTAGTTTTAGTAGAAAAAAAAAGTCTGAATAGGTCAAATCAATATCAGGTATAATAAAAAAAGTTAACCATTCAGAATACACATCACAGGGGACTTAGTTTTACTGCCATCAAAATGTTCATGGATTAATGTATACATTTATATTTTAGCTTTGAAAGGAAAGAGAGAGATATCAACTTAACATTAAAAACTAAATTAGTAAAATAAGCATTAAATTATTAAACAAATATGCATTTATTTTGCCAGTTTTCCACACTAATGTTGACAGTCTTCAGTTTAAAAAAATATATATTAAAAAAAAACTGTCACAAATTAACAATTTTGTTACTTAAAACAAATTAAAAATAAAAGAAGTTTACCAACAATAAAAACATAACAGTGATGGTCACTGATTGCAAATGAGTAAAGTTTCACAAACTAATTAAAACAACTACTTTATTCATTATAGGCATTTTAGTCTTGATTCCTATAGAATACTTACAATCTGAATTAAATATTTTATAGTTGTACCACTATTTACATAGGTAATACTTTATCTATATAAACTATTTTTTAGGACTTTTGCATGTCTATGTTACTGACAAGAAAATATTTATCCCAAGAAAAATTAATAGGTAGATGATCTTAAAAAAAAATCATAATTGTTATTATGATCATAAATTATGTTCAAGCTTGTCTATCAATATCACTATTTTTTCTTCAAATGAGGGGTCTGAATGTAATGTTTTGAATTTCAAATTAATTCGTCAATGCAAACTATTAATGTAAAATTATATTCAGAACTTTCAGTTAGAATCTAGTCACTTTAGCCTTAAAGAAAATAACCCATGACATTATTGAAATGAATGTCGACAAAAAAAACTTCAATAGCATAGCTATAAAAGCATTTAGGGTTTTCAGGATTATTCATCTGTAGATCTTTTTATATCATGAAAACTTCTATCTCTACTTACACATGAAAGGAAAAAGTATTCGATATTTTTACCTGTGAAAATATTATGTAGTAAAGAAACAATATAATCTTGAAGAATGATGAATAGGTAATACTCATAAGAATACGTTAGCTGCCAGTTGACAGAAGTTATGTGAAATCCAGTTAAAAATTATTGTATACCCACTTGCTTACCAATATTGAATAGGCTATATGGGGGAAAAAATTGAGTTTACTTCACAACTTAAAAAATATTTAGATTCATTTCAGATTTCCATTCAAGTCCTAATTACTCCAAGGTAATACACATTATTTCTCCTTATCCCTTTGCTCCATATATATATAACATACAATTGTTTTCATAAACATTGCAAAATACAATCACTTTATGTAATGGGTCTCTAGGAGTGGGATAAGCCTTTACAAAGACTATGCTGAGTTCTCAAAATTTTTTTTATGATATGCTGATGTCACTAACATGATTATGCAATGATTTCATGCATGATGAATATAATAGTTTAATATAAACGTGTATGTATATACGTTAAACATGCTATATATGTATTTAAAGACATTTAAAATAAACTCGTTTTATACATTAAATGAATATCATTGAAAATGGAAAGAAGTTTACACCATTGTGCAGCTTTTACATATATTTAAATAAATCAATGATATAAAATATCTTTATTATAACGATCCGGAGAATACAACTTAATGTGATCTGCACTACAGGGTGCCATCTAGGCATTTGAACATAGAAAAATTTATAAAGTAGGCAGATACGTAATTAAAAAAAAAAATTTTTTTTAAAAATATTTTGGTTCCGGTCGTTAGCCCATGTCACTAGCTCAGTGGAATAGCAGAGATTAAATAATATAATCTAAGAGTATATAAAAAAAGAATAAAATAAGCCACTGCCAGTAATTAGCATACAAACATTTATTTATGCACATATATATAAGATTGAAAATTGTTTTAGTATCAGTTTACATTTTAACATTATTTTTAACTTTACTTTAGATTTTAATTTATATTATATTATAAGTTTACATTTTAATTAAGTTCGCACAGATGGAATTATAAAAATTTGTTTTAATAATGTTGAGTATAGATCGGTTACATAGATTACAACGGTTAAAAACATTTCAAAATAAACATAAACGATCAAAATATAAAATCATTGATACTGACAATTGCAGAGGGAAATTTATAAGTAACCCAATAGTATTCACCATAAGATACTTGCATTGTCACCAACAACTTAAAAGACATCCGAATAAATACATTATAGATACTCACCGTAAGGTATCATTATTTATCGAATGTCTATATATTTTGATCAAATATGAAAACCCAAAACATACTTAACCGATAACCAATCCATGCAAGCGTCTATAAACAACTTAAATTTAATGCATTTTTATTTAGAGTCGAGTATGAATAAACTACATAGATTTGCATTTGAAAATAAAATATTCTATCCCTATTTAACCTTAGACTAAAATTCGCAGTCAAACTGGCATCAATTCATCTGATACATCAATGTATTCAATGTAATACGGAATACGGCAGCACCAAAAAGATTAAAAGAAGACATTGACTCTCATCAGATAGGAATATTACATCTATCTAATGAGAAGAACAATAAAAAAACTCCATAGAAAGGAACTGCATTCTCAGTCTTATAATTCCTTCCATAGGCAAATGGGTGAGTGCGGCGTATATATAAACGATTCTGCCAGTAGCGAATCTCCGACTATATCTACTAACTACATCAATATATCCAATCCATTGACCCAATTTAACGACACAAATAACCTAAGATTACCCTCCCCTAATATAACTTTACAAATGTATACAGCCATTCACGCCAGACTTAAGTTTAACATTGATATATTTTAATTTATCGGAAAACAGAAATTAAAGAACAAAATTAAATATATGGAAATGATTTTAAATAAATAAAAAATATATCAAATAACATTATTAATAAAGAATTTAGTTTGGTCAGATAGGATTCTATTGCATTATTTACTAAAAAGTTTTAAAATTTAGAGTTCTTATTGTTTCAAGTGAATATAAAGTTCTTACGATTTTTAAAATGTCCAACTTTACCCGTTGCTTGCCTTGAACGTGAATTCCCACGCCGTCCTAAAGAGGTTGATATTCTGAAGGCCGATTTATTTATCCATCCGGAGATTTTTGCTTTAACTAATCCTCAATGTAGAAAACGATAGTTCATTTCTCTTTCTTTCTTAGCAGAACTGAAGGGGTTGAAGAGTGCGTCTTTTCAATCCCTTCTCCTTCACTTCAGCACTAACACATATCTGTCACATCGTAAATAATCAATCATTAATAATTTCCAAACTTGTCTTTTTATATTAATTTGAAGGATTGAATTTATACTGCGTCAACGATGAGATGGTCTTTTCGCTGAGGTCCGATTCCATTGCTTTTCTCTTCATTGGCTATTAGTTTCTATTGTTTTCCTATCTGACCGATGCTTATACATTTAAATGCCCAAGGCTAGTTTACATTTAACTAATTAAAACAATTATTTCCATTTCTGATTACTTAATGTGTTTTCCAAATTTAAAGAAATATTTTTATCTCTAAATCTTTTTAAGTTTTTGTTTTTAAAATATCTTTCTATTTTTAATAAAGTTTTATTTTAATAATTTTTTTTTTATCTGTGCGGTTTATATATATGAGTTTAACATGATTTTTTAATTTTCAGTTTTTAATTCTTAAAAAAGAAATTTTTATTGGCGAACTTTTTTTTTTATGTTTACTAATAAAAAATAATGTAACGTACGTATGTGCCCATTACATATCAGTAAACTTGCTTAAAAAAAAAATGAACAAAAAAAAATATTTTACTTAGGGTTAGTAATTATGGTACACGATTAATAAAATTTACAAAACATTCGGTTAGTATAAAGACTATATACAAAAAAAAATGTTGACTATCATTTTCCTAAGGACCATCCACATCTACACCTCCTACCCACAAGAGTTCTATTATTTATTTATTTTTTTATACATTTTATTTTTACACACGGCATGACAAGCAAGTTATTTAAATTATTTATTTAAGAAGGTTGCATTGAACTAAATACATTTTGAAAGATAATGGATTTATACATGTATATTTGCAGCACAATTATAAATACCACCAACTTATTTATGACTGATTAAAATGCTTAAATAAAATTACACTAAAGTAAATTCCCTACGGTACTCATCGGAAGGTACCACATTTCGATCATAAACTTACGTGGCTGTGTGTGCCTATACATGTTAAAGCATAATATATATCAACAAACAAAAAAAAACCATATTTATTACAACCTTTTGACTTTTTTTTTTAACAAAAATTAGTTTTAAAATTATTTGCACAATTTCTTCTGGCAGTGCTTTTATAAGATTTAAAGTATACGACTTTATGTAACAGATAAAAATATTTCATTTTGAAAAAAAAAATTTACTCAGGGTATGTGGTTTTTATTAATAGATCGACCCCACATTGGGCACCAGTTATAACAATCCAGAGAATACAACTTAACGTGATCTGCACTACAGGGCGCCATCTAGGCATTTGAACCAAGAAAAATTTATAAAGTAGGCAGATACGTAAGTCAAAAAAAAAATATTTTTTTTAAAAATATTTTGGTTCCGGTTGTTAGCCCATGTCACTAGCTCAGTGGAGTAGAAGAGATTAAATAATATAATCTAAGAGTATATAAAAATAGAATAAAATAAGCCACTGCCAGTAATTAGCATACAAACCTTTATATATGCACATATATATGATTGAAAATTGTTTTAGTATCAGTTTACATTTTAACATTATTTTTAACTTTACTTTAGATTTTAATTTATATTTTAATTTCTATTATATTATAAGTTTACATTTTAATTAAGTTCACACAGATGGAATTATAAAAATTTGTTTTAATAATGTTGAGTATAGATCGGTTACATAGATTACAACGGTTAAAAACATTTCAAAATAAACAAACGATCAAAATATAAAATCATTGATACTGACAATTGCAGAGGAAAATTTATAAGTAACCCAATAGTATTCACCATAAGATACTTGCATTGTCACCAATAACTTAAAAGACATCCAAATAAATACATTATAGATACTCACCGTAAGGTATCATTATTTATCGAATGTCTATATATTTTGATCAAATATGAAAACCCAAAACATACTTAACCGATAACCAATCCATGCAAGCATCTATAAACTTAAATTTAATGCATTTTTATTTAGGGTCGAGTATGAATAAACTACATAGATTTGCATTTGAAAATAAAATATTCTATCCCTATTTAACCTTAGGCTAAAATTCGCAGTCAAACTGGCATCAATTCATCTGATACATCGATGTATTCAATGTAATATGGCAGCACCAAAAAGATTAAGAGAAGACAGTGACTCTCATCAGATAGGAATATTACATCTATCTAATGAGAACAATAAAAACAAAACTCCATGGAAAGGAACTGCGTTCTCTGTCTTATAATTCCTTCCATAAGCAAACGGGTGAGTGCGGCGTATATATAAACGATTCTGCCAGTAGCGAATCTCCGACTACATCTACTAACTACATCAATATATCCAATCCATTGACCCAATTTAACAATGACACAAATAACCTAAGATTACATTCCCCTAATATAACTTTACAAATGTATACAGCCATTCACGCCCGACTTAAGTTTAACATTGATATATTTTAATTTATCGGAAAACAGAAATTAAAGAACAAAATTAAATAAATGGAAATGATTTTAAATAAATAAAAAATACATCAAATAACATTATTAATAAAGAATTTAGTTTGGCCAGATAGGATTCTATTGCATTATTTACTAAAAAGTTTTAAAATTCAGTTCTTATTGTTTCAAGTGAATATAAAGTTCTTATGATTTTTAAAACATCCAACTTTACCCATTGCTTGCCATGAACGTGAATTCCCATGCCATCCTAAAGAGGTTGATATTATCCATCCGGAGATTTTTGCTTTAACTAGTCCTCAATGTAGAAAACGATAGTTCATTTCTTTCTTTCTTAGCAGAACTGAAGGGGTTGAAGAGTGCGTCTTTTCAATCCCTTCTCCTTCACTTCAGCACTAACACATATCTGTCACATCATAAATAATCAATCATCATTAATAATTTCCAAACTTGTCTTTTTATATTAATTTGAAGGATTGAATTTACACTGCGTCATCGATGAGACGGTCTTTTCGCTGAGGTCCGATTCCATTGCTTTTCTCTTCATTGGCTAATAGTTTCTATTTTCCTATCTGACCGATGCTTTTACATTTAAATGCCCAAGGCTAGTTTACATTTAACTAATTAAAACAATCATTTCCATTTCTGATTACTTAATGTGTTTTCCAAATTTAAAGATATATTTTTATCTCTAAATCTTTTTAAGTTTTTAAAATACCTTTCTATTTTTAATAAAGTTTTATTTTAATAATTTTTTTTTTATCTGTGCGGTTTATATATACGAGTTTAACATGATTTTTAAATTTTCAGTTTTTAATTTTTAAAAAAAATTTTTTTATTGGCGAACTTTTTTTTTTATGTTTACTAATAAAAAATAATGTAACGTACATATGTGCCCGTTACATTATATAATAATAATCATATACAAAAAACTCTTTTCGGCAAATATTAAATTTTGTCCTTTTCAATGTGCTTCAATTAATTTACAATTACAATCTATATTGCATACATAGCGACATCTACCTTCCATTCATTTATCATTAGCCAATTATGAAAATTGATATTTTATATACGTTTATATAAATATGTTACAAATACAAGACTTTTAATTATATTAAAAAACATAATAGAAGATATATGAAACCAATTAATTATTTATAATAGAAATAATTGTATGAACATATATAAAACATTAATTAATTTGACTAATAATAAATGAATGTAACTTTATATAATATATATGGTTTTCTTTATGCCTTGAAATATTGTATGGTTTTAATAGGCTATAATTAATTTTATAAAAAAGATAGATGTTATGTATATCATAATTGTTTAAGGTTCAAACAAAATCTTTCACGAGGGAATATACACATAAATGGAAAAATGTGGGTGATTTAGTTTGCAAGTTGTATAAGAAAGGCATAGAAAAGATTAGGGATTTGTTAATTGAATGTAAATGCCTGCAAGAAGAAAGGGTACAAATAATGAAGTTGTGGAAGAATAAATATAAGCAAAGTTATTATACAGAAAGTGGGTTTTTATGCTGGGCTTGGGAAAAGGTGAGGGGGATTTAGATATAAAGGCCATGGAGTTGACAAAGTTTATGTTGTGGAAATGGGATGGAGGAGGATAGAGAATAGAGGAAAAACTTACAGTGGGAAATGATGGCTAACAGGTTTCTCTGGGCATAGTGGCAGATTCTAGACTCCAAAAAAAAGAAGCCACAGTGCAGCAGTTATAAATTAGTTGAAGCACATTGAAAGGGATAAAAATATTTGCCGAAACGCTTTTATGTAAATGATTATTACTGATATATATATATATCAACTTATTTAAATATTCTATATATTCACATATATGCACAAGATCAACGCACTTGTACACAAAGATTATAGATGCTACAGGTATGTGTATTGGAATATAATTTCAGACATGTGATAATTTAATATTAGAGTAGCATTTTGGTTGGATTTCTTTTATCTTCATATAGTTTGTGTTTCAGTATCAGGATTGTTAAGAGAAAATAAGGAAAACTACCTCTTCAATTAAAACCTTCATTTTAATATATATATATATACACACAATCACAAATAGATTTATAAAAAGTGATTATCGTTTTTTTACAGTGCATTTTCAAAATCTTACAACTACTTGAAGATGTTAATACACTTTACTGCATAAACACATGCACATAATACACACAATTTATTCATATTTGTACAAAGTATCTGCAAAGTTTCACATTTCTATTTTTGTATCAATTTATTATAAAAATCATATCGTTATACATCAAGACTTTATAAATAAACTTTAAAAAAAAACCCATTTGAATATATATATATATGTGGATACATACATTTGAATTGACCTTTTCCTCATCAAAAATTCTGCTTGGTCAAGTGATAAAACTAAACTTTTGATTGGTCAATTACAGAATCAACTGTAAAAATATATTCATCTTTTAATATTATATCCGTTTTAGTTTCATTTGTAAAAAGCAGATTAATAATTTGTCAGAATATGGAAGTGAACAAAAGTTTTTTCAAAAATACATTTCTATTTATAATTATAAAAATATTTTATAGCAGAGAACCAAATAAGAATGTTCATAATCTATTAGAAAATATTGTGTACATCATTGATTTTCTTTCTCAATTTACATTCGTGTAAAAGTAAATAATTTTTACTAAAATCTTACCTTTTTTGTAAAATAATTTTATTTTCAGTATATTTTTATCAAAATAATTTATATGTAAGAAAAATACTCCAAAAAATTTATTTTTCAAATCAAAACAAAAAAGTTGGAGGTGAAAATTGTTGACAAGCGCTTCCTTGTGTTCAATATGAGCAAAACCAATCAGCACCTAGGAAAGACCACCTTCTTCCATTGTTAAAACTTTAAATATTGATTTTTTTACTTGTAAAATAATTCTAGAGGGCAGTATCATGTGGTACTTTTTAAGCTTTAAAATGAGCATAAATTCGCTGATAATGTAAATTGCCAGTTTTCAAGTGACTTGAAGCCATAACCGACTAGAGCCGGTGAACTCCATTAAAAGATTAAATATTTAAAATTTTATAAAAGTCTGAAAGAGTTGATGATATAAAAAAATATAATCGTGAACTAGTATGGAAAGCTAAAGAAAAGAATAAAAGACTCAAAAATGTAAAACATCTTTGGTATTGGTAGGAAACTTATTTCTGCAATAAGAGATGGAATTATTACTAGAAAGAGATATATCCCAAAATGTGTAAGAGTTCTAGCAAGAATTATATAGCAATAAAGTGAAGGAAAAGTAACTTCTACAACTACTATATCTTCTGAATTGACCCCCGATTTAAAATAAAGACAGGCAGATTAAATTTATGAAGAAAAAAAATTGAAGATATGCAATTATATATCATAAAAGAAATGGATGAAGAAATAGAAAAAATTCTGGCAAAGTAATATACTAAGTTTAAATGATAAAAATATACCAGATGATTGAAAAAATGCAGTACTAATATTATTTAAAAAAGGTGATAAAGATATTACAAATTACAGACCTATCAGTCTTTTATCAATTCCTTACAAATTTTTATTAAGATTACAACTAGTCTACAATGAACTTTGGATTTTAACCATCCAAAATAACAAGCTGGATTTAAATGGTTTTAGTACAGTACATCATATTTAGATCAATGAGTACGAGTTGCAATTACATTTTGAATTTGTAGATTATGAAAAGGCATGATTCTATAAGCATTTCTTCAGTGATTAGAGCATTAGATAATCAAGGTATAGATTGAGGATGTTATCATATTCTGAAGAATATTTATAAAAATGTGGCAGCAACAATTAGGTTACATAATAATACTATGAAGATTAATATCGAGAAAAGTGCAAGACAGATTGACTACATATCTCCAAATTTTTTTACAGCAGTATTGCAAGAAGTATTTTGTGGATTGAAATAGGAAGCCAAAGGAATAAAAGATTAGTTAAGTCCTTTAGATTTTGTAGATGATGTAACTATTTTCATAAATAATGCTTTAGAGCATCAGGAAATGTTGCTAGTTATCAGATGAAAGTAAGACTAAAGGTAAATGTTAAAATGATTAAAGTAGAATGAATTGTCTAAAAAAGGATAATGAGTTAGAAGTTAACAATTACAAATATCTTGGTCAGATTATTATAAATAGAAACATAATGTATGAAATTAAGAATTAAATAGTTGGACTGCTTTTGATAGAAATAACTTAATATTAAAATCTTGCTGTGTGAATGGAAAGGTTGTTAATAAATGTGTTTTACCATTCTTACTTATGGATGTGAGACATTTAACAGAAGAGCAATAAAGACTATTCAAAGAAGTAAGAAGAGATGCATGTTAGGAATAACAAGAGATTAAAAATGAAATATATAGGTAAAACTACAAACAGGTGTTACTGACATCATTGAAAGAATCAAAAGACTGAAATGGAATTGCTGGACATATTATTAGAAGAGATGATCAGTTGAACTCTTAAACTGGATTCCAAGAGATTGTAAAAGACCTAGATAGAGACCACATATGAGGATAGATGAAATGTGCTGGGATGATCTGGAGGCTAGAGATCAGAGATAAGTTGAACTTGGAGACCATCCTGCAGTGGATTAATAATGCAGAACTCTCCATACAGTAGTGCCACCTGTACCAACCAGAGTAATCAATGGATGCCAGAAGGCTTGTGCATAAAATCCTTATCTAGTGTCTTGTTTATAACAATTATGTGCTAGTATAAGAGATGGTGATCATGTGATGTTTGGTGGATTAATAATGGTTGAAAATGATGATGACATATATTTGTACCAAAATGTTTTCTGCATATAAAACTTTTTTTTTAAAAAAAGCTGTAAGATCTTTCAATACAACAGAAATAAAGAAAAAATGACATGATTAGCAAAGTGGATCAAAACAAAAACAATCATAGCTTTAAACTTTTAACAGTTCATCCATTTTCATTATTGCTAACACAATAACCATTATACAATCTTATAAATCATTAATAAAAAAAAACACCAATCGCCTGACTTTAGTTAGAAAATTAAACAAGTTGCTTACTGAATTGCAAAGTAAAATCTTTGAATAAGCATGGTGCTATCCAAATCTTTGGCAAACATTTCCACTATAATGAGTTGTTCAACTTACATTTAATTAGATCACTGTTGCAAGTATCTTTCTGTGGCCCAAATTTATTCACCAAGTAAAATTAAATTATCTATAAAATTAAAAAAAAAAGAAGAGTAAAATGCCAATAGTAAAAAATCACACCATAAGGATGGACACTTCCATAACCATGTGGAATTAGACATGAAAATGAACGAATTTATTACACATAAAAGCATAATTTAAATCTGCATTCAGCTGAGATATTCAATCATATTTTGCTAGCCTTATTAAAAAATAAAATTTGGCACAGTTCAAATTATTCTCTAATTTTGCTTCTATGTATTTTTTCTGTTAGTACAATATTATACTACAAAAATATATAAAAATACTAAAACAATTTTATTTTTTTCGCAAAAATTTTGTAAGACTGATTCTAAGTTTTTTTTTTGATACTCTGCTTTCTAAGGAAATAAATTTTTGGCATTTATTTTAGTAAAGTAAAGTGTTGTATTATTTATTTAATTTTCATATATATTTGAATATTGTCATTGCCTCAGATAAACCAAATGATATCGTATCTTAGTCGAGCTACTAATAATATATAATAAATTGTGCATAGACCAAAGTATTACTAGGGGGGGGGGGATACATCAAGTGAAGCAAATTGTCCTTCATTTCCCATCAATGAATATTGGACTACCAATCACATATTACAGAAAACTATATATATTTGATAAATATAAAAAAAATCTTATATATAAATGTCTTCAAATCAAAATGTAATATACACTTGCTATTTTTTATTATACAGCTTTTACATGATGGTAAGAGTGTTATTACTGTTGGTAGAAAATCTCAAGTATTTGATATGTAAATGGATATTAAACATGGAATTATGCAAACTCCAACTTTGTTTTTAAGGCAATGGTCTTGGAAACAGTTTAAATGAATTTATAAAGCAAACATTAATATGCAGTAAAGATTTTGTTTATAATTTAAACTGATTAAAAACAAAAACCTTATCATGGTTTCTAAATTTATAATACATTGGAAATTATTCTCTATTTATAGAATCATACATATTTTGAATGTAACCCATAAAATGTTTTAATAACTCATGTTCAAATAACTTGGGTGCTATACAAATTGACCCATGTTGAGAAAATATGTTCAGTGACTTAGCTTGAGAAATCACAATACATTTTGACAGGATATCGAAATTCAGAGACTTCTATATGTTGTCACAACTAAAAAGTAACCAAGTATTTCATCAACGATATTTATTTCAGGTAAATTAGCTGTATATATATATATATATACAAGTTATTCTGTCAAATTTATTGCATGGAAGTTAGAAATTAATTTTTATCAATGTCATATAAAAGCAAGAACATTTTATTTATGGATCTTTTGTAGTATTGTGAAAATATAATGGTATGAATGTAAAACTATTCAGAATACTGTTCTGAATGTGATATTGAATTTACAATAATAATGTCATGCTCTCATCAAATTAGACATATGAAATGAATGAAGTGTAATAGATTCCTTGTAACAGTATTTTAAGTGGCAAAGTATAGTCCGTTTTCATAATCAAAATCTTATATTTCAAAAAGATGTCAAATCAATTTCTTTTATTGGAGGATGTAGATGAATATTAGTATAATAGATGTACATTTAGGCAAGGTACAGAAATATTAAAAAAAAAAACTATACAAAAGCTTTAAGATGACAAATAAAGCAGATAAAGACTAGTCTGCAAGATACAAGAAATGTATAGCATTAGTTTATACAGCCAATGTAAAAACTGCCATTATCTTTGTATTTTTTTGTCACTTTTTGTGTTTGTTTGCATTTATAATGTCACTCATTTATGATTAACTTAATGCTAATAAATAAGTATATATACATTAGAATATAATTTAGATATAGTTTAAAACTAGATTATTTTAAAAAGTTGCTTTAATTTTAATACTATAAACGATTTTTTTTTTAAGAAAGTTTATATCTGAATGCAGATAGTAATGAAAAAAAAACTTCCAATAGGTTTTGTCAAATTCAAATTACGACCAGATATCAATTAATAATGATAGCTGTGTTGATATGATTAGTAAACAAATCTTGAGCTTACTGATGAAATCCTTGGAGATCCAAAATCAAATCAGTTATATAATACATACTTTATTAGATATTTTTCAATTCACGTGAAAGATAATACGAATTTAAAATAATTTGATTAAAATAATAATCCGTAACAAACCGTATTAAAAGATAGGAAAACTACCTCAATAAGTGTTCTACTTGATAGTTGGACTTTAAACGTAAACCAAGATAACCAGTTTTTAAATAATTTATGCTCAAACAAATTAGCTTATAATCGTTTTTAGCTTTGTATTTATATAATCGATTAAAAGATAAACAAAATTCTTAATTATTGTTTATATTACATACATATTAAACGTTTTTAAATATAACCAGCATTAAACTTTGGTAACACTCTTAAGAATTTATATTAGGTCTAAATTAATATTTTCCCCACATCAAATCAAGTTTGGAAAACCTTTTGACACCAAAAGAAGAAAATAAATTTTCAATTAATTAAGATTTTATATATTAGTAATTCTTGATAATAATTACAACATTGAAAATAATGAATTAATCATAAATTATATTAATTTTATAAAAACTTAAAGCTATTATAGTTTTTTTTCGATAAGAAAATAATGAACTAATAACTTCAAAGTAATTTAAATAAATTTTATAATAAAAAATGTAAATATAACTATAAAAATCACTCATTTTTATGAGATTATACATCAGGATAATGCAACATTTTTTTTTAAAATACAAGCTTCCTTTTAGATTGTACTTTAAATATAAATCAAGAAGTTAAAAAAATAATGGTATTTGATCACATCGTTCTACATTGGACGAAATATTTTAAATGTTCTGAGAAATTTTAAGCCATTCCATATAGAGTATTAACTTTCCAAATATGCAATTTCATATCGATATAATTTAAGGATGGTTCCAAAGATTTAATAATATCTAAATTGTGCAAAAATTCATGGAACATGTAAAATATCCTCATATTTTTTAAAAGAACATTTTGACTGAATTTGCTGAATAAATTTAGCATTTCTAACTTAGTTTTACTGAAACCAGTGATTATTTTAAAATGAACTTGGTTCACCTAATATTCTACTAGTCTGAAGCTGTTTTGCAGAATACTTAAATTATAATCCCAACAATATATTACAGGAAATTTACATGTTTTTTAATCCACAGAGAAAAAAAACATGGATCTGCATAAGTTTAAAAGCTCAAATTATTAATGGCAATTAATTGGAGCAGCACCAGTTTATATCAAAAGATGAACCAAAATTGTAATTCCATCATTGTTGTAAAAAAGCAATTGTTGGCAGACTTCTTTTTGTAATCCAAAACAAATTACTCACTCATAAGGAATGTGGCAACAATAATTTCTACAATATATGCTTTATGATCTATTGCTATGCTCATGATATTGTTTCTACATTATATTCATAATAGAAATCAGTTTGTCTATACATTTTCTACTTATGAATCTCAAGTAGTTTTGGTTGCCACTATAGAGCTCAGGTATGCATTAATTTCTGCACTGATTTGTTGTGCTATAGTTTTGCATTGTAATGATAGCTTTTGCATTATTCATCACCTCCTGTAAGAATTATTTTCTTAACTAAGGTTTTCTCCATCCTCTGGTAATGCAGTCATCACTGATGAAAAGATTAAATTTGCATAAATAATTTTAGGTACCAATGCTCCACTTAATAGATATCAGAAATTTGACTTTTTTAAGTATATGAAAATCCAACACTTCTTTTCACTGATTCAAGAAAGTAATGCAAACTTCCTGCAAAATACTCTCTCTATTTGAGCTTAGAAGTACAAGTTAAAAAAGAAGTAATATTTCCCTTTTTATGCTGTCAACAATACTAGCATGACAAATATTATTTTGTCAATTTACTGTATATATATATATTATTAAAAAAAGTATTTTAGACATGTAAAAGTTTAAATATTGAATACTAAAAAACTATCCTAGTTTAACCTCTTACCTTATAAATATTCAATGTGTATTTCTTCTATTGTACAATAGAAATCTAATTTATTTCCCACTCAAATTCCTGGCTATTTCTTCAATAATGATAATGATTCAATTCATTCATCAATTAGTCTTGAAAATATACTAGTCATTTGAGGAAATCCATTTCCTGACTAGCATACATCGACTTTGAAAACAGCAAAATTATACACACAAGTCTTTATAAAAGATACACATATAATGTAGTAACTTATAAGTTAATTGCAACATTTTAATAAACATTGGCATAAATATCAAAAAATAACTTTGTCTATAACTTTTTGTCTAATTCTGAAACAAACTATAGTGAAGGAAGATATTACTACTGTGTGTATATACATCGCCATTTCAAAGAAAGAATCCATATTTCCACGGAAAATTTTGAAATATGTATATATAAAGAAATCTTCAACAAGATTTATCATTGTTAAAAAAATTTGGTAAAGGTAATTCAAAATGTGTCATTTCTCAAATGCATTCACGTTTCATCTGAAATGATTAAATTAAATCAACATATATTACTAAGGTAATTATGCAACAAGATGGGCGTTGCTACAAGATTCATGTATAAACTCCTTATGTGCTTACATATATACAAATTCTCAGGGTGCATACTTGATATATCAAATAAATTCAATATATATTACAAAAAAAAAATTATCAACTTCATAGGTATTAATTTAATTACCTCAATAATTGAATCATTTAGTTAAGTTGGACATTCAAAAATGTTCCTGGTAAAGGTCTTTAATCCTTTAGTTTGTCGTTGCCCAGATCATAATAACTAATGATATAAATCTGATCATTTCCATTATAAATGATCGAATTTCATTTGCAAACAAATCATTATCTAATGTATATATATATTCTAATAATTTTAATAACGTTATAAACAAACAAATTGAATGTCACGTTATTCAAAACAGATGAGTTGGTATAAATAGATTTATGAAGATCGCTAAAATAGACCAATGATTGATTTTCTATTCATATAGCCACATAATTAAATTAAAATGATCGATTTTTGATAGGGAAGGAATTCTATTTGAAACTTTATTAAGCGATCGTATTAAGTTTGATTCGTAATTCATATTCTATATATATGCATGTGCAATAAATGATAAACAATGTATTTGTTTGTTCAATAGCTCAATTATAAGATAGGCCTAAAACTCTAGAAATGATCTTCGCATCAATTTATAATTATAGGATTAATAACTCAAATTTAACATTTTCAGTAAAAAAAAACAACAACTTTTAAGCCTCCCACAAATTATTAATATAAACGAATAGTTTGTTACTCATGAGATGTAAGCACAGGAAATAAGTTTATCAGCAATCCATGGATTTTTCGTTTGAGACCGTTTCACTATTATTACATCAAATCATGCAGGGCAAAACACATTTATGCAAATAAAACTGCTAAGATTTAAAAATAGTATGCTTTAATGTATTACCCACTCTCGTCATAACAACAAAATTAACTCACTTGAATTTAACACCATATTGCTAAAAACACACGAGTAATTCGACTTGTTTTTCAGCACTTATTCAGCATGGATGTATCTTACATGTGGAGTTTGTAATTATAAATTCTATTTCATTTTCAAATTGCATTTAAGTCAATACTTTTTAAAATCTACATAATTTGTCTGTGTAAATTAATATAATGTTTGAATATATATCACAATATATTAGAAGTAAAATAAACATCAGCTTTGCTCTATTGTTTTAAACAAGTTTTTTTTAAGTTTAGTATTATTTATAAAATATTTGATATTAAAATGATTACAAAATATAGAACTTAGATGCTCATATATAAATTTCCTTTAATACAACCTAATCTAGAATCTTTTATTTAAAGCCACATCATAAGCAACAATACACTCTGATATTTGTAATCTTAGAAAATAACACCATTTATATTTTATTCAGTTTAATAATTTTGAAAAAACATCAATATTACAGATAATTAACTATATTACATTTGGAGTCTTAATCCAAGGAATTTTTAGTGCACATTCATAATAAAAAATATTGAATGGTATATTGCTCAGGAATTCATAAGGATTTTGAACATCAGAAGTGACAAAGCTGAAATCCATGGTCTTGAAGCTTCAAATATGCCATACTACCACTGCATCAAACTACACAAAGTGTCATCCATAATGAAAAGATCAAGAACTTTAATGAATGAGAATTACAAACTTTATTGAAACATTCAAATGTATTCCATTCTACTATAAATGTGAATTGGAAATATAAAATTTTTGTATAGTACAAAAGTAATTCAAACTGGACATCTGCAAAATGAATTTGTACAAAAATTTCTGGTGTTAATATAATTTGTGTAATCTATAAAAACCATATTCACAGATATGTATTTTAGAAAAAAAAAAAAATTCAGGGAACACGATAAATTTTTTTGGGTTATACTAGAAACTTTATTTATGAACACTATTTCTATTAACTTGATATTCATCACATGACCACCACTTCTTATGCTTGTGTATAACTGTTTTTAAAACAGGCAAAACTCACTATACGTATTGCCACACACAGCAAGCTAGAGTAATCGATGGATGCCAGGCTTGTGCATAAAATCACCATCTAGTGCCTACTCATCCAATATCCCCAGACTAGTTTCTGGCTTGTGGTCTTTGTCAGTGAGGAGCCTTGGATCTGAGAGTACTGCACTTAGATCTTAGGATCTAATGCAAACCTCCAAAGACACCAAAATGTATGGGTGCTGAACTGAGTTCAGACCCATATGACAATATAAGCTAATGGGCTTAGATTGAAGACATTAAGGTGTTTTCAGTTTAAGACTCATAGTTTTGTAGTTAAGTGGAGATAAAAGGTGGCTGTTAGAGGGTTGCCATTAGATCTAGATGCAGTGCTCTCAGATCCAAGGCTCCTCACTGACAAAGGCCACAAGCCAGAAACCAGTCTGGGGCTATTGGATGAGTAGTCACTAGATGGGGATTTTATGCACAAGCCTTCTGGCATCCATAGATTACTCTAGATTGCTATGTGTGGCTATACATATAGTGAGTTTTGCCTGTTTTGATACATTCATGTTAGTTCAAGAAATGATTGGATATAGAAAAACTATTCACAACCGGCTAAAACTGTAATTTCCATGTTCACATGAAAATATTAATTTACATATTTCTATATAAAATTCTTAACTATTATATACATATATTTCATTAAATATTCTCATATATATATATATATCATACATACACAGAAAACAAGTTTAATGTCCCAAAAAATATTAATGTCACTCTACAAAGTTTCAAGGCAAGTTCAAAGATATTTAAGTTTTACCTCAATAAATATATACAGACACTGAACTAAAAAGTAAATAGATCACTGGAATTTAAGAGCGTAACAGATTTTATAAATCAGTACAGCACACTAATAATTTTTATTAGTCACCCATTAGACTAGAGATTATATTCAATATATTATATAATTTTATCTAAAAAAAAAAAAAAAGAATCTAAGGCACTTGTATATTTAAGCATTACCATTATTGTAATTATAGTTATCATACTTTTTTCCAATTAATAAAAAAAACTACATAAGATTTATTCCATTTTCATGTTTTATTTTATATGTACAATATAGAGACTTTATGACAGATAAATAAAATGGAGCAAAATATCAGTGTTTTCACAATGAACAATAAGAATTTGTCTTTTCTGATCAATTATAACTTTGATCCAAAAAATAATTTGTAAAAATATTAAGCAAACCTAGTCTTTGAAATTTTTTCTTCTGAAAATCATTATATGACATTTGTTGCATAATACATCATATGAATAGATGTTTCTCTTTTAATTATTATGAATCTTCAAGTAAAAATACATTGGTTTATTCACTAAATGCTGTAAAAAACATAGTATATAAGAAAAAAAAAAAAAGCAAACAAAAATGCATAGATCTAGAAAATTTAATGACTAACTTAAGCAGATGAACATCACAACCATAATCGTAATTTTTTAAAAAAAATGCATACTTAAGAAACAAAAATAATTGACCATAGGGATGATTATAGATCAGGGGTCCCCAACCCTATGCCCGCGGGCACCATGGCGCATGCCGCACATTTTACGTGTGCCCGCCCGCTATCCAAATACGATAAAAAATTATTTATCTGATACAAATAAATTTAATTTTTAAAATTTCTTATAAATTATTGTATTATATTGTAATCAAATTGTAAGGCATACTATACTTTATTTTTGAAATAAATATTTTTTTGCACATTGTGTATTATTAACAATATCCAATTATAAATTTACATTGAAAAATTAATGGTGCCCGCAACCTGGCTGGTATTATAGAATGTGCTCTTAAGTGCAAAAAGGTTGGGGACCCCTGTTATAGATCAATTTCCAAATGATTGAAAATGAAAAAAAGTTATCTAGCCAAAGTGTTTTTACAGTGTAATTTAATCTTTTGAACTGACATTTTCAACTGAAGACAGGTTGAAATAACAACGCAATAGTAAAATACTACTAGTGCATTAATATTCACTATTTACAACTACACTACAACCTTTAATAAAATTAGTACAAGAATATTAAACTGATTATAAATATTCTTTTGCCAATTAATTTGCTGAATTCATCTAAACTGTGTATGCTTTTCAAAATATATATCACCATCATTAACTATTATCAATCCACTGCGGGAAGAATATCTTAAATAGATAATAGCAATGGTTAAATATATTCCATCATTTAAACATTCAAATTTACCCTTTCCTATCCTGTTACATTGTTTTTTATTTAACACTCCTTAAATAGCAATAATGCTCTGGTAAGTAAGATGGCAGACTGACTTATAAGTTCCAGGATGAATTTTCAGAAGAATAATGTAAAAAAAAAATCTTAGCTGGAACTGCAAGAAGATACTCAATATGGCCCACTTAGTTGCTCAAAATATCCTGTAACCTTCTGAACAATTAACCATACAATTATTTTTTCAACAGTGGCAATAACGAAATATAGATTAGATTGTCAATAAAAAAATGTCATATATCACATAACCCCATTTCTTTTATAGATTAGAAGGCTCTAAGGTGGCAAAATAAAAATATTTTATAGAAAATTGTCCAATTGAAGTTATTACCAGCACCCATCAACTTCCCAGAAGATAAACAATTATATAGGGGATTATTTAAATTGCACATTAAAACTGGAAAAACTCTCCATACAGTAGTGCCATTCAGTCTGAGCCAGAATAATCAATGGATACCCAAGGCTTGTGCATAAAATCCCTATCTAGTGCCTATTAATCTAATATTCCCAGATTAGTTTCTAGCTTGTGGCTTTCATCAGTGAGGAGCCTTGGATCTGAGAGCACTGCACCAAGATTTTAGATTCCTGACGAAAGCCACAAGCTAGAAACTAGTCTGGGGATATTAGATGAATAGGCACTAGATAGGGATTTTATGTACAAAACATTTGGCATCCATTGATTACTTTGGCTTGTACTGAGTGGCACTGCTGTATGGAGTTTTAATAAATTATGAGCAAGCATAAGAAATGGTGATCATGTGATGTTTAGTGGGTTAAATCGCATATTATTACTGTTGAAGTGTTTTAATCAAATCTGATGAATAAACATCTACAAAACATATGTTTTATGAAGTACCTTCATGTTAATCTTTTCTAATATAGCGCATGACAATAAATTGAAACCCCAAATAATGTATTTATGACTCTAACAGTATTATGGTGTAGTGTGATATCCAATCACATCTTAGAGACTAAATCCAAATTGAAGTTTCAATATAATTTAACCATTAAGATGGCACATTAGTCATATGAGAATTAACAAATTAGTCATGTGTTCATTTCAAATGAATTACTAACTGAAGTCATAATTTTTCAATAAAAAACTGATTTATTAGTTTTCGAAATGGTCAATATTATAAATAATTGCTAATAGTGTATCTATGAGCCATTATGATGTCTATTCTAAAAGATATCTATGGTAATAAAAAATTTATCAGGATAGATTACTTTGAAACTTTTATACTTCACACATACACAAACTATTATTCTTTCAAACAGTAATCTTTTGATTTTCCATTCACACCCACATATACAAACTAACATTGTGCTTCTAAACAGTAGTAACTTTTTGATTTTTCCATTCCGCATACAAAAATATAAATGGGTACTAATGGTCTGACACATTAAAAGGGAACATAAGCAAACAGAATAAAAAATTCATCTTAGCCCACTGCAAGAGCCTTGTATTGGGAAACAATAATCAGAGTGACAATGATACCATTAATTCAAGTCTGCCATTCAACTATACAGGAAAGTAGTAAATAATTAATTAAGCCACCGATAATTAGCACAGATAAAAAATCCATTGTCTACTACCACTCATTTTCAGACAGAAAATGCAGTATACATATTTTATTTATATTGCGCACCAGTAATCTAATCCAGTATTCAGACTTCAAATGGTGAGGTAGGATTCTTTAAAAAGTATATATTATAGTGATTAATATCTTGTACAATCACTGAAGCTATAAAGTGAAATAATATTAAGGAAACTTTTCACAAGTGTGTACAAATTGGCGGTTAGCAAACTGGAATTTTTCACTAAATAAATATTAATAGCTATATCTGAATAAAGTTGTGGTTTCAAAATAATCCCGAAACAAAATCTAAATTATACTCTCGAGTAATTATTATAGCATTTTTCAAATTAAACTATTAATTCAAATACTTTTAGTGAATTTAAACTTACCGTGGATTTAATTAGATATTTTAAGTATTAACATAAAATTTTGTTATATAGTATCATTCAGGGTGAGTGCATTCAACAATTGCATTTAAAATATTTTATAATCTATTACGCCTACTAATTTAATCCAGTCTCTCTGATCAATACTTTCTCTTCACCAAATTTCCTTATTCATCTTTTTCATGTACTATCCGTTTTAAAGTAATGATCCAGGTTGACATCAGTTATCCAACTATTATGTAGTTCATAGATTAAAATACATATGAACTGATTTTCCTAAAATCTAATTAACTCATGCTTAATTTTCATAATTCGAGTGCTTAGTGAGTTAATACAATCCAAATCCATTGTTATTGTTGGAAACATCAAATCCGGACAAAGATGGTTATCATATATAAGTTTACAACTGAAAATAACTAATAAAATAACTTTGAATTACAAATAACTTCTTGAAAAAAGTACACCATTGAGTTATCATATCCTTTCCAGTCTTTATGCTTACTTCCAGTCTATACTATATTTGAAATGAATGGAAATATATAATTATTAAGATATAATACATAAATCATATTATTTATTGAAAAATTACATAGAAATGGCTTTTTATATAAAAGATAGATTCAGAGCTTTGGTTTCAAGAATTTGCAAAACTGCAGCAGTCTTTAGTGAATATAGATATAATTACCATCTAGGGCAGAAAAGCTAATAGCCATGAAAATAGATCTTTGCGATAGTTGGAAATATACTTTGGGTTGATTTAAAATACTTTATCTTGAAATATATCCTTGAAAAAGCATGAGAATAACATAACTTCTAGGTGAATCCAACATAGTTTTTTTTTCTCTCATGTGTCATAGCATCAGCCGGGAAGCGAATCCGCTAACCCAGGACAACTGCTTGTAAAGCAGCTATCGCTGATCTCTTGACCACCAATGCTTGACGAATCCAACATGTTTCTTCCCAAAATCCTGTTAACTACAGTTTCCGCAAATGTGCATTAATTTTACCAATGCTTCCATAATAGGTCAAATTCAAAAAATTAAAAGCTATATATAGTAATAGATTTCATTAAGATTTTAAACATCAGGATTCAAGTCCTTTCTTCAAAATTACTATTTTATTTTTTTCAGGAGTGACTTACACAGAAAAATGTAGGGCACTCTAATATATTAACCCGTACACAAATCTATTACAGATTTTATAATTAACATTATAAAAGTTCACTTAATTTTGTTTGACATTCTCTTATACAAATTTCATCATTTAATTTTTTTTTTATTAAAAAAATCAAATCCAACATGCAAAATATTTGTCTCATGCTATTATTATTAAATTTCATCAGTAGTATTTCTGATATGTTTTTATTTCTATATCTACTCATTTTGAATAGTTTTTTTTTCTTTTTACATGCCTGAAATGTTTTTATGAAATTTCTTTTTGAATTACATATGTATTCAGTTTTTCAAATCATGTTTCTCCATTGGTATTTTTCTTATGAATCTTTATCAAATTGCAATGATGATCTTTCTAAAAACATTTGTATAAGTATACTCAAAAAGCTCAAAGGCATATTCAAAAATTTTGACATATCTAAAAAACTTGAAATTTCACTTAAATATAAAAACATTTAATGTGGTTAGATAGATGTTTGATTTGTATATAAAAAGAAACGCATTAGAATATGAATACGTTCAAAAGATGCAGGAAAATAAATCTACATCTGCTGGTGTTATAGTCATTATATCTAGTTATTTTTGAATAAATTTTTTTTTATATAACAAACTATGGTATGCATTCCATACATGTCACTTAGCTAATAACCGTATTACATTTTTAGAAAGGTTTCATAATGTAGTTGATACATGAATATGATCAAATTATGAATAAAACTGGAATTTATTTGCTGAGAATTTTCAAGCAACTTTTCAATAAACAGATTAATATCTAATCATCCAATAACTGATTGATAAATAATTTAGTTATTCAGAGTCAAAGAGTAAACGGTGCACCGAGTAAACCCCCCTCCCATTAAACTTTCACCATATCCCCTTCTCCACGGCAATGTTTTCCTCTTTTGGGGTGGGGAAGAGGAAGATCAAATCTTTGCTCTGCAATGAGCTATTTATTTTAGGCATTTTTTTGTTTAATTTGATAAGATAATATTAAAAGATATTTCTTTAGCCATTTTTCTCTGGATATTAAAACTAATTAAAAAAAGCCGCATCTTTTCAATGTTTTCCTGGATTTAATAAACAAATTACTGTATATCTAAATATAGCATGCAATGAAAACTACTTTTTATTATACTGAATTTCCTTAGTAAATTGTTAATTTTATCTTGAGATATTTAAACACTATAATAAATTTTCTTCTAAGATTCCAATTTTTTTAAAAAAGCAACGATTAGATTTATCATTCTTAATAGTATTACATATTATTTGAAAATAAATTGTGGCTCACACAAATCCATAGTTTAATTATATCAAATTATGATGGATCATTAGAAAGCAGAAATCATGATAAAGAAATATCATTATTTACATTGTACTTGTTGATAGTACTATAGTCCTAAGATTTTGGGTTAACTTCATGTAAAAGCAATCCAAGCTATGGCTTCTAAAGTGTGTACTCATAAAAATACAAGTATTGAAAATAAGTGCAACAAAAAGTAAAAATTTTCTATAAACAAGATGAACTGAACAAATTAATCAAAAAAGTAATGAACAATACCTTAGTGATTGAACAAGAACTAAGAAATTTTCACCAGATGGAAAAAAAAAATTATAAAGAAATTAAATATAAGAAACACCTTTGTTTGTACAAAATGTTTAATAGAAAAACTGAAAGCAACATTCTTTGTCAGCACAGTAAATAAACATTTAAGCCTCTACAACTCAATTTTGCCATTATTTTTTAGTGATCTCTTTTAATTCAGAAAAAGAGTATTAATCTGCAAGACTCAACTTGTAATATAGATTTTCATATCACAATCTAAAACTCTAACTATAATCTTGAATCTATACAAGAATATTATATTCAATTTTATAGAAAATGGCATTTATTAGGATGATGTCATCTTCAATCTTATGAGCTTCAATGGTAATCTTATATTATCTTTTCCTTCTACAATATACGTTTAGTTCTTTCAAATTTAAACCAAGATTACTCAGTGCTTGATCGTATGTTAATTTCTTTAATCATTGCAGATCTAATTTATAATTTAGCTCTACTATCCAATAAAATTAATTTTTAAGATTAAATTTTCTACTGCTTTTTATGATAATAGAACAACAGTTACATTGGAATCAATAAAAAAAATTTTTTCCTTCTATCACTTTCATTCACAATTGTAAATAATTACAGAGGAAAAAAATTAATGTTTTTTTTTATAAAAATATTTTTCTCTTTTTTCATGTTTCATCAAATGAAAGAATTACCTGATGATGTTCAGACAGGCAAAAATCCACTACTTTATCTTTAATTATTTATGATGGAAAATTATCGTTATTATATATTATAATTATGTAACAATTAATTTTATTAAAATGAATATTCAATCAGTAAAAATGACATCATTTAGAATAAATGTAATAATTCAATTTCAAAAGAGCAAAATCTAAAATATACATCATATAATCCCAATTATTCATATATACTGCAAATACTTTGAGAAAAAAAGTAAAAATTTCATAATGAAAATACCCAACCTTATAAATTCTAAGTTCTTAATTAAATTTTTGGTTTTCATAAACTATATCAAATACGTAAATATTTTTTTCTTTTGTTTTTTCAACTTAAAAGTGTTGAAGTGGGAGTTTTCCAAGTGTTTGAATAAGTATATGTATACATCAGCAATTCACAATCTATTATGTTGGTGATTCTAAAGCAAACTAACAGTATATGGTCCATAACCTACTTTGAAAATCGCAATGTCTTGTTAGTGTCTTTTATTACAAATGAACAAATATTGATATATTGTGAAATGCTTCACAATGCCAAGTTTCAATATTACTACAATATAGAATGAAAATCAGATGTATTATGTATATACATACAACAAGAATTAATACATTATAAGTGTTCATTGTGCATTTAGTTATTCCACTGTGACTAAAATTAATTTATTAGAGAATCAATATTATATTTTATCAATAATTTGTTCTTTTTTTGATTACACTTTTAAACCTCATAAATAAAAATACATTTTTAATCTTTTAATAAATATTTTTTTCTACAATTGTAATGCAAAAACTTTCCATAATTGTTGCAACTGCATAAAAACAAACTAAATGATTTGAGCATGTGATTTTTCAATTTAACAATTTTAAGTTTTATTGTACTTAATTGTTGCAATAATTTTTGGCATAGAGAAGTCTTTAAAAATGTTCCAATATGTTTTTTTTATTACATAATAAATGGTGCAACCAAAAAAGAAATAATTAAATACATCTTATGATTTTTTATAATTATTATAACAGAAAACTAAATGATTTTCTATTGATCAATAACTTCCTTGTACAGTCAGTTAAGAAAAAATGACCACTAGAAAACCCTGGGAATCAGTCTTCTAAAGAGATTTGTTAAAGAAAAAAATTAAATAAATTGTAAAAATCATTTACATAAGCTCCATTTAAATACTTTTATGGTTATAGCATTTATATTAAAATTTAATTTTCTCATTCTGCTTTCATATTTCAAATATTATATAAAAAAGAGAATAATCTTAACCAGAAAACTAAAACTATGATTATTCATTAATATTATAACACAGTTGGGAATTTACAAGCAGAACATTTAATGACCAAGCAGCTAATATGAAGCCACAAATTTATGATATGAAAGATTTTATATAAAGTAGTATTGTCATGACATTAAGAATTTGATTTTGGATAATGGAAATTATGTCATAGAGACAGTCATCATATATTTTTTCCAATTACTAAAAAGATTTAGGATTGCTTCAAATTGTAAACTGTCCTGGTGAAATTATATGCCACAATCACCAGATCAAAACATTAAGTATAGGCAAGAAATTGCTGAAAGAATGGAGAACTCTCATCTGTAACTAAAAGAACTCTAGGCTTTAATAATTTTTTACCTACAAACACTGTTCCAATAGATTACAAATAGAGCCTGATCCAAATGGTGACCCCCACACAATGTTAATAATGGAATTTTTTACAATTTATCCAATCACAGGATGTTTTATTCTTCTGTTGGATTACAATTACACATAGTTTTTTTTTTTTTTAAAAAAAAAGCAGTATTTTTAATGCAGATGTAATATTCTTTCTTTCTTTTTTTTTTTAATTAGTTATCAAATGCCAGAAATATGAGTTTCAATTCATAAATAAATTTGTATTTAGTGGCTCTTTTTATTGATGCTTTATAAAAATAGATAGATCACATGATTGTTAATTTAATACAATTATTGAGAAAGAAAACATTGTTTTGAAATACAGTATAAAAATACTATAACTTAATTTAGATTTATCAATATTTTAAAATACTTATTTTAGCATACAAAAAAAAAGTTAATCATTTAATTGTTATTTTTTTGCAAATCCCAAGCAACAGTTAAATTAAATTTACAATTTTTTATTTGACTAAATTTATCATTATTACATTTTTTTAGAAATTTTGATTTATTTGTTAGAAATATATGTTTACAAGTGAAAATTCTTAAAAATATTATTTCAACTTTATAAATATAGAAAAAAAAAAATTAACCAAAAGATTTATTAAAAAAAAACTCATTTGCTTCCTTATTGGATGTTTTCTTCATTGCTCATAAAAATATTAAACTAAAAAAAAAATCAAAATTATTTCAACCTAGTATATAAAGCCTGAATTATTATTGTTCAGACTATTTAAAGGGAATTAAATTCTATTTAAAATATTATTGTTTCATATTTTGAGGCGTTAGAATTGTTTCAGTTTTTTGCATTTTTCACCCTCTGCTGACAATTTTGCATAGTTTTTGTTTTTTACAGCTTTAAAATTATTTTTTACTATTTTAAATACAAAAAAAAAAAATCAAAAGATGGGGGAAAATCGAATAGGCAATGTGACAAAGGATCTCAAGCTCCACCAATGATGGATAACCATTATATATTCGTGATTTCAAACCTTGCGTGTTCACTTTGAGAAAATATTACGATGGTCTAAAAACATTTTTTGGAAAGTTTATGATTGTATTATCGTAATTATGTAATAATTATTAAAAATGAAAAGTAAATGTTATTACATATTCATTTTTTACAGAAATGTTTTATTTTTAAATATAAAAAAATATTTTCTTCTAAATATTGTTACTATAGAGATTATGATCACAGGAAACACAGCTGTCTACAAAATGAGGTCATTAACTTGATTGGTATTACATTTAGTGATATCATAAAAATTACGAAAAAAATGTACACTTTTAAAGCGTAATTTGATAGATTTAGTAGTTATTAAAAAAAATTGTTCAGATTTTTAAATCAAATATGAAACGAAGATTTTGTTTGTTTTATAAATTGAATTGGCTCCACCTGAAATTTGATGACATGACTATGTTTTGAATAAATATATTTTTTAAAAATAATTCCAGAAATCTTTTTTAAAATTTTTTTAATTTCTAAGCAAAAATATCTATCGAATGAGGTCAAATTTATTATATTCTCATAAATAATAAAGGTTTAATAACAAAATGAAAGTTGAAAGCTTAAATATAGTGAGAACAAAGAAAGCTGTCAGAAAATTAATGCAATAAGGGTTAATTTTTAGTTAAATGACAAAATTAAACCTACTGCGATAATATGAAAGAATTCTTTTTCAGCTGATTACAAGTTGTAAGATGTTATTGATTTCTCAATTTGTTTTCTTTTAAAAGTAAATAATTTTTGAATAAAATCTGAAATTAACCATGTTATCCTTCTAAAAAATAAATACTGCACCAATATAGTGAAAAATAATCATAATGTAAATAAATTATGGAAAATGTTTTCATTTTCGAAATCTAATAAAGGAATAAATATGTTCAAAACTCCTGCCAAGTGTTCTCATATAGTGCAAAAAATAAATTATCAATCAGTTATCTCATTTGTAAAACAATTCTCTTAACAAATCTGACATTTTAAGAATTTGTTGGAGTTAGTAAGTCAATGTTATTTTACATTTTTACCATAAATGCAAAACTCATAAAACAGTGCTATAAAATAGTCACAATTGATTTAAAGCCAAAGCTCTGCAGTGCTATCACAATACTCCATAATATCACTCAGCTGATCAGTTAGTTCAAAGGTCAAGTAACAGTTACTAATCTTTCAGATTTGCCCTGTGTGGTTTAATGCAGTTGTAGAATGTCTGATTCTGGATCTAATGCGCTTGAGTTGATTCCAATTCTGGCACTCAAACTTTTTGTAAATTCCTGAGCAATAAAGCAATTTTATTTTTTTTAAAAAATAACTTTTATTTAATTTAATTATATAGTACTTTAATTCTGTTTAATCTTTGAATTCCAGCATAAAACAATTGCAAATTAAAAAAACAATATTTAATATTATCCATAGCATTCATATTAAATCTTTTTTCTAGGATTTGAAAGTATTTTTGATTTTTTACATTTGTTTTTGATTGAAATGGAATATTACATAAAAGATGATAGATTTCGAAATAAAAATGAACATAAAAAAAAAACCTCTAGTCAAGATTATCTTATAAAAATGCTGACCAACAATGAGTCAATCAAAATTCAAGTGTAAGCAAAACTAAAATTCTTAAAATATTTTTCATTAAATATAAAAATATCTTTATTTCATTTTATTTGCTTATGTATACTCAATTATTTTTCTTTTTTAAATATAATAAAAATATACAAATAACATTATTAATACCACCTCACATGTTAAATTTGGGAATAATGGCTGTATTTTTAAATATTATTTTTATATCTGTTTTGATTTGATGCACAATTTTTAGGAAGTCACATCTATATTATCAGGTGAAATAAAAACGTCTATTATATATATATTCTGGATGTTCAATTATTAAAAATAGTAATTAGCATATGTGCCATCCAAACCTTAAAATCAAAATCTGAATATCTATATAAACCAGAAATTTTCATGTATTCTTTCCATAGTCAATTCCATCTAATTATTGATAATAAAATAAGTATGCAGCTATTCTTCACTGAAAAATAAAGATTCCAAGTTAATCGAAATTGATCAGATGAGTGATGTGATCACACAACTAAATATGAAAATAATGCAGTCTTCATCATTGGTGAGATGTTACACTTTTACAAGCATTGCATCCACTATTATCACTATCTTTTTTTCAAATTGTTCCTATAAATATGTATATAAAATGTCTTACAAATTTATCTACTGCCTTTTTTTTGTTGAAAAGTTAATAAACTCTAGTTCTATGAAAAGAACATAATTGTACCAACAAAGAAAATATAATTTTTTTTTTTCATTCAAAAAATTAAATATCCACAGTCTTAGTTTTTTTTTTAAGTTTTAAGATAAAGTTTATACTTGAGAAGTGATAATTCATATAAAAATATTTTAAATATATTTATTCCTAAGTCCAGGCTGCATATCTTCTCAATGTGTATCTATATCTATGGTAAAAATTCATATTTTTAATTTTACAATATATTAATTATATATATTTTTTATAATTTTATCATTTATATAAAACACATACAAAGGGAACGTACATATATATTTGAATCAATTTGCATTGTTCCTTTAGAACACAATTTTCTAATTAAACTACATTTATATGGGCAGTCCTAAACTTATATAAGTAATCCATTTTGCAATATTTAGCTTAAAGCTAAATTTTATGAAAATTCGATTTTTATTCAGGTTCATTACAAGATACAGAATATGGAAATATTTTTTTTAAGAAATAAAAATAAGCATTTTAATATATCACAAAGATGTTCACAATGCATGAGACAAAAAAGTGAGGACTATTATAATGACTTATATGTACAAATATATTTAATTTTTACACTTTATATATGCTAAAATTTGTTTATTTAATTTACATAAGTAGAGAATTGTCTCTATGTTTTTCAATCCAGTCTGAATATTATTTCTATTTACTTAGTCAGTATACATATAACAAACATGATGTAATAACATATGAAATAATAATTACATATAAAAATTGACAATTTCTTTACAATATTATAAATAAAATCTTAACCCCACCCCCCACATGATAATAAATTCATTAGTTATTATTAATCTCAATTTTATCACTAACAATTTAAAGAGAAAAATATAATTAAAAATAAAAAAAACTTTAATTTTCTTAGACTAATCACCTGAAAAATCAATCATAATATTTACTCTAAATTCTCCAGTCATATTGCTTAATGCAGTTCAGATGTAAACAGTAAATTCTAAGACGTTAACTACAATAGATTTGTCAATAAAATAAAATAAAAAAGGATTATAACAAAAAATAAAAATATTTTAAAAGTTTGGGCTTAATAACATTTTGGTACAAAAATAAAGTTTAACTTATTATTTTGTAAATATTTGGAATGACTAGAAAAGCATCTAATTATTAGAGTATGAAGGGTGTTTTTATAAAGCAAAATATTGAAATGGCACGTTCTCTTACATAAATAGAATGAAAACAGTGCATGGTTTAGTGATGTAGTTGAATGGCAGATTCTGGAAAGAAGTTTAATAAATTGAGGCAACCAGCTGACATTACTGACGTTGAACTTAGAACTCTCGAACAATAATCCATTAGACCCCCCCCCCCTATTTTATTTAGGAAAATAAGACGAATTAATAATTTTCTAAAATGATTACTGGTATTTTTAAAAATTGTAATTTTTTTCCTTACAAGAGTGAACAATTTAATAACCAGATTTATTTTCTCTATCTAATTTTATACGTAGTTAAATGATATTCCTCAAGAACTGTTATTAGCCTTACAATTTTTGGCACCTAAGTATTATTTATAACTAATTTTTATTTAATATTTTAAAACATTGTTAATAATGTTGGAAAATTATTTCGTCTCTAATAAACAGAATATTTATTTAATTACTCAAACCAATTAATTATCTAAACGTTTTATTTTGGATATTAATTGTACTTTTGCTAGCAATAAAAAATAATCGGATTGGATATTTTAGTATTTTTGAAATTTTCATTTAGAGTTCCAATTAGAATATTTAGTTTAATGTCCCACACGTCTGTAGATATAAAAGTTAAATACTCCCCTCCCTCCCAAACCTGGAAAGAAAAAACGGAAACTGAAATTGCTTTCTTATTAAATAGAGAAAAAAAAATCGATGAGTGTATATTTTAATAGTTTATATCCTTTAAAAAAAAAAAAGACATTAACAATATTTTTTTTCTAAAAAAAAATATTATATTCCGGTAAAACTATTCACTGCTCCCATCGAGAATACACAATTCAAATTAAAATGGGTTTCACAGATAATATACAAGAGGATAGGGGGTGGATCATTCGCATTCTATTATTATTTTCATTCTCCAATTTGAATATTTTAATATTTTTGTTTTTCTAAAATAAAATTTACTATATAACAATAAAAAAATAAATTAACCTTATACGCATAGTTTACAGAGCCTATTAGACAAAAACAAAATTTAGATCGTTATTTAACGAAATTATGGGAATATAAGATTATGTTGACAAATGTTTTCATCATTTATAATAATATTCTGAGTGATTTAATTCAGCAGTAATAACAGTATGTGAAGTTTGAGGTCCTCGGATCGATTCCAGTTCTTCCATTTCCGCCCTCGATTTTTTTTTTCGAACTCTGGTAATAAAATATTGAATTATTTAATTGATGTGATGTGATGTATTGTGGCTTCTCTTTAAACGAAGTCAAGAATATCTCCACAATTACAATAAAAATTCTTTTGCGCCATCTTGTGACAACATTTTTAATTATTAAAATAGAAGCAATACACAGAATAGGAAACTATATTGAGTGATAGATATCAAATTGTGAAAAATTTCAATTCATATCAAGACATTATATAATTTTTATATTATTCATATGCTTTATATCTAAAGAAATGTAATAAACAAATACGCAGGTCGTTTTTGTAAAATGTGTGACCTATTAATATCAGTCCATAATCTGTGCAAAATAAATAAAAAAAAAAAAACGAGAAATAATTGAAAAATAAATTTCTCTACAAATAGATTTTTTTTTTTTTTACATTTTAATTTGTATACAAGCAAATTTAAATATAACAGCACCATAAGTCACTATAATTCTTCTCACACTTCAATCTTTTATCAACTATCTATCTATAGAGGCAAGCCCACTTAAGGATAATTTACCAATTTATGCTAAAGACACATATTTGCACATATTCAATTTTTATCAGTAACTTATATACACATAAACTCCAAACAAATAAATGTAAGATTATTCATAAAAAATATTTGATTTGCAGCAAATACTAAAATATTCCAATTTTTTTCTATTAATCAAATGATGATGACTGCTGTAAGAGTAATAACAGATCAATTGCCCTGTCAGGTTTAGAACAGTGATAGAATGGCAGATGGATCAAAATTCGTTTTACTCCTTTGTGAATTTTCATATGAAACTCGCCATTTGATTACTTTTGTTTTAATTACAGAAAGAATAAAAAGAATTGAAATATTAAATTGCATCAGAATGCAAGTATACACGGTGAAATTGTAAATAAGTTTTCTTTTTGGTTAGGAAATCAAACACATCATTTTCAAGAGTTCTATGTCCAAATTATATCTATTTCAAAATATTGATATACTTTATGATTAACTCTGTATACCTTATTGTTTTTTAATAATTACTCATTTATAAATTGTATGAGGTAGGGATGAGATTTAATATTAGCAGAAATACACACACACATACATGATCATACATCCCCTCACCATCTTTGATTGCAAAAACAAATTTAAACTCACTCAGTTTACAAAAACATATTCACTATACAATATTTGACAATTAACTTGATTTAAGATTCTTATATTATTGAGTTTTCAGGCAGCATGGATGGATAAATCAGATGGGGTCCCACAGATGTAAAACCAGTGAACCTGATAACAAAAAATACTAAAAAGATTCATGTTAAAATTAATATAAAATATTGAACATATATTTCAATAAATCTTATATTTATTTTTTTAAGTTAATTATTATCTATTAGCAAAATGATCATGTATATGTAATTAAAATGAAATATATTAATTATCATTAATATTTCACAATTAGTCATCTCTCTTTTTTCTTTTTTATAAAATCTAAATAAAGCTAATTATTTGATTGCCCTAAGTTTTCCCCCAAACAATTGAAGTTTGATATTGTTAAAAACAATACAAACTATAAGTGATATATGATTTTATTATTTCTTATTAAAAAAATACATTTCATTGCAACCTCATTGAACACATCTTCAACATATTAAAATTTTAATTTTGGTGACAAAATGAAATTAAAAAAAATCATTTAAAACATTAAAAGATCCATAACTATGCTTGGCTATACATACAATAATTTTTTTTTAAAAAAATTGAACTTGTATAAGGATCCTTACTGAACACAATAGTTAACACTATTTTAAATGATACATCTGAATAATTATAAAATGTGATATAAGATTTTACAACTTCATTAAATGGAAGTTTTGGAGACAGGAAAATCACAAAATAAAACTTTTTGCAATATGAAAGCTCTAAAAATAAATATATATTTACGAATCATCTCATAATAGTCATTTTAAATTAATTATATTGCCTTACTGACAAGCAATTTCTAAGGATAGCATATCAATATGATCAATTATTTAATCTTTAAGTATGAAATTAGAAGTTATCAAAGGTAAACAAAATGTAGATATGCTGTCATTTAAAAATATAACACAATTGCTGAGATTATCATTAGACATTTATAATAAGAAACAGCTAATGATCAATTGAAAGCAAAGACTATATTTAAAATTATGATTCAAGACAAAACATAGCATAAATTTAATGATAATTTATTAATGTAATATAAGCATCTAATTGGCAAGATCAATTGCATTTCAAACCAAAATTTTAATTTGCGATAAAACTAAAAAAAAAAAAAAAATTTTAAAGCACTAAAAGATTAAATACCTGTGCTTGGTTGTGCATACAGCAATTAAAAAAAAGAACCTACATATACCTATATCAGTTGATTACCCAAAGAGCCTCGTAGGTCGAGAATCTCGTACAAAAAAACAAAAACAAACAAACAACAAATTACAATCCATTTTTATAGCAAAAAAATTAATTCATTACCACAGATTCAAATTATACAATGTTAATTATTCAATATTTAAAATTGAAAAAATAATAAATTTTCCGTACATATTAATAAACACAATTAAGATATATGTAAATATAGCCTTACTGTATAATAAGTACATTTCAATTGCTATTTTTTCTTTAAAAATAATTTTATATTTTACTATCACTATTTTGAAATTCCATTGAATCTTGATTTATTAAACTGATATATATATATAACGTAAAGTGTGTTCCAGTGAAAAGTAGTCTGGTTCTTTTTCCAAGAAGCCTGCAGCCCATCTCTCAATCAACAATGTGTTACATACAATGTAGCTTAGCTACTCACTGTAAAAATTTTTAGCCACTAGTTTCTCTGGTTCACAGTTTATGACATAAAATGTATTTCACATCTTAATTCATAATGGAACAATGTGCTCACATTAAATTTTGCTTTAAATTGCTACTGAAATATATGAAAGAATTCTATGGTAATAAAGTCACAAGTTGCAAAAATATTTACAAGTGGTTTGTAAGATTCTGTAACAGCAAGAACAATGAAGATGATCATTGCAGATAAGAAAGTCACATTTCATGTCAATTCATTACCCAGGAATACTAGCATCTAAATTTTTTTATAGGGAATAAACTGTTACTGTAACACAGGATTACATATGACACTGCAAGTAGCTTGATTAGAAAATTACATCTTTTTACTGAGTCATATTATGTAAATTTTAAGATTTATTTTTGATGCACTTTACATTGTTATGATATTTTTTTTGTAATTATGTAACAAGTTAAACATTGGATATTTTTGCAGTGCTATTTTCTAAAATCAGTTTTTTTTCTTTCCACATGTCAAATGTGTTGACTTGAAAGCGAACCCAGGCCAGTTGCTTGGAAGGTAGCTATGCTAACCACTAGGCCACCAATGCTTGACATCTGTTTATTAATAAAAATTAGATTTAAAAAATCTAATGTTCAATTGAATGCTGTAGTTTTGATAATGCAATTACCATTTCCCCCCAATACTGTTTACACTTATATTGAAGAATTTTTGCTGGGGTGGGGGTGGCAGGTGATGATTTCTTTTAATAGAGATTATTAAATAAACTGATATACACACATTTTTCAATCGACTTATTTTTAACTATAAAATTTATATACATTAAATTGTTTCTATTTGTAAAGAAAAACATCTTCAGTGCCAGAAACGATTAGACTATAGTAAGAGGATACTGAATAAAAAATATTATAATTTCACTTTATTATTGTTTATCTTCTAAATTGGTTTTTAATAAGATAAATAAAATGCATGCATTTCTAAGTATACATCTCACACAAAAAAATTATAATGAACAATTATTAATCAAAGCAGTGAATACAAATTAATAATTGCTAAAGCAAATCATATATGGAGGGGGTGGGGCGTTAGATATACATTGCAAAATATTCATTACTATTTATATAAAAAAGAGATAGATACCTGTCTTTTATATTAAAGAAAATGATAAACTTTCTAAGTGTATTTATCAATTTAAAAATCAAATTGTTCACAGAAAAAATATATATAAAAAAATATTAACTTTTATAGATGCATTTAACTACCTCCATTTTCATTCTTATTTCAATGATTATTATCTTACATATAAAACTAATTTTTGTACTGGCTTAATGCAAACTTTTGTTTTAAAATAAATAAAAGTACAGTTTAGTACAATGAACCTGTCATATCTATGTTTTTAAAATCAGTGGATTCAATAACTTGAGACAAATATATATTTATTGTAATCTTGCATAGTCAATCGTGTCCAAAGTGACCCCAAAATAATTTTAAATAAAATTTATGACATATTGAAATTCCATCAAATTAAAAAAAGCCATGATGTGGTTTCTTTAAGTGATAGGTGAAAATAATTTAATTTTGAAAAAAATAAAATCATAAGCTGAAACTGGCTGAATATTCAATAAAAATAAATTGCCAATTCAAAAAAGAAATTCATGGTAGTATTACTTGTGCTCCTGAAACTGTTAAGTGTTACATCCACAATATAACAATTTAGTGAAGAATAAAAAAGCATTCAATTGAGTAAGGAAGAACAGAATATATTCTGAGAAAAAAATTGATGAGTCTACACAAAAGCATTGGATCTACTAAAAAGTGACATCAAGTTATATCCATTACATTTCATCATCAATTTTAATGGAAATAAAGATTTTACATTTTTTATGAATGATTGAATAAATATATTTACACAGGTACTCATCTAGATTTAAATATAGTACACATATATGACTTGCTCTCAAATAATTATTCCAGTCTTTTATGAAAAAAGTTTGATATAAATTAATTTTTAAATTAAAATCTATCATATATATGTTACAAATATTTGTATTGTATAAGTGATTTTTTGAATTTCAGCAAAGATTGGAATTAAAAAGTACAGATACAGTCTGTGCCTATTACATAAATAATCCTCACAATATAAATATCAGTTATATGGTCCCAATTAAATATTATCAACAGAACTGTTATAGGAATTTAATCACCCATACACAATACTATCCAATTAATCCTGGTGAATGAAGATATTTCTATACACAAATATACTAGTATTTCTCATTATATGTAAATCATGATATTTGTTTTTAATCAGAATGGTAAGAGGAATGTAATAAATCTATTATTACAAATTCACTTTTTAAAAGTATTTATCAAATTCCATTAACACAAAAACAATAATTTTTAAAAGGCTTTCTTTTTTTAAACAGTAGTGTATTTATTCACCTTTATATCTGTCCTTGTTATATTTCTGGCAATATATACTGCTCTGTCATTAATTTAAGCCAATTCATCTTTATTCCTTAATTAGAAAACTTTTTTTTTCTTAGATTCCTTCCCTCTCATTGAAGCTTAAAATATCAATGATTTCTATTTTCCTTTATTTTTTATTTAAAAAGTTTTTTGGTTCTCATATGATCCTTCGTGTCAGCTGCTAGAGGCACGATTTCTAACCAAAAACACATTAATATAACGATCCCGGGCTAGCGATTCTCTATTAATATTGACTTTTTTTTGTTTTGTTTACAAAGTTTACTTTCTTTCGTTTCTGAATTATTTTTCCCAAATAATATTTTTGACGATGAGATAATAGTTTTTTTTTTAAATTTTTTTTTTAACAAAGGGTCTTTTTTGGTGTGTTCAAATAATAATTTGTTTTTTTTTTTTAAATAGTATTACTGTTTTTGTAAAATTGGATTGACAAAATTCAAGAGAATGGGTTTTTTTGATGGATCTTTAAATAATAATTTACATTACTTTGATAGGTTTACATTTGATTGCCGACAACAATTAGTAGGAGGGTTTTTTTATTATGTACGATTAAATAATAATTTACGTTACTTTGATAGGTTTACATTCGATTGCCGACAACAATTATTGGGAGAAGTCTTTTTTTTTTTTCGTGCGCATGTGTGTATGTTTAAATAAAAATTAAAACCTTTACTTTTATTGGTTTACATTAGATTGACGACCGATTTGACTTCCTTTCGTTTATAAATTATGGTTTTGGTTCTACCAATAAATATTTTTGACAATGAGACAATAATAGTTGTTTGTTTAATTTTTATTGACAAGAGCGGGTGTTTTTTTGGTGTAGATTCAAATAGTAATTTGGGTTACGTTTAAATAATAAGTTGCGGTCTTACTTTGATTGGTTTACATTTGATTGCCAACACTAATTATTGGGGTGTGTGTTTTTTTGTGTGTACGAATGTAGACAACAATTATTGGGAGAAGGGGTGTAACCGTTTAAAGAATAGTAGTTTACGTTACTTTTAGTGGTGGTGTACATTTGATTGCCGACAATAATTAGTGAGAGGGGTGGGTGTTTTTGGGTGATGATTGAATACTAATTTATCTTCCTTTTATTTTACATTTGATTGCCGACAACAATTATTGGGAGCTGAAGGGGTTTTTTTTTTGTGTATGTTTAAATCAAAATTGAAGTTACTTTTATCGGTTATATTTGATTGGCAACGGTTTTGAATTTCTTTTTTTTTTTCGTTTATAAATTATGGTTTTGGTTTGCCCAAAACCTAATATTTTTGACAATGGGATAATAATAGTTGTGGTTTCTTTCATTTTTATTGACAAGAGCGGGTCTTTTTTTGGTGTATGTTCAAATAGTAATTTGGGTTATGTTTAAAAAATAATCGGTTTACCTTATTTTTAGTGCTTTACATTTGATTGCCGACAACAATTAGTGGGAGGGGTGTTTTTGTTTACGATTAAAGAATAATTGTACATTCCTTTTATTTTTTACATTTGATTGCCAACAATTATTGGGAGAAAGGGTATTGCATTTTTTTTTGTTTGTGTGTATGTTTAAATCAAAATTTAAGTTACTTTTATCGGTTACCATTTGATTGAAAACCGATTTGACTTTCTTTTTTTTTCGTTTATAAATTATTTGGGTTTTCCCAAATAATATTTGATTTGACAATGGGACAATAATAGTCTAGCTTTCTTTAATTTTGATTGACAAGAGCGGGTCTTTTTCAGTGTACGTTCAAATAGTAATTTGGGTTATGTTTAACTAATAATTTACTGACTTACTTTGATTGATTTACATTTGATTGCCGACAACAACAATTATTGGGAGAAGAGGGGTTTTTGGGGCTATGTTTAAATAAAAATTTTAATTACTTCTTTTATTTTACATTTGATTGCCAAGGACAACAATTATCGGGCGAAGGGATGTACGTTTAAATAAAAATTAAAGTTACTTCTTTTATTTTTGACATTTGACGAAGGCCATTTAGAATCCCTCAAACAAGCTTGCCTTTATGAAGTGAACATTTCCGTTGGCAGATGTTTTTGGACCTCAAATCTGCATATATTTGCTGCACAATTCAATATTTTCTTTCAGCAGCAGGAAGTTTTTTTTCTTTTTTTCTTCTGTAGAAATATTCCAGCCCCGGCTTCCGTGTCTGGAAATTCCCATCTTTTCAAGTTTTCTGTTGTGGGAATTAGCCATACTTTTTGTCTCGGAAAATTTCTCGCTAAAACGTGACTCAAAGCATGATTTTTAAAATTTTACGCTACCCCACCCTAATCGAAAATTTAGGAGGAATACAAATTTATGAGGAACAATCACGATACTGTTAAAATCGATAAAATGTAACAGTGCATCAATTCGTCTTAAAAAAAAAAGGCACCAATAAAAATTTAAATAATTTTGACACGATCAAATTAACACACCCTTGTACGATATTGTTACATAAAATACATAACGCAGCATTACAATATAGTGCATGACACAAACAACTACGGCATTTTCCTTTGCTTTTAGCATCGGAAAAAGCCATACTGTTAGCCGCTAAGCCGAGTTAACACTCTTTCTAGATTTTATCGTAGAAAGACTTAACTCAGAGTTAACACTCTACCTTTTAGTGTAGAAAGTAGACTTAACTCCGAGTTAACAATCTTTCTAGGATTTATTTTAGAAAAAATGCTTAAAGGCTTGGGTGTGGCCGCGGAAACGGCATATTTCTAGAAATTTAGCTAGAAATAGCGCTTCTAGTGGCTGACACGAAGGATCAGATGACAATCATTTTTTTATATAAAAGTATAAACAAAGATTTGTTTCTAAAAAATTTATTTACAACAAAATAAAAAAGTTTTACATACTAAATATTACATTTTTATTCCAGTTTCAGAGAAAAATTAGCTTAATCAGATATCCAAATTTACACAATTCAATTTTTTTTTTATTATTTTAAAATTTATTGTCCTCCAAAAACAAACAAATGATAATTATATGGAATTAAGTTAGCCTACAATTTTAGTTTCAGATGGTTCCATCATTAAAGCATTTACCCAAAGCAAACTGAATCCTTTGTAAAAACTAAAAAGTGAAGACTGACTTTTCTTTCAGTAAGAAGAGCTGAATTATATAATACACTTACAAAAATATCTACATAAATGACATCTTTTGATTCCTACTGATTCACTAGCAACAATCACTTCAATGAAAAAAATAATTTGACGTAATATTAGAAAAACATTCTAAAAGAAATATATTATAATTATATACTATATATAATGACCGAGAAAAATTTGTTTTGAAATTTTGATTATAACTGACTGATAAAGTGTAGAGTGAAATAATTAGGAAAGATTGCAAATTTAATTCTATCAGTAAATGCAAATTCATACATATGATATATAAATTCTTTTTTATGTCTGAATATTTGTTCTCTAACAGAAGAGTATGGAATAAATTCCCAATGAAAGATCAAAAATTAATTTGTGTAATAACTCAAAAGTCCTAGAAATAAATTATAGCCTTAAAAATTATATTCATTTCACTGACTTCATTAAAGTAATTCCTGCAGATTATACAAAGCTGAGTTTTTACTGGATATGAGTAACATGTATAAACAAGTAAAAAAAAAAACCTGTGAGCTATAGCTCAAATTAAAATGCTAGAATAAATTGCAAATTAAAATTAATGATAATCAAGTATTATCATCTGGTTGCATTATTTTGCTGCCTAATTAAGCCAACATTTTTTTTTCCATGCAGAAAACTTGACATATATAGACACACCATTAATATAATATGTAAATGTTAATAATCTAGACAAAAGACAACAAATAGAATAAAATATGGATTTCAACTATCAATTTAACCAAGTTACATATAACAAAATCATGTTAATTACAATCAATAATATCCATATTTTTCATTTATAAAATAAATTTTGCATTAATTGGCAGAATTTAATTACATTGATAAAATGTATGGAGTTGTACCAAATTAAATGCATGCTTTATAGTAAATAAAATATATATTTGATGTTTGCATTTGCATGGCAGCTTCAGTTCTAATTTGACATATATGAGTGAAGATGTGCTCTAAACAGTTTAGTGCTGTAGTACAATGGATATATGAGCTAAAAGTAAGATAAGCACTATCTTATGATTCTGTTTGATATTACATATATAAAAATATATTATTTCATATTATATTTACATATACTATATATAAATAATCCCTTTTTTAGCAATAAATATGTAATTTCAAATTTTCAAACAAGTAATTTTAATTATTAAATAATAAAAATTATTAAGTCATGAGATGAGTATACTATAAAGTATTTAATAGCATGCTTGCATACTGAGTACCATTTTATATCTCCAAATAAATTGTGCTGAAGAACAGACAACTTACAAGTATTATCAATTACATCACAATACTATATTGCTTAAAAATTTAAATGACTTTAGGTAGAGAACTTGAAAATTCTTTATTCAATAAATTTATAAAATCCATCCATTGCAAATATATATGATATTCCATTAGAGGTGTGTGGAACAAAAAGAAATATCACAATTAGCATATTTCTTTTCCTAATAGATTTTTTATTATTATAAAAGATGAGAACGAATTTGAAGCTAAGGTTATCCATAATTTATAATGAATTAATTAATTTGCATTTTGATCAAGATGTGTGATTTAAAGAAATCTATCAGATTTTTTATAAAATTGTTTTTCTAACTCTTCAGTATTAAAGCTAAACAGCACCAGTGTCTCACAGATACATTCATAAAAAAGCTTCCAAATACAATAATAAAATAAAAGCTGATTCAAAATACTTTATATATTTGTTTTAAAGACTTCATAATTAAAAGCACAAATTACTTTTATTTTTTAAATAATATTTTTAAATCTTTATTTTAAAAAAAGTTTAAGCATATTTTTTGAAAAACTGCATTAACCTTAGATTTAAATTAAAATAGATTTTTTTTTGCCAAAGTAACTGAAGATCTTTGTCTCTAAACAATGCTGTTTCAGAAGATTGTTAAAAAAAAAAAGCATTAAAAAAAAAAAAGTATTATTACTTACTTTTTCCTTTTCCAATAGGATTGGTTCTGTATCTAAAGGTATGAACGAAAAAAATTTACAATAATCAAATAGTAAAAATATTATATATATTCAAGGTTTTTGGAAGATTGATCTGTGTTGGGGGGGGGGGATTAAAATTGTTCCTAAATAGAGACACAATTTTATATTTAAATGTCAAATTTCTTTACATATATGTACTATTGGCTATTTGCAGTACAATAAAAAAATATTTGTGATTAATAATGAGATAAATTTTAAAAATGAATATTGAATAAATAAATGTACACTAACACATCATAAAGTACAGCAATTAATAGCACAATATACTAAAATGAGTGATTAAACTGAGAGACTGCAAACCTCTCAAGCGCTTATGATTTATTTTAAATATTACATTTAATTTCACACACCAAAAGCTATCTCTGATTAATCAAGATAAAAACAAGAAAATGATCCATGGAATCATACTTGCAAGTAGATTATAACTCTGAACTTTTATGAGATATTTATATTAAGCAAATCAATCAAGACAGTATAGATACAACTAAGCAAAGTATTATTTAAAACAGGTAAAACTCACTATATGTATTGCCACTCAAAGTATTATTTAAGAGAATAGTTATTTCCTAAACAAATTTGTAATAAAGATATTTAAAACAATTGAATATAATAAGATACGCCTTCCATCTTTCAAAAAATTTTGTTCATGTTGTTTTAAGAAGAAAACTGGGATTAGTACTCTGAAACAATTATCAGAACACTTTATGAATTAAATTTTTAAAACAATTTTAATATATTGTAGAACATTTTACAAATCTCCTATATTAGTGAGATAGTTTTTAAATATCATAGATATATCATTTACAATGTTTTGTTGAGTTTATGAAAGATATTAAAAGAATGGAAGACGGTTTCTAAATAATACAAATAAAATGTATTATAAATACTATTGCAAATAAATAATCCCATATACAAAAACGTTACATACTGATGATTTTAATGTAGGTTCTCATGAATCTCTTGAGAGCAATTAGTGAATAAAATTGGCTTATTCCCCATGCTTTGAAAGAGAAAATTATTTTAGACTTTAGCAATTCTGTGTTTAAAAAAATAAGATTCCATCAGAAAGGATTGATCGATTTATCTGTGGACATATATATTCCCTTTAAGAAATCATGTTTTTAGTAAAAGAATCAAAAGGTTTACTAATGGCAGTTGTTGACCAATTTTATATCACTTTTATACTTACACAAATCGCTTTTTTTTTTTGTCTTAAAGATAACTTCTTAATAAATCTATTTTGTAAATGTTTTTTTACAAATAAATAAAAATATAGAATATAACAAATTCAAAATTTTGGGTATAAGATTATGTAAAGTAGCTTGATACAGATCGCTCTCAGTAATCTTGATGATGAGATCATAACCCATTATAATAAATAGTTAAAAACTGATACAATATCAGTTTTTTGAAAGTTGGTTATGCTTTAATGAAAAAGTCTGGTAAATTGGTTTTGTGTGTGTATATATATATATTTGAATGCATAGTATATTTTTGTGTAATTCATTTAAATAAGTAAAAAAAAAATTAAAATTAAAGACTGATTTTATTATATACACCATGTGCTCAGTATATAATTGTTTTTGATTGATTATACCCTATATATTGTCAAATACCCCAAAAGTTTGCCATATTTATGAACTGTTTGCTATTTATTAATGAATTGTTATTGATTATCTACAGTACAAATGAAAAGATTTCCTCTACAATCTGCATCATGCAATGGAACTAATAAATTTTATATAATGCTAAAGTATTTTAAAATTTGATCAGTTTTCAGCAATATTTTATAACAAATTGTCATTAGAATAGAATTATCTACAACTTATCCACTCTTCACGAGTGTATTTATTGAGCTGATATTGTAATACAGATGAACAGTAATTTTATTGAAACATGTTTTATATGTACATCTACATATATATGTAGCTTATTTATAAATAGTCTATCATCTTAATGCCAATACAAATAGTGATTCTCATTTTGGCAATTATTATTAATATTTTTTTAAAAAAATAGGTGAAAAAATACAAAAAAATTTGGGGCAAAATTATATACTAATATCTAAATGATAAAAACGTGGGAAAATGTGTTTGACATATTGCATTTTAAGAAAAGTGACACACACACACAAAAAGAAAATACAGATCCGTTAGACCTCTGATTAGTTTCATTACAAATATTTACAAAGATAATTGGAACTCATCTATTGGAAACTTTGGATTCAAATTAATAAAAAAAAACAAGGTACAATTGAAAATGGTTTTAGCACAGTTAATCACATCCATGTTTTGAGAACATTATAGAAAAGATCAATGAATATGTATGGCCATTATGAATTTGTAATTATAAAATAAGGCATTGCTTTTATAAGTATTTCTAGAATAATTAAAGTTTTGAAATATCAAGAAAAACACCAAAGATATTGTCATATTCTAAAGAATATTTATCAAAATGCAACAGCAATGACTAGATTTCATAATACTCTAAGATTAACATTGATAAGGACATATGACAAAGTGATCCCATTTCACTAAAACTTTAGAAATTTTGTGGATTAAAGTAAGAAACTAAGAAAATAAAAACACATTTTATGAATGTTTTTTTTTGTAAATATTTCAGAAATGTTGCAAGAATTATCGAATAAAAATCTAAAGTAGAATTAAGATTAACACTAAAAAAAAATGAATTTTTAAAGGATTATTTTTTTTAGAGTAATTATTAGTTAGAAAAAGTTAACAATTACACATACCTTGATCAGATTATTAATACAAATAAAATGATAATGGTGAAATTAATTCTAGAATTCAAAACGGATGGAGTGCTTTTAATAAAAATAAGTTAATATTAAAAGAAAATTTATATATGCATTTGAAAAGGAAAGTTTTTAAATCTAAGGATTATCAGTTTTTAATTTTTGAATCCGAGAAGCAATACTTCAGACAACTCAATGTAGTAATGCTTATAGAAGTAACAAGTGAAAGCAAAAATACTTGGGTGAGAGAACAAACAAATATCACTAACATCATTAAAAACCTAAAATGGAGTTGGACTAGATATATTACAAGAAAAGATGGTAATAAATGGACAAGTGAAATTTTAACTGGATCCTAAGAAATTGTAAAAAAAAATCTAGAAAAAAGCTTTAAGATGGATAGATGAAATAAACGATTGTGTGATATGGAGAAATTAGATTAAATTTGCAGAGCTTTTCTTCTTGCAGTGGCTCAACAATCACTACAAATAATGATGAATAGCCTCAAATGTACATGTCTACTTCAAAGTTGATTACCCTATTTCCTATAAAGAATCAATAAATAAGACTTAAATTGAAGGTCATTTATATAAAAAATAAATTGTGTAGTTAAAACCTAATATTTAAATTATAATGAATGTTTAGCATTAATGTAAAATATATTTGTTTGTGAATGCTGCATGAAAGAAAAAGTGCAATAAATTTAATGCATTTTAAATATAGTAATTTAAGAAGTTACAAATTACATCTTTAAATTTAATTAAAAAATTTAATCTCTCTTTCAAGTCTTGCAAAACATTTGTTATGAGCTGTTGCTCGAACCTTAATCCAACAGGGTGGGGATGCATGTTCAACAAGCGTTGTAAGGGCCCATATAATATCAAAATTTTTTTCCTCCTCATTTCAGCTAATCAAGCAATTTTCATGCTTAAAATAGGATTTGAATATCTTGAATTATATATCAATTTAATATTTCACAACATATTATCATAAGTGTGCAACAATGAAGATATCAAATAAAACACTTCCAAATAAATTTATTCCGAGACTCAGTACAAATCACTGATATACATGAAATGGAATTTTCAAAATAATCATACGCCATAATTGTTATATATTTCATATTTGCCAATACTTAAGTTTTCATTAATTGATTTTGTAAATAATTAATGATCGCTGGCAATTATTTGTTTCCATCAAATTTTTTAAATAAATTAAACATATATTCAAGTAAGTTTAAGTTAACTGGTGATGAGATGTTGAAATAATTATCCCAAACAAAACTGTACCTTGGTCTAAATATTATCATTAATTCTCTACTTAGTTTAAATTTATTTTTACTACAAATCATATACTCTACAATAATAATTTTCAAATATCAGCTTTATTATTAGGTCAGCAATTATTCATTTAAAATTAGTAATGAACAATTTTTTGTTGTGTGTAAATTATTAGTGCTGCCATAAAACCATGATTTATAATATCTGTATAATAAGAGATGCTTGCAATAGAAAAAAATTCAACTCCTATCTATTTACGAAAAGCAATTAAAATCTGAAAAAGACAAAAGGACATAGTGAACATATAGTAATAATTGGCCAAGAATCTCTTTCAAAACTTGGTTTTTAGATTAATATTCATTTATTATTTTAAAAAAAGATACTGTTCTATCATATCAGCTGCTTGACAGCACTATTTCTAGCTAAATTGCCAGAAATATGCAGTTTCCATGGCTGCAGCCAATCAGATAGCCATCTTTCTATGATAAAACAGTCTGTTTGCTCGGCTGCCGGATACCGCTGTGGCTTTTTTCTATGCTAAAAGCACAGAAAAATGCCTTCATTGTCTGCCGTAGTTGCTTGTGTTACGCACTTTATCGTAATGCTGGCTTGTCTATTTTCGCTACAGTATCGTGTGTTGACTGCATTGTCTAAATTATTTAACTTTTGAGGTCCAACTTCTTTTTTTCATGTGAACAGACCTACTGGTATTTTCTACCAGTTTTAACAGTATCGTCACTGTTCCATCAGAACCGTATAACCCTCACAAATTGGATTTTAGGGTGCGGCACAGCACTATTGCGAAAATCCCAATGAAAGTAACGTATCACAAGAAATCATCTGAGACAAGGAAGATGGCTGCTTTGAACTCTGAAAATTGGCAATTGCAAGACAGCAGAGTCAGATTTCATTTTAATAAATTGTTATAATTATTAACTTTAGTGGGTAAATTGCAATCTAATTTACTCCCCCCAAACGCAGTGTCTGATTAATTACTGTCCAAAAAGGGTGTTTACTTTTATTTTTTATTAAAAAAGTACCGTAACTTTTCGATCCACTATATTTACTATTATTTGTTATTAAAAAAGTAACGTAATTTTATATATATATACACACAAAAATGCCACTCTGATTAATTACTGCTCCAAAAAGGTCAAAGTAGGGTTTCATTGTAAAATTTTGTTTGACTTACTGTCCAAAAAGTCTCTAATGTACTATTATTTGCTATTTGAAAGTAACATAATTTTTTATCGACACACACAAAAGCCAGTTTCTGATTAATTAGTCCCATAAAGTCGCTTACATTTTTAGATTGTTTGAATTTTTTAATTTTATGGAAATCATAGTTCTATAGAATCGCTGGACTGGGAACGTTATATCAATATGTTTTTGCTTAGCATCAATGCCATCAAGCAGCTGACACAATAGATCAGAACACTACCAAAAAAAAATTACAATTTTATAAATTGAAAAAGAAAATGGAAACAATGTTTTTCATGAGTACATGCTCATGTGTTCTATTTTCAAATATACTTTCAAAATAATTATCTAAATCTAACAATAATTTCAATTATATTTTTCTGTATTTCTTTTAACTTCTTAAAGAATATTCTAGAATATACTGGAATAGTTGAATTGCAACACCACTTCATTTTTTAAAACTACAAATGGTATTGAATTTTAAAAATATCTTAAAATATTTCATAGGACCTCAAAGCTAAATTATTTTGATCATCTAAACACTAATGTATAATGCTCAAAGATTAATTCAATATATAGAATAATGATTACTATTTATATATTTTACAAAACTAGAGCAGCATATTATATAATTTATTAGGTATTTCATCTTCTCTTGTAAGTTTTTTCTCTCTCATTAATTCACCAAAACAAATATTTGTACAAGTGATTAAGAATTACAAAAAAAAAATTAACTACTATGAGACAACATTGAATTACATGTAGTTATGGATGAAAAAGCTTTTTGGAAAGTTTAGAACAAGCAGATACATCTACAAAACTTCTTAAAACCCTATGACCATTTTTTTTGTTCAAAAATATAAAATTCAATTAAATTATATAAACAGGGCTCAACAAATATTGTTTCTAGTAGCAAAAAGATAATAGATTAAAAAAAAAAACTGTGATTAATATTAATAACGTGAAAGGTTAAAACTTCTATCTTAAGTTTTTAAAACCATGTTAATATATAAAACATGTATGCCAGTAATGTGAAAATAGAATTTTACATAATTTATTATCCCTACATGTGTGCAACTTTTGCATATTTAAAATGACAGATATGGTAGTTATTCAGGTGTATTAGTTGATTAGCTAACTAACATAATATCAATGAGGTGATAGAACATTGTATAAAAAAATAGTTGATGAACACATCAAAATGGCTGTATAATAAAACTGAGGGTTAGATCATTGCAGTAGGTCAAGTTGAAGATAAAATTTTAAAATATAGTTTAAGGTAAAAAAGTGAGACACTGCAATGTTTTTATAAAGAAAAGTACTTAATAATGATGATGTGCTTTCAGGATTACTAAAAGAGAATTTACACTTGAAATCTCCAAATAATAAGATAATTTAAATGTATTATGTACAAAAATCTTGGAAATATATAGATTCATATTATGGTAACAAGTTGAAATAAATTTTAAGAGAATAAAAAGCTAATAATAATAATAATAATAATAATTGAATGGCTAATTGCTTAGAAGTTAATAAGTTCAAGCACTGGAAATAAGTAAGTTGAGCTCCAGTCAGTCAACATGGCACTGAATTAGACAGGAGATTACTGTTAATAAATATATAAAAAAATCAAAAATTATAAAAAAATGAATTATATTTAGATAAAAGATAAGAATTATTCAGGAAACATTTTAAAAAAGATCGTGGTATTAGCGACAGATTATGGATATAAAAGCGCAAACAATAATTAGTATAGGGGATTTTTATCAATCGCAAAATATGGCAATTATTGAATAACACAATAAATTTTCATAGTTCAGCAAAATCCCTCACAAAATAAAATTCCAATCTGCAAGTTTACCCCCACATACACACATAATGCAAGAGTAATTTAAAAAATACAATGTGACTTTCAATATTATTTTATTATGAATGCATATACTGGTATTGTAGTGCATTTTCTAATCATCAATCTTCTTTAAATGAAAAAAAACCCATTACATTTATAGCTTAAATGTGAAATTAAAAGTGAACAAAGATGAATGAAATTTAGGTATAGCTAATTATACGATAATACAATACAGTATCTGAGAGAGCAATTAGCATTTTCATAAAAAAATACCGATCAACTAAAAGTTAAAGCTACATTTTAATATATATTAAAACCAGCGTAATACAGCTAAACATTTATCTAGGTGAAATTAATTTATAATTCAATGAGACAAAATAAACATTTAATAAAATAAATGAATAAATTGGTTATTTAAATGATCATATCATGGTTTGTACATAGTCACACATTCACAAAAAATATAACTGTTTATATCTTATAAAATGAAATATAAAATATGTTCACAAATTTTTGTCAGTAATTTAGAAATCTAAAAAAAACAACAACTCTGATATGTTAAAAGCTAAAACTGCTAATAGCAAAACTAAAGAGTAAAAAGGCATTATTTAAACTGTAAGTAAGAATGGAAAAATGTAAATTTTTGTGCCTGTTTAATTTATATCTTTGCTTTTATTATAGAGTATTAATATTTAGACACTGTTTAAAAATACTATTTTAAGTGATATAGTTCCCTATTAAACATAAGGCCTTTAATTCATGACATTTTTCTGAAACCCAATCAATAATTCAAACTGTTGATAAAAATGAATTAAAAGCAGCAATTTCAAAGTGATTTAAATTCAATTAAAAAGAGAAGAATTTCAAATCTAATAAAATCGAGTTAGAAAAAAATGTTAATACTGATAAAAAATATATCAGGTAAAGATTTTAGGTCATTAAAAGAAAACAAAGCTCTAAAAAAGTCAAATTGCTGTCAAAAGCATATAAAAGAAACTTGATTCCCAGATGATTCAAGTTCACAAAAAAATCAAAGTTTCTGATGAAAAAAAACCCAAAAACATTAATCATTAAAACTAAAGGATATAATTTTGTAACATTGCAGGTAGTGTATGCAGTGAAAATCAAGTCAAATAATGAGGCATATGTGTATATATCCTCACAACTAATATTGAATATTTAATAATTTTATATGAAAGTTAATGAAATTGAGAAAAAAACAATTCTGAGAATATACTATCAAGCCACAAACTATACTATATTTTGTTCCAAGCCCCTTTGTTTTAAAATGTATAATAAAGTTTTGTTGATAAACATTGTTTAGAATACCTATTGTTTATTCGACTACAAGTGTACAGTACTTTTCAACAAGTACATATATATACATTTAACAATATATACATATATTTAACACATACTTTTATATGTATAGTATAATACAAATTAAGACTATAGTAAACAAAAATTTAAAAATAAGTTAATAATAGAGGGGACACATTTACATATACTTTATTGAGTGCATGCTCACTTATACATTTACTGAAGCAATAAGAAAAAAAAATACCATATTTTTATTTTTAAAATAATTAGCTAAATGTTGGACTTTAGTCACAATAAAATATACCCCAAGTGATATTTTTTCTTGAGTTAACTTTTTCTTTTATAAAGCATAATAATGGTTTGCTATCAAGAAATTAGGATCTTTCTAATTATCTTGATGTTTTAATTTTTAGTACATTCTAAAATTTTGTAACTTACAGCATTACATTTAGAAAATCTTTTATTATGCAAAATATAGCATATCAAATTCAGAAAGCATAATGGAAAAATAAATATGCATTCAACATAAACCATAATCTCATACGGCACTTAGAAAAAAAATGGCTGCTGAATATTGTAAATTTTAAGATTTCTTCAATATACATTTTTGTTTGCAGACATTTTTCTTTGCAAAGCATATAACTGAAGTGATGCAGTTAGATGTGTAATTGTGGCTCCTCTGTATTATGATCTTTTGCAAAGTAATTAAAAAAAATCAGAGAATTCTTACAAAAAAAAAATTCCAACAAATACGTTTGAAGACTTTTTACTGAATATATTGTGACAGAATGGGTTCGAACCCAGTCACAACTATATCATAGGTGACGGTAATTACGCGTATAAGTAGATGTATAAATTTAATTTTATTATAAGGTGGTGGCTACATAAATACACAAACGAGGTCGAGGTAGGTGCTCTGTACTTTTGAAATGATGTATATGTGCATGTTACAAACGTGTGTGTGAATGGGTTTGGTGGTTGAAGATAGAAATGAGGTTTTATTTCATGTTATAAAAGCCTAGAAGTTTCCATCAGAAATGAAATTTTTACTTTCTTTTGTTTACAATAAAAGCAGTGATAAAAGCTTTTCACACGTCAACTAAAAACTGGTTAGGCAGCAATTGGAAACAGGAAGTGAGATCGAAAGAACCTTCTAGAACAAATGGAGGGGACTATAAAAAAATGCACCCAAAATGCTCCTGGTCTTGTCCCTGCAGAGCTTCAATCATTGACAGTGGAATCGTTAATCCAATTTTAAACTTACCTAATGGCAGATCAAAAGGAAATGTTGGGGTAAGAGCATAACGTATTGGGCTCGAACCCCTAATTCCCACTAACTGCAGCTGCTACGTTCAACAATTAACAAGATGCCTCTGAATTAAGATAACTACCAACATCGGAACCAAAGCGGAGTCTCATCAAACGGTTGTATACAAACACAAAGATCGGAAATCCTCGCAAAGAATTGTCTATTATCTGCGTTTACCAGAACTCTTCGAAATAAATAAAATATTCTTCCACAAATTCCCCAGGATATTCAGGTAAAAGAACTTTACGTATTGATTTTTTAATATATAAAAAAGAAAGTATTAACCGTTTTCCTAATGTGCGCATAATAATCCAACAAAAAACCTTTTATTTGCGGACATTAATGTTGCAATTTGTATGAGGTCACATGGAGTACTCTATTGACCTTCGCTACCTAACTTATTTGTGATAAAATATTGGAACGAATGTTGCGTGTATCAAAATGGCAGTTTTAATTATAATTGTGTTTAAAAGGGTTGAATTATATTTGTTTTTCTTAAAGATCAAAAGAATAATAATGGACTTTTGAAGTAGTTTAAATAAAATCTGATTTGATAGAAAAACTGTATCTAGAAATCTTATTGTGATATTTTCTTTGTATATTTTTGTTTCCAAACTCTTACTCCCATTCATGTCTACTCCCGTCCGTAACGCCACCCGACCATGAGACTGAGCTAGCCGATGGTCAAAAACCTCTCACCCTCCTTAAGGCAGTGGTTCTCGATAATATATTCACTTCGCGTAATTCTTATATTCGTATAAGACTGGCACTTGGAATCCTATGGATGACCATAAATATGCGTTGGGAATGTATTACAGGTAAATGAGAACGAATTCAGAAGATGCTTGATCAATAGTGATTAAGTCAAACAATTTTAGTTAAATACACATACGTAAGCACATTTTCCGTGTTGTAAGTGTATTAGGTGAAACTTATTATATAGTGAGGGGGTTTTGTTGCAACGGCGTCCCAATTAAACAGCTTCGAAGAGAAGTAGAGGGGGATGGGGCAGTTATGAGTAATCAGTAGTAAATAAGTTAAGAGTAAGCAAATAAATATATAATAATCATTTAAATTCTGAAATTGTGAGATTAAATCGTTCTGTCCCGAATGAATCAAACTTAGAATTTGATTACAATTGCTGACTTTAAAAAAATACAACTAATAAATAGATTAAAGTTATATTTAGGTGTGATTTTTATCAAGCGTTTCACTAGTAATTTCAGAAATATGTTAATAAAGCGAGTTATATTATTATTGAGGAAAATGTTTACATTTTAGATAGATAATTCAAATGAATAATTTTAAATAAATTGAAGTGCGCTGTTATTTTTAAATATATATCTCTCAAGAAATAACCATCTTGTCATTTCGTGTTTACGCAATAGGCCAAAAATATGCAATCTGTTATCTTTTGTTTGTCTAATTTGATGAGGTTTCGAGAGTTAAAGAGCTAGGGAAACTATAGTAGAGGCTAACAAGAAGGCTGTGCAATGTGTTGGAATGGGGGAGTGGAGTCTGAGACATTTAATTAAGGATAAAACAAAAAGAAAAGTTTATAAAAACAAGGGCGCAAAATAAAATGGAAAAAGAGGAACAGGAAAACATTTTGGAGCAGATTTTGGGGTAACTTGAAAGTCTAGAATTTACATTTGGAGAAATAGAAATAAGAAGATTGGAACAGAAAGTAGGAATTAAAGATTACATTCAAATATCAGCCTTTCAAGCTAAATGTGCATGCGCTTTTGAGAGTATTAATAATAATAAATGAATACTTTCCTCTCCAATACAAGATATAGTATTTATGCAGGAATAAAATGAATCCACTTATTCCTACAACTCAAATGCTTATATATGAGCAAATCTGAAGTACTGGCAAGGAAAGCGTGAGGATGGATCACTCACTTTAAATTACTATATACGATGTCTGAATGAATGACATTGGTGAAATTGTCTAGAATTTACTAAATGTTACTCTAACTGAAACTTAATCATATGTAAATAAGCATTTATTTTTATATAGTGCATGTTTACAATTGTATTACATTCAAATATCTGCCTTGCAAGCTAATTGTGCATGCACTTTTGCGAGTGTTAATAATAATAAATGAATACTTTCCTCTTACATAGGAATTAAAGTTGAAAATGATTTGGGGGAACAGAAAGATGAAAGCACAGAAGACTCGGATATGGAGAGCGGGGTGAAGAGAAGCAAGGCACTCAAGTAGACCCTTCGGGAAAACCAGCAGCAGTAATGGGTCATGCAGTAGTGCAAGGGAATGTGAACCAATTCCTAAAACTTCGTCCATTCGCAGGTAGGATGGGGGAAGGACCTGTTGAGCATATATGTAGTTTGAGAAAATACTTCAGTGTAAATCCCATGGCAGAGGAAAGTAAATTATTGCATGTGGCAAACTCACTGACAATGCTCAATCATGGTGGGACATGCTGTCGACTACTTTCGAAGATTACCAAAAAAAGTGAGGCATTTTGGTTCAAGGATAGACAGGAGTTGAGGCGCTATCAAATCATGCAAGAGAAGTTTAAGGAAGGTTGCGACGATAGCTATTCAGTTTTTTCAGACAGATGGCTAAACTGCGGACATTGGATGTATGAATCTGATAAGTCATATACTCCGCATTGTAAGACATAGTATGCCCACGAGAGTGGAACAGATGATCTTGGGAGCAGGCTAAGTGTCCATTGGAGATTGCCGAGTTGCTCAATGCCATTGATATGAGCTCATATGACTGTCGGGCATTGTGAAGCAGTAAAAAAAAGAGGGCAGAGAACAGGAATGGAGACTTTTCCAAAATGGAGAGAAACACCTGAAGGGAACAGACCACCCGAAAAGCCAAACTTCAGACCAAAACAAAAAGCAGAGGGACACGAGGCAAAATAGATGTTGTATAAAGGAGCCGTTCAAAATATGCAAAAGGTATTTGAAGGCTTTTGGAGGAAAAAGTATTAACAGAATGGGTTCGAACCCAGTCACAACTATATCACAGGTGAGGTAATTACGCGTATTATATATATATAAATTTAATTTTATTATACGGTGGTGGTTACATAAATGCACAAATGAGGGGGATAGGTGCTCTGTCATTTTGAAATGATGTATATGTGTTATGAACATGTGTGAATGGGTTTGGTGGTTGAAGAGATAGAAATGAGGTTTTATTTCATGTTATAAAAGCCTAGAAGTTTCCATAAGAAATGAAATTTTTTTCTTTTGTTTAGAATAAAAGCAATGATAAAAGCTTTTCACACGTCAACTAAAATCTGGTTAGGCAGCAATTGGAAACAGGAAGTGAGAGCGAAAGAACCTTCTAGAACGAATGGAGGGGACTATAAAAGAGATGCACACATAATGCTCCTGGTCTTGTCCCTGCAAAGCTTCAATCGTTGACAGCGGAATCGTTAATCCAATTTTAAACTTACCTAATGGCGGATCAAAAGAAAATGTTGGGTAAGAGCATAATGTATCGGACTTGAACCCCTAATTCCCACTAACTGCAGCTGCTACATTCAATGATTAACAAGTTGCCACTGGATTAAGATAACTACCAATGTCGGAACCAAAGCAGTCTCATCAAACAACGGCCATATAGGAACACAAAGATCGGGAATCCTTGCAAAGAATCTATTACCTGCATTTACCGGAACTCTCAGAAATAAAATTCTTCCACAAATTCCCCGGGGATATTCAGGTAAAAGAACTTCACGTATTGATTTTTTATATATATATAAAAAAGAAAGTATTAACCGTTTTGGTAATGTGCGCATAAAAATCCAATTAACCAACAAAAAAAAACTTTTATTAACTTATTATATGAGGTCACGTGGAATAAACTCCTTCTATCGACCGTCGCTACCTATTTGTGATAAAATATTGGAACGAATGTTGCGTTATCAAAATGGCAATTTTCATTATAATTATTTAAAAGGGTTGAGAGTTGAATTATATTTGTTTTTCTTAAAGATCAAAAGAATAATAATGGTCTTTTGAAGTAGTTTAAATAAAATCTGATTTGATAGTGAAACTGTATCTAGAAATCTTATTGCGATATTTTCTTTGTATATTTTTTTGTATTCCAAAACTCTTACTTCCACTCGTGTCTACTCCCGGCTGTGACGCCACCCGACCATGAGATTGAGCTAGCCGATGGTCAAAAACCTCTCTCACATTCCTTATGACAGTGGTTCTCATTGGTAATATATCCACTTCACGTAATTCTTAAATTCGTATAAGATTGGTGCTTGGAATCCTATGGATCATGATAAATACACGTTGGGAATGTATTACAGTTAAATGATAACGAATTCAGAAGACGTTTGATCAACAGTGATTAAGTCAAAACAGTTTTAGTTAAATATACATACGTAAGCACATATGTTTTCTATGTTGTAAGTGTATTAGGTGAAACTTATTATATAGTGAGGGGAGTTTTGTTACAATATATATCTATGTAATTAATAAATCAATACCAAGTTTACAGCATGTGAAAATAAAATATATATGTACAATAAAAATACCTTTCCCCCAATCCTTCTTACAAAAAAAAAATCTGACAAATTCAACAATCATGAATCATACAAATCTGCAAGCAACATTTCATATAATTACAAGTAATGTTTACTTTTTGTCTATTAACTAATATTCAATACAAATTTACAATAATTATTCTATAAAAATGACTGTTAAATTACTTAAAACATTAAAAAAAAACCCAATGAAACAATTAAAGTATCAATATATATTTTGTATGAATACCATCAAACTCTCTACAAAAAAACAATGAGCAATAAGGTTTTGCATTCTGTAGTTAACTTACTAAGTCAATTATAAAACTATAAATCAATAATTTTGTATAACAAATATAGTAAAAAGCAGGTTTTAAAATTCTAAAATCTTGACTTTTTCTCTAATAAATGCATACAAATATATTATACAATATGCAAAAAAGCAACTTTTAAAACTACAAATACTTTTGATAAATGAACCTTTGATAAATAATAAAATGCTGGATTAAGATTAGTAGCTTATATTATAACACCCACTTATAATCTTTATTATATCTCAATTTAGTTTCAATCATTTCTAATAATAAATTACATTTCATTATTATGGGCAAAATGATTATTTTTAAAGATTAAACTCATTTGAAACAATTTATTTTTCAACGGGTATCATACATAAAAAAAATCCTACTCAAAATTACTGAATGAAGATGTTAAAAGCTCAATCAGCTCCAAGGCGTGAATATGATCTAAGTAATTTATTATAAACTTGTTTATCTTTCTGCTATTAAAAATTCAATAGCAATCAAAAAAAATATTCAGATCTGTGAAGAATCAATCAAAACATTCAAAAATGTTATGATTCAAATTATAATAATCAATTATAATCCTATTGCAATAATCTTTAAAAAAATGTAAATTGTGATCTAATGATTTTAAAAAATAATTCACGAATCTTACCATAAGCAACTTCTACCCTGATTGTATAAATAATCAAAATCATCTTTCAGTTTTAAACTATTTATGCAATATTAAATAAAATTATACAAATATATATTTTATCATTGTTCTCACCTTTTTAAACTTGCTAATGCTTCAGTTTGTAACACTTCTACATTCCTTCAATAGTTTTAAACACAGAAAATATTATTACGAGTCATAATATCCTTTATATTTTAATCAGTACCCTTAATCCTCTCCTTTAAAAAAAAAAAAAAAATCAACTCCAAGCTTGCTGAATTATAAAATTCAATTTTGTCAATCCTTATATTTTATATTATGCTTATTAGTTTGTGCTCTAATTAATACAAAGCTGAAACAAAAAGCTGTCATTATGACTGTATCTGATTTTAACTTTTCAATGGCAGACTATAGAGGAGTTTCACAAGATTACTTTTACTATTCATATTTTATAATTCTATAAATGATACCTTTAATATATTTTTAGCTGTTAGTCAAAATTATATACACCTGGGTCTCTTTTTACAGGGACTTAATTAATGCGATTTTGAAGTTATGCGATTCATATTTCTTTGGAAGTCGAACTCCGATAATGCGCTATTACTTTAAATAATAAATTTCGCGCACTTACGTCACATTGAAAGTAATAGCACATTATTGGAATTCGACTTTCATCTTAGTAATTTCAATATTTTCAGTGCTTTATAATAGTAAGATTGTATGCAATAATGAAATTAAAATCATGATTTCCACATTTTATGTATACACACATTAAACTTTACAAGACTATAATGTAAATTTGTTCAAACATTGTGCATGTTAATTTTGCATTTTTAAAAAAGAACGTAATCAATTATTAATCATTTAGTGTCCGCAAGTTTATTTTTAAAAGGTGAGTAATAGCAGTGGGCACACTTACATTTGACAATTAAAAATTAAAATCTGATTTTTAATTGTAATTAACAATTTAAAAATTACTTACGGTGACTTGAAATTAATGTGATGTGAAACGTAATTTGATTTTTAAACGGAATTGAAAATTAAAGACAAAAATAAGAATTTAATTTTTAGTTGTTAGTTTCATAAACAATTAATAAATCATGGTCTCAAAGATTAATTACTAATTACGTTGTCACCAGAAAACCATTAACACAACACGAGTGTGAAGTTCGCGCTAGTTGTATTTCCTCTTGTAAAGAATCCGATTTTTTACCAGTTTGCAAATGAACCTGTTTGTCGGCAAATAGCGATAATTAAAATGTGTATAAAAAATGTAAATTACTGTACTGTAAATTATGCATAAAAATATATTTTGAATAAAATTAAATATTATAGTTAAAAAAAGTTTGTCTTGTATCAATTTTTTATTAGTCATATTTTATTTTATTTTTTGCGCGAATTTTAAAGTAATTTTACGTTGGTGCTTTGCTTTCACGTGACTTTTGAAAAATCACAGTATGTATCCCCCCTTTTTCAAGGTAAGTTATGTCTATTTTTGCGCGATTTCGTTTACGCATTTTCTGAGGAACCTATCTATCATGTAAAACGAGACCCAGGTGTACATACTTAGAAAATATAATTAAAGTATATTCTTATATTTTACAAATGTAAAAATAAAAATAAGTCTGAAATTTCCAATTGTGGATTAGAGAGAATAGCACCAGTTTCAACTTAATAACAGTTTGGATAATTAGTTAAGTTTGACTATAGACATTCTACCTGAAAGAAAAACTCTGTCTGTTTGAAACAAAAGATTGAAGTTTTATTCAACTGGATCCAAAATCTAGACTGTGAGCATGATAAATATCTATCTACCTATGCCTTATGGTTAGTAATAACTATCATTTATGAATAGCCTATTAGGCAAACATCTCCCAATAATTCTTTATATGTATAAAATACAAATATTGGCTTCTAATAAAATACGATGTCATATATATTTATGATATCCCCTAACCCAGTCATCATTCGATTTAAATATTAACCTATATAAGCCACTTTTTTAACAAATTAAATATTAATACCATCCACCATCTTTTAATAAACTTCAAAACTTCTTCACAAAGAATATATCGATACTTAAATATGAATACTATTCAAGAGCAATATAATTCTATCTTATACAGAATATGATGTAAGTACTAATTCTAAGCTATAAAGGTATCATACAGATTTCTATTGTATGTGTGTGTAAATATATACATATATATTTGTATGAATACGGCATTTAAATTCTAATGTGTATGGCATTTCTTGTTAACAAATATAATGGGTGGATCTTACCTGCTATGATCTGGATTGCATTGCCTTAATAGCAATGGGAGTTGCAGACATTTTGATACTATTCTTCTTAAATATATTGATTCAAAAATGATTCTCACAAAGTGAAATGCTTGTAAATTGAAAAACCCAGTTACAATAAATTATTAATGGCTTAAATGCCAAAAATTTCCTCAGTATTAAATCGTTTGAAAATATCTCAAAATTCTTGCACTTAAATAAAGTAAAAATTATTTTTCTAATCTCTTACTCATTTTTTCTTTCTTGGGTGAGAAGAGAGCATTTATATAAGGCAGGGTGGCCAAGACGTTGACCGCAATATCTCTGGGAATCGACTGCAAAGCTGACATGAACATTGACAAATTATAGTTAAATTCAGAGCCGATTTGAATATAAAGTTATTATCATTTAAAAATAGTTAAATTTAAAATAACACCTGTTAATATTATTCTCAACCTCAAAAATAAACCCAGGTTGGAAGCTGAAAAGAATTAAATTACACCTGGGTCTCATTTTACGCAAGATAGGTTCCTCAGAAAACATGCGCAAACGAAATCGCACAAAAATAGATGTAACTTACATTGAAAAAGGGGGGATGTGGTCTGTGATTTTTCAAAATTTGCGTAAAAGCAAAGCATCAACGTAAAATTACTTCAAAATTCGCGCAAAAAAAAAAAAGGAAATAAAATATGACTAATAAAAAATTTCAAATTTAAAAAAAATTGATACAAGACAAACTTTTTTTAACTATAATATTTAATTTTATTCAAAATAATATATTTTTATGCATAATTTACAGCCAGTAATTTGCATTTTTTATATATGTTTTAATTATTATAGCTATTTGCCAAAAAACACGTTCGTTTGCAAACAACTAGCGCCAACTTCACACTCATGTTGTGTCAATGGTTTTCTGGTGACAACGTAATTAGTAATTAATCTTTGAGACGATGATTTTATTGTTTATGAAACTAACAACTAAAAATTAAATTCTTATTTTTGTCTTTAATTTTCAATTCCGTTTAAAAATCAAATTTCACATCACATTAATTTCAAGTCACTGTAAGTAATTTTTAAATTGTTAATTACAATTAAAAATCAGATTTTAATTTTTAATTGTCAAATTTAATTGTGCCCACTGCTATTACTGACCTTTTAAAAATAAACTTGTGGACACTAAATGATTAATAATTGATTACATTCTTTTTTAAAAAGCAAAAACAGAATGTGATTTAAAATGCAAAATTAACACACACAATGTTTGAACAAATTTACATTATAATCTTGTAAAATTTAATGTGTGCATACATAAAATGTGGAAATCATGATTTTAATTTCATTATTGCATAAAATCTTACTATTATAAAGCACTGAAAATATTGAAATTACTAAGATGAAAGTCGAATTCCAATAATGTGCTATTACTTTCAATATAACATAAGTGCGCGAAATTTATCATTTAAAGTAATAGCGCATTATCGGAGTTCGACTTAGATGAAACATTTAATTGCGTAACTTCAAAATCGTGTTAAATAAGTCCATGTAAAAAAAGACCCAGGTGTATTTTTGTGTAATGCTAGAGCTAAAATTCTTAGAAATATTTAATTGCCATTTTTCCAAGGAGAAATGAAGATAACTTGTCCTGGAGAAACAAGGATTTTAACGAACTGATTTTAAAACAAAAAAGTTGTCAACTTTTTAAAACATTTTGGCTAGTTAGCAAATAATCCCCAAGGAGATTTAAAAAGAAAACAGGACTTTTTCCTATTTATGAAAGAAAATAAGTGTCAAAGCAAGAAACACCTTTTTTCTCTCTCTAGCAAATTTTTGTCGCCATGCTAGGAGGGGGGTATGCTTTAAATTTCCTGCCTTGGATTTATTTATTAATTATATAGGTGAATCAAAAAAATTTTTTTTATACAAATCAAAAAATAAATTCAGAATTTATTATATTTTGGGAAAAATATTGATTAACTTTAATTTTATATGTTAAAAAGCCATGCTTAATTAATCCAGAAAAAAAGAACAGACAGAAGGTCAAATATAAAAAGATATTTTAATAAAGGGCAATGAAAAAAGACTACTGAAGAATAAAATAAAATAGAAATGATAATTCAGTAAATGTCTTAATTATTGCAAAAAGCTATTTTTAAACTAATTAAACAAAAGAGTAAAGAAGAATTGTTAGTACAATTAATACTGAAAAGACTAATTGTGAAAAGAATGTGCACGTATGCAATTAAAGCTAAATGGATATTTTGGTAAGACTTAATTCTATTGTGAAATAGCCTGAAGAAAAATAACGATTACCAATTATAATATTAATACCGGATATGGAAGTGATAGATATAAATAGTATGTGCAGAAAAGAGCAATGTACTTTTTCTTTTTGTGACTGCCGCTGTTGCATTGATTGGATTTTTAAAAAAGGAGCCAGAGTGAAAGCTGTCCGGAAAGTTATAGTGATTTTCTGCAAACCTCTGTAGGTACCAATAGCTAGATAGAACAAAAACAGATCTTTTTATTTATGTAAACCTGATGGGTTCCAGTAGGATTGTGCAGAGAAAAACTGCAAGTCTAAATAACTTGTAATTATTTTAACTTGGGTCTAAGAATAGTGATAACTGATGTTAGTCCATTATCAGCAATGACTATTAGTATTTATGAAAAATAGTAATTAGAATCAAAGAGTTATTGATCATGTTTTAAATGCCAAACTTTTAGAGATGTGTTTAAAAGTTAATAAATATTTTTTCGTCTTTACTAGTGATAATTTTCTTTACCCGATTTGTATTATTCTATTTATTTGTTGATAAGTGAATAAACAACAGGATTACAATGAATAATCCAAGTACAAGTGTGAAAAAAATAAAGACTTATCATCACTATCATAAAGAATGAAATTATTTTTTTATTATGGTGGAAAAAAAATATGTATTATTTGCAGTGCACATGTGGCTTTACCAAAGAAAGCCAATGTTGAAATACGTTTTCACAATGTTGATAAAAATTATGAAGATGATTATCCATGAGGCACTACATTAAGAAAAACTAAAGTACAACAGCTAGACCCAATTCACTAAGCAATAATTTTTTTTTTGTCAAATAGAATATACGCTCAAAAACTGCTACAAAGTTGTGACTTTAATTAAGCACAATAAGCCCTTTCAAGATAGACAAATATGGAAAGAAGCCTTCATCAAAGCTGGTGAAGTATTATTTGAAAATTTTAAGAATAAATCTGAAATAATGATTTCTAGCATCAATATCTTTATCACAAAAAAAAACATGCATTAGGGCAGAAGAAACTAGTCAAAATCTTGGAAGAGATTTTACATAAAAACATTAGCAATTTTAACTTTTTATCACTACAGTTTGACAAATCTGATTATACAGGTACTGTGCAATTACGTATTTATATTCACATGGTTTTTTATCATTGTCAGCCACAGAAGAATTATTAACAATTATTCCAATTCAAAGGACAAGAGATCAAGATATCTATGATTTATTCAAGAATTACATTGTGTAAACGAATTTTCCAATTCACAAATTAGTATCAATAACTAACTACCGACAGAATTCCTGCTGTGATTGGCAGTAAAATTAATTTTATTCTGTGTAAAAACGATATTGATATATCTAGTTTTATGGAGTATCATTGTATTATCTCAGCATGCCTTGTGTTCAAAAGTATTGAAATTTAATCATGTTATGAATGTTGCCTTCAAAATTGTTAATAAAATAAGATCAAAAAGCTTGTTATATCGTTAATTCTGGGATTTGCTAAAGGAATGTGAGAGTATACATAGTGAATTGTTATTACATACTGATGTAAGAAAAGTCGAACAAAATTTTAAATCAGATAACTTCTACCACAAATATAATTTTTGTAAACTAAAGGTGATTCATACCCACAACTGAATGATAAAGAATGGCTTCTTGCCCTACCTTTTTCTGTGATATTACAGAAAAACGAAATAACTTAAACATAAAACTACAAGAAAAAGATAAAACAATAAGTTATGGTAAGCACTTTAAAGTTATTCAAAGAAAAATTAAGTATTTTTGTAATACAACTCAAGCATCGTGAATTAAATCATTTAAAAAATATGGTTGATGAGCCTAAAGATAGAATCTAATCTACAACAAATATGTTGAAAATATAATATTCCTCACAAAGGAATTTGAAGGGAAGATTCATGGAATGTGACAAACTTGAAGATATTGCTAGGTTTTGTCTTATCCATTTAATGTTAAAATCAATATCAAAAACATCGCTATGAAATTAATGAACTTGTACTTACAAATTCAGCAGATCTCGAAGTAGTAAATATTAAATATGATATACATTTAAAATCAATGCCTTCAAATGAGAGCTTCTGAACATTAATAAGCAGGAAAATATCCAAATATTTGGAGTTACTGCACATTTCAAGGCATTTTTTTGGTTCAACATATTTGTGCAAATCAGCATTTTCCTGCATGAATGCAATAAAAACTAAACATAAGTCACAATTATCGGATCTACATTTGGAATCCTGTTTGAGAATTACTTTAAGTTCATACAAACAAATTTTGACTAACTTGCCGAAACTACGCGATGCCAAGTGTCATCAAAATAAAAAATTATATTTTTTTTTTACTTTGTAATTTTTTTTTTTTGTAAAATTTGCATCTGTATATAATTCTAAAACAATTTTCTTTTTTTTTTTCTTGAATTTTTTTTTAAATTCAGGGCCAACACTACAAAATAATTATTTTTAGGTAATTTAATAAATATTTTATAAAGGGACATGGACAAATTGTAATACTAGAGGGAGCTGAGGTAATTTAATAGTAGTCATAGTAAAATATTTTAGACCAGGGGTGGGAAAATAGCGGCCTGCCAAGACAATCAGAAAAATCCACCTTGAATCGAGATTTCTTTCCCGTGCGCGAGCAAAGATTCATCTCGTACTTTCCACTAGGATGGCCATGTCAATACGCATGTGCAGTGCTTTCCTGGTTGATCTGGTTAATTTCAATTGTCTTTGCAACAATAAATATATAAATTTCTAACTTTAGTGAAACCATGAATTCTCCGAAAAAACGTAAAATCGGTGATGTGTTTAATGAAAAATGGACAAATATTTGTTTGATAATATAGGGAATAAAGCAGTGTGTTTATTGTATCATGAAACAATAGCCATATTTAAGGAGTACAATCTGGAATGACACCATAGAACAAAACAGTGAATTTGGTTGCAAACTTTCCAAGGAAGAAGACAAAATAAAAGCTGCGGAGTGCGTAAAAAGGCTGAAGAAGCAACAAACATTATTTACAAAACAATCAACACTTCAAAATAGTACTACAGAAGCAAGTTTCATGGTAGCCTATAACCTTGCTAAATGGAACATGCCTTTTTCGGATGGAAAGTTTATTAAAGTGTATGGTAGATTGTGCAAGGGTATTGTATCCTGATGTGAGAAGCAAATTTGAAAGTATTTCATTGTCAAGGACTATAGTGCAGCGCATTGACTCAATTAGTGATGAACTCACAGAACAGCTGAAGATTCAAGCAAAGATTTTGTTTGGTTTTCTTTGGCACTGGATGAGAACACAGATAACAAAGACACTGCAAAATTACTCATCTTTATCCATGGAATTAATGAAAATTTCATCATCACAGAAAAATTACTTGGCCTAGAATCAATGAAAGATAGAACCAATGGTCAGAAATTGCTCGAGTGTACTGTGAATTGTGTGGAGAAAAGTAGCTTGTCTTGGAACAAAATGGCAAGCATTACAACAGATGGGGCCAGAGCTTTCAGTGGAAAAAGTGTAGCTATGGTTAAGCTTAAAAAAAAAACAAGTTACAAGTACAAGTCACAGATAGTGATATCTTGTTTTTTTCATTGCATTTTGTAGGAGTGTTTGTAAAGGTGCATTGGACTTAAAGCAAGTGGTAGATCCTATTGTTAGTGTGAACACAATCAGAGCAAAGGCACTCCACCATCGACAGTTCAAATCTTTTCTTGAGAATGTGGAGGCAGAGTGTGAAGATATAATTTACCACAAGTCTGATGTGGAAGAGCCTGGGCAAAGTGATAAAGTCTGAAAGCATTGCAGAATAAAATTTTTATTTCTGGACACGGATATGTCATGATTCGTTACAAAAATAGGATGTGAGGAGTGGGTATATGAGATGATGTTTGCAGCTGAAGTATTTGAGAAATTGAATCAACTGAATGTGACATTGCAGGGAAAGGGGTTGTTTGCACATGAAATATAGAAGCATGTAAAATCATTCAAAGCAAAACTAGGTCTATTTGCAAGGCAAGCAGGTGAAGGCAATTTTTGTCATTTCCTTTTATTAGGAAAATCTGCAGAGTTTGGAAGACGAGGTCACAAGATTTCAGGACTTGGAGCCTAAATTCAATTTGCTCTCTATCCCATCACTGCTGATATTGACACAGCACGTGTGGAGCTGCAGCTTGAACTTATTGACATGCAGTCAGATCACACTGTGAAAGAAATATTTAACGCTGTCACATTAGTTGACTTTTACAAATCTTTGTCTGCTGATAAGTATGAAAACATTTGCTGGGAAAATGTTCTCTATATTTGGGAGCAAAGTTTTCTTGCTTGAAGTTCAACAAGAATAAATGTAGATGCTCTTTGACGTAAAAGTGTGATAGGGTACATTTGTCTCGAACTGTTTCTAAAATTAAATGTGCTTGCAGCTATAAATGATATGATTTTATTTAATTTATATTTGATTTTTATGGTACAATTTATACCTTTTCTGAAATGCAAAGTTAACTAATGAATGCAATCATTTTAAAAAATGCAGCCCTCTGCTTCCACAAAGTGGCCCCGGAACCAAAACACTTGCCCAGACTGTTCGTATCTTAATAGAAAAAAAAAATCAGTTCGTATCTTGTAAAAACGCCACCAATATTTGTGAATACCTAAAAAGCTCTTTAAAAAAACACCAATTAAAAAAAAACCAGAACTTTGAACCGTTATTTTTTTTCTGTTCTAGCAAAAATGGTTTTTTTTTTCTGGTTTCCAGTCGAATCCTTGAGGAAAAAAACGTAGTCGCCCTCAGGTACATTTTCACCAAAAAAGTAGTCCCCGACATCTAAAAGTGGACGCCCTGATATAAAGCATTTGTTTAATATATTTAAAAGTGAGATTTTTTTTTTTTGTATGAAAAAAGTTAAGACAAGTTCTACGTTTAAAAAGCTTATGCAATACACTATATTTATTTAGTAATAACTGAAACACAGGCTTATTATATATCTACTGTCTATATATGAAATATAGGGTATATGAGCACAGACTTTCAGATGACCCATCACTCTCCACTCTATCTAATATCACTGATACACTCAAGCACATATATGCTGAAAAGATAAATAATCACCAATATACGTATTTCATGCTAAACCAGCAATCATCAGTTGGTCAGTGATATTAGATAGAGTGGAGAGTGATGGGTCAACTGAAAGTCTGTGCTCATATACCCTATATTACATATATACACTAGGTATATAATAAGCCTGTATTTCAGTTATTACATTGTAGAGATGTCTGTCCATCCTTGCACATGTATTAAATGGATTATGTCCTGTACATGTGGGGTTCACATTGACTTTAGGTCAACATGGGTGTGACAAGAATCTCGGTCTCAGGGTGGCCTTTGAGCATTCTATCATCAGATTTTCAATTGGATGGACGGTTGAAGAGTTGGAGGGTGTAGTAGATTGGAGCCTGTCCATTAAAGTAGGAAGATTGTCTATCTTAATATATATCTGAGCACTTATAGTATATATGTGTGGGAGATGATAATCTGGACCAACTGATGATTGCTGGTTTAGCATGAAATACGTATATTGGTGATTATTTATCTTTTCAGCATATATGTGGTTGAGTGTATCAGTGATATTAGATAGAGTGGAGAGTGATGGGTCATCTGAAAGTCTGTGCTCATATACCCTATATTATATTTATTTAGATGTAAAATCAATTACTGGAATTTCATTTTCAAAAGATTAATATTGCTATACTCAAACTTAAAAATATCAGTTATGTTGTATTTAAAAATGTAAATCAATTTTCAGTAATTATAATTTTAAAAAAAGAAAAGATTCTGGATTGGTAGCAAATTTTTGGTAAAATGCATATCAATGAAGAAAATACTATTTTAATGGATTAACCTATAATCTTTAAAGCTTTGTTTTTTTTCTTTCTCTAATTAAACAGGTTTGTTATAATGTATATTATTTTTCAATAGCAGCAATCCAATTTACATCATTCTATTCCAAAGCCATTTATGTAAGTGTGAATAATCAATAAATATCAGATAGTAATGTCAAAAAAGATACCCAGTCTCATTTATGATAATTAGTTTTTCTCAGTAGGGAGATATCCTTTCAAATACAGATAAAACATAAATGTAAAAAAATTAGCATTATTCTGAAACAAACTAAAATTTGTAGCAATTAAAGAACTATCAATCTGCAAGTTCTAATAAGATAATCACAAAGACATAAATTAACATTATAAACTATATTTATTGATAAAAATAGTAAAGTATTGTAGGTGCATTTCAGAAAGAAAGAAAAAAACTAATTACTTTCATATACCATTGATGTTTGCTAGTAATGTGTGTGAGCATACAAAAATGCAGCTGAAAATGTCTGCAAAGCATTTATTTCCAAGACTTTAAATGAATATGTATCAATACATCTAATTCTTATGTAATTTTCCTTTAATACATTTAATATCTTAAACGCCTTAAATTTATTTTTTGTTATTGAATATATTTATATTATAAATGCATAGATTAAAAAGAGTTCTTGAATAAAAAATCACTTCTCCCTTATTTTGAAATAGCATAAATATCTTCAGCATTTTGGTTGCATAATGGGAAGTGATATAATTGCTAAAGCTATCACAGATTGCCCTTGTTATAGGATAATTAAATTAAATAATACATTATTAGCAGCATTAAAGAATAACTTTAGTTAAAAAAATTAAAAACAAATTTCTTATTTTTAAAACAAAAGTGAAGCAGTGACAATAAATAAGCAATCGCAATGTTGATACTGTAGAAAAAGATTGAATATATATGCATTTATGTTTGTAACTACTTTAATATTTTACTTAACTTAAAAAATATTTTCTAACTCTAAAATAAAATAAATCTCTATATTGTATATCTTAAACTTCTAGTATATTTAAATTTATTAATCATATTTTTTTTTAAATCTCTACATAAAAATAGATAAATATCCTATAACATACTACTCTACAATTCCTATTTTTATTTCCACATTATTCCTATACAAAAACAAAAAATGAAATGGTTAAAAAATTTTGAATGAGTGAAACACTTTATAAAATTTCAACTAAAATTTTAAATAAAACATTAAAAAAAATATTTTTTTTTTTTCACTTTGAATAAAATTTTGTTTATCACTGATGAAGTAAAATCTATCATTAATGGATTGTGATTTAAAATAAAGAGTGAACAAGTTACATTAAAAAATAAATAAATCAGATTACCGAATTAAACAATTGACAATTAATATAAACAAACGTATGAATATATAACATAAACTTGAAAAAATAATAAACTAAACACTTCTACTATTTAATAAATATGCTTGCATTTAGTACTTTATAAGTTGAGAAAGCTCAGAATATGAAAAAAAAAAGGATAATAACAAATAGCTTAAAAATTCGCCCAACTAAATGGATGGCCAATATCAGGAAAGACTTGGAAAAAAAAAATACAAAGTATTATAAAACTAAGTAACAAAATAAAAAATTGTGATTGCAGCAAAAAAAAAAAATATTGAAATTTTAAGTATTAGAAAAGATTTAGCATATATATAAACAATTACTAATAAAATGAAATTTTAAAAAAGGTATTTTTAAACATCTTTTCAATACAGTAATAATACTCAATAAAACCATTTCTAATTGCACACCATTCAATTTAAGAGAAACACTTTTTTCCCCTTCAAAATATTATATATCAAAAATTATATAAAATTTTACTATCTCAAAGTAGGCCAAGATTAAGTTGAGTATTTTTTTACCTACGACCACTGATTTTAGAAGTGTATGATCATTTAAATAAATAAATTTTACAAATATTATAGATTACATAAATTTATTTTACAAATGCACATTTTTATTTTTTGCAACATGACTATCATCTTTCAATAAATATTTAAATGATTATTAGTCATGCATTTGAAATTTAGACAGTGAGAGAAAAAAATCTTACTAGTAGCTCCTAAGATAGACTGTATTTATAAGTCAAGCTTTACATAGGCTGAAATGCATCTTAAAGTCATGAATACTTATTTTTTTAAAATAAATGCAGCTAAAGAGAAGTTTGAGTTCATAGCTGGAATAAAACTGTAATATTACGATTACATATATGATAGTAGAAATTTAAATTTGAGTGAAATTGTTGAATATTATTTAGTGTTGTACAGTCTATTTTTTGGAGATGGGGAAGGATGAGTTTTTTCTGTCAATAGCTTGAGGAGAGTTAGCTATAAAGTATGCTTCTCTACTTTTTCGCGACGAATTGTTTCTGTCTATATATTTAATAGTTGCTGTGAATATGTATCCAATTAATTTTTAATCAAAAAATATTGAACTGCACTCTGGCTTAGTGATTGCTTTTAGGGGTATAGGTGTAATTCCATTTATTTTGGTGAATCTCATGCATCACTTCATTTACCTCAACACCAATAAAGCAACCACCAAGCCAGAGTGCAGTTCAGTATTTTTGGACCACCAAAAATTAATTGGACACTTAACACCAATCACAGCAACTATTAAAGTATATAGGGAGAGACAACTCTCAATGAAAAATTAGAGCAGCATACTTTATAGCTAACTCTCCCCAAGCTATTAACAGAAAAGACTCATCTCTCTCTCTCTCTCTCCAAAAAATGGACTTAATAACACTAATTAATATTAACAATTTCATTCAAATTTCTACTACCGCATATATAATCACAATACATCACTGTTTTATCCCAGCTATGTATATAAAAGCACAAGCTTTTGAAGGTGCTTAGTGTATATTAATACATCAAAAGCTCAAACTTCTCTTCACTTGTGCACCACTCACCAGTTATTTAAAAGCAAAAATATAATCATACATTCTTACTGTATGTAAAATGTAAAAGTAGACATTAATTATAATTTTTAAAAATATAAGATCATGGCATGAATAGAAAGTTTAAAATATTATCATGTACTTATATAAAGAACACTATAAGCATATTTAATTTTTTTAAAATGTTTATTTATATATATATGGTTAAATGAAATAAAATAATTTTTAAATAATAAAGAATAATTAGTAATTATTTAAGTACTTATTGAAAGATTATTGTTGTGGAAAGTGCTTGCAAAAAAAAAAAAAAAAGGCACTTCAAAAATAAATAAATTAAAGTGTATCAATAAATACAATATGTGGTATTTGAAGAACTCTCTATGTGGCCTGGCTTAACTCAAAAGACATTTGATAGAAATGTATTTTAGAAATTACTAGCTTTTTTTTGTACCCTTCTCCCCAATAGTCTGCAATTTTGTTAAAATGTAAGAATGTGCTAATTATAATTTATATATATGCGCACATACATATTTTCAGAGAAATTTAAATAAGAAACATCCAACTTAACATACAATGAAATTTGGAGAAAATAAACACAATTAAAAAGAAATTATACTTTAGTAAATCAATGAATATTATAAAGGTTTTGTCGTGTAAAAATTAGGGCATTTGCTTATCATGTTCACAATATTCATTTCAAATCTAAGTGAAATTATTATTTTTTGTCCGAATAGGATATGTCCATAAACAACCCATCTAGCTATCCAATTACTATTAGTCAATAAGTGATCATCTAGCCATAAAAAAAACTGCCATTTGATTGATCAAATAGATATTTCTCCTTCTGTGTAGAGATTTACTGCAGAAAGCTTTGACCTGAAATAAGCGATTTAGAGACTGTTTACCATCATACATTCATTTATACATAGTTTTGAAACAACCCATTACAGAAAAAGGCATTTCAAACAGTCCTACAAAGAATAGCAATGGAAATTTTACTTATCCAAAAAAATCAATTAGTAAATAATATAGGTTTAAGGTTTTACACTTTTGGTAAAAATAAGTGGATATTGAATTACTGATCAATATTTAAAAAATAATAATTATAAAATGAAAAAAAAATCATATAACCTGAAAGAAATTTTTTTCCAACATTCACTAAGCTTTAATTCAAATCATAGATTTTGGACATGTAAATAGGCGTGCAGGACCCTATACTATAAAGCTTTTCTGGTGTATATATAAAATTATTGTAACAAATTATTTTTTATATTTAGCATTAGAGTATTTAATTCAAATTTAAAAATAATAATGAAGTTGTCTGATAACTTTTATCCTTTATGCTATAGAATTATGTAAAATAAAATACTTACATCACCTTTACGCAAAAATTTTCAGTTCAATAAACAACATGTAATATCAAATCAAATCTTTGTATGAACCTTAAAGCAATGCATTTCCACAACCCATAAACATAACTTCACACTCATTTGATAAAATAAAGTCGTTTAATATTAGAATGTTGAAATAATTATATTTCAGATATAATAAACTAGGAGGCTAGTATAGTCGTCATTTAATCCATTATAGTATCAAAATACAAATATGTTTTTATTCATGTACAACAAAACATTATTCAAGTATTGGAAACAGATTAACCTCTACTCATTTTTTTTTTTTTAATTTAGAATCAAATATTTTTTTTTAATATTACTAACTATATATTTTTAATGGCAGGACTTTTTCAGCCATTTTTTTCTTTTTTAACTAGAATAAAAAAAAATCTTAACAAATACAATTCAGCATTCAATGCAGACACATTATATAATTATAATTAGGTCCTATCTGTTTTATAATATTATCATTACATTAATACAAGTTTGACCAAACATGGATTCTTTATAAGGTCATGAGCATATATGAATAATACGATTTATCAATCGTTTTTTTAACAATCAAATTATATAATAAGTTGATGCTGCTGCATACTTAATAATCATCATTCTGATAGTATAGTAGATTTCAGTTTCCATATATAGAAATATATTACTAAATCTGTTTATTTTAAAAAATACTTAATTAATAGCTTAAAATAATTTTTGAATATGCCCAAATTCAAATTATAATAAAGAATTATTAATAGATGTTTGTAGACTAAATATAGACTGATTCAAACTAACTCTAACTCTATTCAATTAATTAAGCATTTAACACCAAACAGTAACAATCTAATTATATAATTTATAAGTGTTAGTTTACATTTACATACAAAATTATGAAGTTTTAAATTGACTATATCAATATTTAAAAATAAATTATTATACAACATAATAATCTAATCATAGCCAAATTTTTTTATAACAATTATGATTGTATCTTTTAATATATATCGCTATCTTATCATATCATAACTTCTATAAATTTTGTCATCAATAAACTCTGGCATATCTACTTCATATAAAACATTTGGTAGTGTTCTGATCTGTCGTGTCAGCCACTTTATGGCATTGATGGTAAGCAAAAAAAATATATATATATATATAACGTTCCCGGGCCAGTGAGTCTATAGAACTATTGACTTTATTTTTGGAATAGGAAAAGTAAATTATATTATGATTTCCATAAAATTAAAAAAAATATAAAAATGTAAGCAGACTTTTTGGGATAGTAATTAATCAGAGACTGGCTTTTTTTGGTGTGTGTGTCGCTAAAAAATTGTTACTTTCGAATAGCCGTTAAATTGTACAATTTATTATTGGCTGAGTGAATTAAAAATTCTAAAGTTTTATTAGTCAATTAACAAACTCAACCGTAAAAATATATTCATCTTTTAATTTTAAATTCATTTTAGTTTCATTTGTAAAAAGTATATTAATAATTTGTCAGGTTATGAAAGTAAACGAAAGTTTTTTCAAAAATAAATTTTTATTTATGATTATAAAAATATTTGATACCACGAAAAAAAAAAGATTGTAGCCAATTACAAGTGATACAAACATCATTGACTTCCCTCAATTTACATTATTATAAAAGTTAAGAATTTTTTGGTGAAATCTTAAAGATTTTTCTAAAAATAATTATATTTTCAGCATATTTTACCAAAATACATTGTATGTAAATAAATGCCAGTTAAATATTCCAAATATTAATTTTTCTTTGAAAATCAAATAAACAGCTTCGGGCAATTTAAACTTTTGATAGGATGTCAAAATTGTTGCTATTCACTGGTTTCATTTTCAATTTACGTTCGTGTAAAGTATACAATTTTTTAATAAAATATTATTTTTGTAAAATAAACTATGTTTTCAGCATATTTTATGAAAATAATTTACATGTACAAAAAATAATTAAAAAAAACACTCTAAAACATATATTTTCATTTTCAGCGGTGAAAATTATTTATCGGCGATTTTTTTTTGACCAAATAATCATCAGCCAATCAGCATTTAGAAAAGACTGCCCCCTCCTTTTGTTAGACTTTCAATGTCACATATATTGATTCTTTTAATTGTAAAATAATTCGAGAGGGCAGCATCTTACGGGACTTTTTGTAAGCTTTAAAACAAGCGGTAAAACAGTACTGTAGCTCAAAAAGTGGCCGATTTTGAGCAACCTAAAGCCGTTGATGTGGATTAGCAGAGAGCTAAGGAAGAGATAGCAAATAATAGTACATTTGAGACATTTTTTGGACAGTAATTAATCAGAGATTGGCTTTTTGGGGTGCATATGTGTGGATATAAAAAGTTACGCGCCTTTTTTAATAGAAAATAAAGAGTAAATTTTAGCCTTTTGGGGACCTTAATTAATCAGACACTGTGTTTTGAAATCAAAGTCAATTATATTACTATTTCCACAAAATTTAACAAATTCAAACAAAATTTTATAATAAAAGCTGACTTTAACCTTTTTGGGACAGTAATTAATGAGACAGTGGCATTTTTTTTTGTGTATCCATAAAAAGTTGTTACTTTTTTAATAAGAAATAATAGTAAATATAGCGGAGACTTATTTGGACAGTAATTAATCAGAGACGGGCTTCTTTGTGTCTGTGTGGATCGGAAAAATTATGGTACTTTTTGTAATAAAAAATAAAAGTAAATTTTACCCTTTTTTAAACAGTAATTAATCAGACACTGCGTTTTGGGAGATAAAGTAAATTATATTGCAATTTACTGACTAAAGTTAATAATTATAACAAACTATTAAAATGAAAGCTGACTCTGGTGTCTGTGAATTGCCAATTTTCAGAATTCGAAGCAGTCATCTTCCTTGTCTCAGATGATTTTTGGCGGATACATTACTTTATCGAGATCTTCGAAATAGTGCTGTGCTGCACCCTAAAAACCAATTTGTGAAGGTTACACAGTGCTGTTAGATGGTACCAGTAGGTCAGTTCACATAAAAAAAAAGTTGGATCTGAAAAGTTCAATTATTTCGACACGATGCAATATTATAGCGAAAATAGACAACACAGCATTACAATAAAGTGCGCAACTCAAGCAACTATGGCAGCCAATGATAGCATTTAGCATAGAAAAAGCCACAGCGGTTAGCCTGCAGCCGAGTAAACAAACTCTTTGTTTTATTGTAAAAAGAGGCTATCTGCTTGGCTGCAGCTGCGAAAATGGCATATTTCTAGCAATTTAGCTAGAAATAGTGCTGTCAAGCAGCTGACACAATAGAATAGAACACTGCCAAACATTTTTTCATTAAAAAATCCATATAATTTAGCAAATTTCTTTTTGCAACATAAATCTCATTATCAGAGAAAATTTATATATTTAAATATCTAAACATCTTTCGATTCTGTCCTGCAATCCATTATATTTTGTATCTGAATTAAAAAAAAAAGTAATAAGTAATTGTTGAATTGGTACTATATATAAGATAAATATCCCTTTTTTCATCTAGCTATGATTTCAATTTTGTTGCATTTAGAAAGTTTCATCACTGTCTGTTGAAAATAAACTATTCCTTTTTTTTTCATGTGTCAAAGCATTGGCCGGGAAGTGAACCCACAAACCCGGGACAACTGCTTGTAAGGCAGATGTGCTGACCACTCAAACTATTACTTTTAAAACATATATAAACATTATTAACAAGAATAATGAAAGAAGCCAAATAATACCAAATATTTGTAAGTCTTGACAAATATAGTCCTATTATAAGATTTAAAAATTTTATTGGATAATCATAAAAAAAGTTTCTGATAGAGACTTTATTCACTTCAATGATATGCTGATTGTAATAAATTATAACATAAAATTTTATTCTCTATACAATAATTGTTTTAATTTTGATAAAATGAATTCAAATTTTTAAGATTTTACATTTTTTTTGATTCTAAAATAAATAAATGTCAAACAAAATAAATAGGTATTTACAACTATCGTATCGGTTCTGATGTATTTGTGAATTTATAACATCCTGAATTCATCATTACTAAACCCAGATGCTAACACTGCACATTCTTTTAGATTACCTAATTCTATTTTCTCCTTTGCTTTGGTTTTGATGGAAACTTATCCTGCAGCCATCTGTTAACATCAACTATAACTTTTCTCTTTTTCTTTTCATGATTTATTTAAAATACACTATTCACTTTCTATCTCTAAATATATATATAAATTTCAATTCAATTTAGTGTTTGTACTTTTTCCACAAAAAATTCTTTTTTTTTAAATATTCATTTCAACAGTACATATTTGTATTATTTGAAAAATATTCAATTTGTACTAAAAAGAAAAAATGTCTGAGTTTAATATATTGTCTTTAAGTTGCATAACACATATCTAAATCAATACAATTTTTGCCATAGTTATCTAATTTATGAAATATTATTCCTTCTACAAGCCATGATTCAATGTGGCATATAGATGGTGTCTTTACATATCCATAATAATATATATATATGAATATAATGATTATGATTTGTAATGCTAATCATACAAAATGACTTTGAAGGCAGTAATTACCTGATAACTGAAATATTTTGACTGAATAATAATTAAAATATGACAGTTTATCGTCCACAAATATCACTTCTACATACCTTTAAAATATTAAGTCTTTATAAATATCTCTATATAGAGGTGTCTGACTCTATCCAGATTAACTATCCATGATTTCAATAAGCTATGTATTAACTTAAAAAAAAAGAGAAATTCATAAATTTCATGCATGTAGCTGTCCGAGCAAATGCTATCATGAATCTCATTTCTCAACCTGCTATTTCCTCATCTTTGTTACTCAGTCATACGGTGTCTTTGTCTCTCTGTCAATTTGTTACTACACTTTTTTTTTTCCACAATTATATTCTTTCTTTTTTTTAAAATTATTTTTGTGGGCGTGTTAACATGTATTTTTAAATTAAATGGTATTATAAGCATGTGCTAATATATTAATAAAATATGTTATATATAATTTGCTATTAGATATGACCAGATATCCACAGGAAAGCTCAAAATCAAATGCAATGGACATGGGATGACTATTATATACAATATTGTGTCTAGTAAATCTAGAACCAATTATATATATAAATAAGAATAAATTTAGATAATTCTACTCATTATTGACCTAAGTATACAATTTTTTTTATAAAAAAAAACAACAGTATATGATATATTTCAGACTGAAGCTTTGAGAAGATGATTATTATCTATACTCTTCATATAGAGAATATTCCAAAAAAGTCTATCTGCCAAAACAGAGGAGTCAGTATATTAATAAAAAATGTATATGATTTCTGAAACTTTGAAAGACTGTGTATAAAAATTTAATGCATTCACTAATATTCACATTTAGATAATAATAAAAAAATAAAAGTGTAGGAATCATTTGGCCAAGAATAATAAAAGGCAATTGAAAATTGAGAAAATAATTATGAAACCTAAATAGTAAACACATGCATATATGAGTTTAAATACATAAAACTACTACAAAACTATTTTATGATGAATCTTGAACAGATGCTATAATCAAATTTATTAAAGGAATGAGATAAAGAATAGCAAAAAAAAAAAAACTGCAGTAATCAAAAGCTTTCTTTTTGCTAGGTGTGTTAACTTGCCAAAAGATCTTTGAATTCAATCATAACTGTTTTCCTGTAGGTGACGTATATTGTATAACACTGCAAACATATAAAAGTTGCTGCATTTATCCTATACACTGATCACCCTGAGCCAAATATTATATTGTTGTAATTTCTAAAAGCAATGCAAATAATTTGATTTATCAAGATTACATTATCTGTACGTTAAGCACAGATCGTTCATGGGAGTTAGATTATATATATTTTTCTATATATGCTAAAATCTTTTTTTTTAATTAAAAGTCTTATTTATTTTTTACTTAGGCATATTATTTTAAATAATAAACTTATTGTATAAAAAAAATTCTTAAACATGATTTCTCTTTTAATCAGATTACAAATTTATAAAATAAAGACTATTAAATATATTTAAGATCTTCGAGACAGTTAAAAAAAACCCACCGTCAATGTGTTTTCAATTAGAAATTTTCAAATTAAATAAATCTGCTAATAATAATAATCATCAGATACTTTCTTTTGATGATGATACTGGACTATTTCCACCATCAATTTTTAATTGTTAAATGTCTTTAGAAAAATTCAGGCTTTAAAAATTTTTTTTTAATGAAGCTTGAATTTTTCTGAAGATATTTAATAATTAAAACTAGATAATGGAAATAATCTAATATATAACTACAAGTTCAATTTTTATTTTTTTTTAAAAAAAATTACTTTAATAAAAAAAAGTATCATTTTTTAATTTAAATAATAATTTCCTTTAGTGTAGATAAGAAGTTTATATATTTGTATATACAAACATAGATAACCCCCTCGACACAATTTATAAGTTTATTCAAATTTATAATCTTTTTTTCTTTTTCACTGTAAAAAAAAATATTTTTAATTAAAAAAAAAAAAAATTGTTTTAAAAAGTGCTAAAAGTTATTTTATTTTAAATATTTAAAGTTTCTTAAATATAACTCTTTGTTCTTGGTTTCTAGGACAATAATAAATAAATTTCAACATTCTTGTTGTTTTTGTGTAGTTACAACAGGAGAAAAAATGGTAAAAGAAAAAAAAATAGCAAAGATTTAAATTGCTCTTGCAACTTATTAAACATTAATTAAAATTTATTTAAAGAATTTATATATAAAAATATTAAAATAATGCATACAAAATTTTTGCTAGTTTTGAACAAAATTGAAGAAATATTTTCAAAGAAAATAATTTTCTTCTATTTGATTCAGAATTTAATAAAACTGCTTTAAACATTTTATTCTGACTAATATGAGTGAATGAATTACAATCAAATCTCTATCCATTATTTCTGCATATTTTATCTGCTTTCTTTAGCTCTGAAATTACCATTATATATATAATGTTGTTTTCATTCACTACATCATTCTTCAAATTATTTTATTCTAAAAATTTTTTTTAAAAAAAAAAAATTAAAATAACACAAAAGATTCATTGCTTTCCATCCTTTTCTTTGAAGTAAGAAGACTTGGAAATGCTTCATTTATCTCTTATAAGTGAACTTTTCTGCTGAAACATATGAGATGCCATTTCTACTCAATTTTTTTTCGTATAAAGAAGGTTTATATATATATCAAATCTTCACATTGTAGTAAAATTTTATTTTAAAAATCATGTATACAAATAAAATAAAATAACCCCCCCCCCAAAAAAAAAACAAACATTAATAATTATCAATACAAAGGAATTCATTTCTGTCTTCAGTTCAATAATATAACCCCCCCAAATTTTTTTTTTGATTAAAATTTATTTTTTAACAAATTTTTATTTAAAATATGTATACAAATAACAAAAATATTACTGGGGGGGGGGGGAACCCAGCTAATAATATGCAAAACATTTTGTCTGCAAAAATAAAATATATTTAAAAAAACTATATGAACATATTAAAAAATGAATACGTACTAACTTAACAACATTAATTTAAAAAATATATATTTTCTGTCAAAGTGTAAATAAAGTAAAATAACTATCAAAATAAGCATAAGTTACCTTAAAATAATACTATACTTTCCCTTGATTTGAGCTATTTTTCTCTTTCTTTGATTACTGCCATCATTTAAAAATAATAACTAAAACTAAAAAAATAATTATATGATTGAATTCTATGGAAAATTGCATAAGACTACCTAGTTAAGAAGTAGCCATATTCTAGTCATGAAAAGTTCAGACCAATTGCAGTGCCGATAGCACATCTATATGGCAGTGCTCAAGGATTTAAATTATAAAATCTAAATTGTACTTTACATGTATAATTTTTAATGATTTCCTAATATTATTTTTTTCACATATATAATTTTTGTTTACCATCTTCAAAAACAATAAATTAAAACTTCACTATATATTATTTATTACATTCATCAATTGTGATAAGTAAACCTTTTCAGTGTATTTAAAACACCCCCACCCACCCAATCCAGCATCATTTCTACTGTTTATTATATTTCTATATATTATCTAAAAATGCACTGAAATTAAATTACAAAACAGATGTGATTTTATTATCTTATACTCTAGCTTCTTGATATTAAAATAATCAAATTACTCCAAATTTTTTATATATATAAACACTCCTTCAGGTACCTTTCAAAAATAAATATAAAAAAGGGTATTCTTCACAAAGTTAGCCAACTGCTGAGGTTTAATATTTTTAAAAATTGTTTTGCTCTCTAGTTAATATTTAGATACATATTAAACAACCAATAATTAGATGTAGATTGGCCATTTGGAAAAAAAAATCATATGCCATCTTGCAATGTAAATTCTTTTCCCAGGTATGACCCAGTCTAAATTTGAACCACATATCACAGGTAGATGCTATTTTTAACATGGTTAGCATATAAAAACACTGCTTTAAGTGAAATCATGTTACAATCTATGAAAAAATAGCTAAAGGATATAGGAGGCCTTGAAGATTACATTATTTAAAACTTTGTAAAAATTTTCATGAAAGTTTATGATTTTTTTCCAGTTAGCATTAAATTATTGACCAGTAAGATCTGATTACTTTTAAGCAGCAAATAAATCAGTGAAAAAAAAAAAAAGAAACAACTCTCACCAATATTGATTTTTCTTGGCTAGTAACAACATTCTTTGTAGATCCTCTTTACAGAAATGCTAAGTTAGTTCTTGTCTTATTTAAGACTGTTTTTACCTTTTACAAATTATTTACATTAGAGATATTTACCCAAAATGATTGTAATACTTGAGTCTGGGCTGCATTTGAAGTCAAAAATAAGGTCCATGGAATTATTGTAGTTAGAATATTGTGAAACAATTTGAAATTTTTTTAGTAATTGCAAAAATTGAAAACAGATTTAAAATTTTAAAGGTTTTACAATAGCGTGTTGAAACCGTCGGAGGGCAGGCTTTGTTTGTAAACAAAGATAAATATAATGTTTCCGGGGTCGCCACCGGGTTTGTTTATTATCACATTTCAAAGTAAAGTAATATCAAATAAATTTTGGAACACGCAACAACAACAACAAAAAAAATATATGCAGAAATCAAAAAATTGAATTTAAAAAAGTACTTAATTTTTTTTTTGTTATTCTTTTCATTACTTATATTTTTTGGGGGGCCGGGAATTCTTTTTTTTTATATGTATGTTTTTGATTTTGTTGATCACATTTAACCAAAACTACCTATCTATCAAATAAAATTTTTGGAACGAAAACAACAAAAAAAAAAAGGGTACATCGATCGAAATGAATTTTAAAAAGTAGTTACTTTTTATTCTTCTCATTACTTACATTTTTTTTGACGGCGGTCGGGTATTCTATGACAAAATCAGCTTCTTTTCTTTTTTATATTTTTGTTGTTTTGTAATAAATTACAAATACCAAATCGATTTCCATTTAACGGTACCAAACATTTACAACCAAAAGGTCCAACTTTGGGAAGGGGGTGGGTGGTTACAATTCATAAGCGAACGTAACGCTCCAACTTGAAGGTTGACCAACTTTTTACCGTAATTACCAAAAACCACATAAATATAGTTACGGCAATTAAAAGCAACTTTTAGGGCTGTTCAGGAACAGCACACATGCAGCTTCAAAGCTCTTTTGTTTGATAACCCGGTTCCAGCAGCAGTCAGAAAATCTTTGACATTCGCAGCAAGTTTCCGATTTCAGCCATTCGATGCTCACCGTTGTTCTCGCAGAAACGGGACTTAAGAGCGTGATTTCATCTGAATTGCGCTTGAACCTACACTTGCCAAATTTTTTGAGTAGGAAATTTTGTTAGTAGACATTCCTAAAAGATGGCATATAGAGGAGAAGGTGGTCTTAATGAATATTAAAATAGTTTTGACAATTGGAATTCCAGACACTCTTACCCAATACTGTAGCCAAAAGTGAAATGTGATCGCACATCGAAAATGCTTAGCACAAATCTGAGCTGTAAGCTGACACGATAGCTTCTGTGGCAGATTCAATGTCATGTTTCTGTGCATTAGCGTAGAAATAGACACTAGCAGCCACCCCGTACCGAACAGACTATTTCTAGGCTTACGCATTAGAAATAGAACGTTCGCTAGCGGTGGTAGGCCACCTAAACGGCATATTTCTGTGTGCTATCACATAAATAACGCCTTCCGGTGTTTTCAACATGCTATTGTAAAACAACTAAAAAAAACTACAAATATGATCATTTCAAAGATGAAAAGTTTTTGCAAAAAATGTAAATGATCTGCTTAAGTAAAAAAAAAAAAAAATCAGCTACTTAAATTTTTTACAGCAGATTTAGAGATTGAAGTAATATGTAATATAATAAAAATAATAATTTATCTCTTTAAAAAAATCATGAAAAGTTGTAGATTTTTAATTCTGCATTTTTACTAACAATTAATAGTAGTATCCCTTCCCAACACACATTAAAAGATATATAATTTGCAAATTTAGGTTTTCTTACAAGCAGTTGTCATGGGTTCCCTTCCTGGCCGATGCTATGACACAGGAAAAAAAAACAAAGCAAAAATAAATAAATTCAAGTATCAGTAAATATAATGCAAAATAAAGTTTCAATAATTATTTGGTAATAAGAGAGAAAAAAGACAGATTGCTTTTAATTTAATTTTTTTTTTAGAAAAAAGTTAATAGAATTGGGTATACATATCTTTTTGTGACTTTCACTGATATAGGTAATTTCTCTTTGATAAACTTTTTGTCATATGAAAAAAATTAAATTACTTGAAGTTTTGTTTTGATCTTTGCAGAATATTATCAAGACAGAAGATGATTAGGGGGAGGGGGGAGCTGAATAATATTGTTAACCATCAATTACTGATGTGAAAACTTGATGCAATTATTTATCAATTTTGTCATAATATACCTGCATTTTTTGATAGATTGAGACATAAAAAAAGCCAACTTCTATTGTTTATTTCAGTATAATAGTGAAACAATAATATGCTATCAAAGTTCATCAGGATCAAAAGGTAATTTCAAATAACTAAAGAAAATAGCATTTATTAATATTCAAGCAAATGACTTATATATATACAAGCTGACTTATTAAAAAAAAAAAACTATCAATAATGGTCACAGCAAAGACAGAATCAATAAAACTCTAAACAAGTTTTCTATTAAAAATGATATCAAACATGCAGAGATAATTATCATATGTTAGTGATAAAATTGTAAGATTTTTACCTAAATATAATATGATCAATTTCCAAAACCTTCAACAAATGTTCAGCATTACTGTTAATCTCAAATTACTGCAAATAAAAACTTCAAGCAGTTATAATTCCTAGAAAATGTAGCTTAATATATAAATAACTTACCACTCTTCTTGCACATACAAAAGTAAATAAATATTATAATAACCAAGCTTACCTGTTTTTTCTCAACATGTGTTAAAATTTAATCGCAACATAATGTTTAACAGAATAACTGTTTGGTGAAAATTAAAAACTGCAAAAGATTATACAGTATACAGAACACACTCCTATACATGGAAGAATTATCAATAATTTTAATAAAAAAAATTGCACATTTTTTCTCAATATTCATTTTTTAATTTTAAAATTTCCTTTTTATCAAAATATTAAAAATAGAGCTATTAATTAATTGAATCTAATGTCCAATCTTAAAGAACTGTTGAAAGAAACAATTTACTAATAACAACCACCAACTAAAATGAAATCAAACCATAACAATAGTACTTATAGAGTTTCCTTTTCTCTCACCTCTAGCGAAATTTAAAACAAGATAAACATTGGCAATTCTTACTAAAAATATATATATTTGTAGATAAATATCTACGATAAACAATGATTGAAAATATATATATATATATGTTTGAGGAAACTAAAATTGTTTTCTTTGAAAGAAATAAAATTAAAAAAAATTAAAAATCTTTATTATTAAAAAATTATGATACTGATGCAATTAACTTATTTAAGAATTCTTTTAATATTAAAGTTGTGTGGGAAGTAATTGTGAATTGCTGGAAATTTAATATATATTTGTTGATGTGTTTTGTATTCTTTTGCACTTGAGAAGTCTGCCATGGCAGGAAAATCATTGGCTGTATTAATAATTTTTAAGATTTGTCTAGTCTTGCTTAATTTTGAATTTGGGGTGAATTACATATGAGTAAATGTTACATAAATAAAATATAAACAATCCTCTTTAATAATAAAAATATTGAAAATTTGTTTCAAAAAGAGATATTCTGGACCAGTAAATGAAGAAAATAAAATGTTTTGGTCATTAAAATATAATGTGATGAATATACTATATTGTATTTATGAATATATATTTACATATATATATAAAACGTTACTTAAATAGTTTCATAATAATAATAAAAACTTTGACAACTTAAAAAAAAAAAAAAACTAATTATGGAGAATATAGTGTGTTCAAAAATTATATAATGCAGTAGATTGATAGCCATACAAATCTAAATTCCATTAATATTAAAGATTTAAAAAAAAGTGTTTAAGATTAATTTGAACTAAAATCTCTTTTCTTAATTGCAAGCACAATTACAAAAGATTTAGTAAAAAAAAAAAATTAAATTTGTTTAATAAAAGTATGATCATAATTTATAGACTGTGTTAATTCTAAGCAAGACTTTCCCCGAGTAATAGTGTACAATACAGCCTGAAAAAAAAAAAAAAAAATATAAAACAATAGTTTATATATATCTTAAATTAAAATAATCAAAATATAATTTAATAAAACACTATAAAAAAATCAAGTAAACCATCAATTCCTAATTAAATTTAACAGGATGAACTATTTATAAAAACATAAATAGTTACAGTTACTTTGGAATTATATAAAAGTGATAAGCCCAAAGGTAATACTAGTAAAATATGTGTTAAAGTATGACAACATATATATGTATTATAAATATTAATCAAGCTTCATTAATAATTCTGATTTATCATAACTATGCAGTAGCAATGATCCATCCAAGATTGGCAAAATTCATTGTATATTTCAGGTGAATCTTTTAACTTCAGAATTTTTTTTATATTTTAGTTAGGAATATATATGCATTCATATATCTCAAGATTCTATCAAACTTCACAAGCTTTTTTATGGATTCCAAAGGACATATAGAAGTGATAATAAATTTTAAACTATTTACAAACATTTTTATGTATGTACATACACATTCAAACATGTGCATATATTCACCTAGAAATTCATGTTTTCTATATATAATGCCACTTTTGTAAAATCCCAATGATTTATCTGGTAAGTTTGTTGTAAAAATCAACCATGAAATCTAACATCTAGTTACTAATTAAAATAGAAAATGACTATTTTCATACTCAGCATGCCTGAAAATGCATTAGTAATGTATGCAATGACAATCTCAGATCATATCTCTTGAAATATTAAAATATTTTGATATTGTAATGTAATAATCAACAAAAAATTAATTATTTTTACATCATAATAGACTTCTATAAAATAAAGTTACCTTGATAATCAGATTTCACATCCTATTTTCCATCTATAAACAAAAATTTTTGCTAATTTTTAAGTTAAAATATTAAGAAAAACTTATCATTTAATAGCTTGTCAGCAATTAGCAACTGGCAAAACAAATGCTTTTTATTAATCAACCAAACAAAAGAAAAATAGTTTACATTATCTAAATTATCTGTAGGTCCTGATACTCGATAGGCTGCTGTCACAAATTTATCTAAATCTTGCATCCAAATAAAACCTTTCCATACAGATGACAGCTTAGATTCAGGTTTAGGGATGAATTTGTCATAAGAGTGAGATGGCCTTACTTTAGGTGTTTCTTCTGAAGGTTCACCTGAGTAGCTACAAAAAAGAAAAAAAGAGAAAAAATAAGTAAATATATATTAAAATAGAAATGACAAATCCTGATTAGTATACATGCTTCAGTTAAAAAAAAAGAAAAGATGAAACAAAAAATGTATATATATATTCAAATAAAAAAAAGGCAGTAAAATCTGATGTTTTCCTCGAGTATGTGTCAATATATGTACTCTCACAATCCATTTTAAATATTTAGACTCTTTAAGGTTTTATAATTAATGAGAATAAGATTGGAAAATTTAAAATGCCATGATAGTAAAATCAATTTGCATAAATAAACTAATAGCATTAACTATAAAATAAAGAAGTATTTTTTTAGGGTTCTAAGAAAAACCTTTAAAATTTGATAACAGTGATAATTTATGAATAAGATAGTGAATTGAGTTAAACCAATATCAGTAAATGATTTTTTGAAAATTATAGTGAAATCTTTTTATTGTGGATATACTTTAAAAATATAAATCAATTACTTAATTAATTTAAAATTATGTTATTACCTCTGTCAATTGGAAGTATGAGTTCTATATAACTTTTAAGTTTTATAGTGAAAATATAAGACTAATAATGGTCCTGGGAATATTATTTTCTTTGTTATTGATGGATACATGTATATTAAAAGATTTTATAACAAATATATATATAAAAGAATAAAAAACTGAAAAATTACATTCTTTGAATAATAGTAGAGAAAAAAAATCAGAATTGAAATTTTTTTTTAAAGATAAATTTATAATATATTTGCTATCATATAAACATTTTTTGTTGTTTTGCATTCAAATTTCTTAATTTGAAGGATTTAAACTTTTTTATTCATTTTAAGTATAAATTTTTCAACAGTAAAATATTAATCTTTTTGTATACTATGTTGAAAATTTTATGAATAGGCAGAATAACATTCATATGATTCCAAGAGTTGAAGCCCTACTGATGAACATAATATTAATAATAATAAAATAAAAAATACTTGTCCTTGCTTTCTGTGATATCTTTATAAGTCATTTTTAAGAACAGATGGGCATATATTCTATTTCCCAATACCAGGAACAATGACAAGTGTCTTATTTGTGTTCCATAATATCCATATACTTACAACTAACAATAATTAAATATCAATTCTACCAATATTGAATAACTAGTTATGTTAATTATGGATCAGTTATCTGAAAGAATTGCTCAAGCTAATAGGATCTAAAATTTCAAGTTATATTAAAATGCTAAAGTAAACTGAGATATGGAAATAGCTAGCAATGACATTCATTTTACTGCCATCAATGATAAATTATTATTATTTGCTCAGAATATATTATTGCTAATTATTCCATTTGCCTTAGCAGAAAAAACATACCCCCTTCCCCATATATACATTATAAATTATTTTTTGGGAGTGTAATTTTGTGCATACATATATACCAGGTGTGTCCAAGACTGCGCCTGCGGTTTACTGGTAGCCCAGAAGGGCTCTGAAAGAAGCTGTCGTGAACATTGACAAATTATAGTGGTAAATTCAGAGCTCATTTGAATATAAAAAATAATAAAAATAAACGGGTTTGTATTTTCTAATCAGCAATTCTTGGTTTCAACTAACGATAATGTAAAAACCATACACACTACTCATGTAAAAACCATACACACTACACATGGGTACTTTGCATCATTAGACAAAAAAATAAAGATTTTAGGATGATTTTTCTAAATAGAAACACCCCCCCCCCCCATTTTTGTTATTCTTACAGTTTAATGCTTACCAATAAATTTATAGCAGAGATTAATGGTTAATCAACAGATTCAAGCATTATTCGTAATTTCTCATCATGGAGCTGACAAACAAACTAAGCTTCTCTCATAATTTTTGCTAATGATTTCTTAAAAGTAAAAGTAATTATAATGTCTAAAAAAAAAAAAAAAAAAAATTAATAAGCAATCTTTGCTCAAAAATATAGAGAATCTTTGATCTTTTTCTGATGAAATAGACTTTTGATGATTGAACATTATTACTAGATTTTCAATCACGCCTAAGCATTTTTTTTAAAAATTATTATTTTATAAAAAAATAGTTGGAAAAAAATCATTTATGATATTCCTTTTATATGTTCACTTGTCTAAATGTTAACAATAAAAAAAAACCAAATATTAAAAGTTAAAATTGCAATAAAATTTAGCTAATTAGATATATGTGTGACCACAATTATATATGTACACATGACCATTGCGATGTAAACTTTAGAGCTGTGTACCAGACACATAAAGAAATATAGTTGATAAAACTATTAAGAAATTTACCAATTACAGTTAACATTTAATAATGTCATTCAAAACCAGCAAAGATATTTCAAATGAAGGTTCTGTGGCAGATATCTGTTAGGAATTGGGTTCAAATTATGGATCTGTGCAGATAGCCATAATGTCCATATGTACTATATAATTTTTCATAGATAAAAATATACCTTCTGATATCTGGTTACTCAAGTTGTGTCTTAGTAGTTTCATATTACAAAAAAAAAAAAAAAGTACTGTGTTGCCTGCCTAGAAAAAAGGCATGAAAGTTTTATTTATTGACTAAAATGCTGATTAGACACAAACCAGTGTTCAGAGAGACTGCTTTGTTTATTAACTGAAATAGATAATGTACTCTACAAACTTCACCTCACTTATCTTTATTTAGGAGTGTTATCTTGATGTGCGAGTTTCTGCCACATCTTTCTACATTGTTATTTTGACTTTGTGATCAGATGAGAATCGATAATGATATATCTAGTTTTATGGATTATCATTGTATTGTACATCAGCATGACTTATGTTTAAAAATATGGAAATTTAATCAAGTTATGAGTTTTGCCTTCAAAATTGTTAATGAAATAAGATCAAAAAGTTTGTTACATAATCAATTCCGAGATTTTCTAAAAGAATGGGAAAGTTAATATAGTGAATTGTTATTACATACTGACTTAAGGTGGTTAAATCGAGCAAAATTTTTAATCAGATTCAGAGAACTTCTACCACAAATAAGATCATTTTTGGAAAACTAAAGGTGAGTCATATTCAGAACTGAATGACAAAGAATGGCTTCTTGACCTCATCTTTTTCTGTGATATTAAAGAAAAACTAAATAAATGTAAAACTACAAGGAAAAGATAAAACAATAATAGTTATGATAAGTACTTTGAAGTCATTCAAGGAAAAATTAAGTAAGTTTGTATATAACTGAAGTGTTTTGAATTAAAACATTTCAAAAATATGGCTGATGAGTCTAAGGATAGAAAGAATCTGATCTACAACAAATCTGTTGAAAATATAACTCCTCATAAAGGAATTTGAAGGAAAATTCATGGAATTTGACAGACTTGTAGATATCGCTAGTTTTTTTGTCTTATCCATGTAATGTTAACATCAATATTGAAGATATTGCTATGAAATTAAATAAATCTACACATACAGATTCAGTGGGCTTGGAAGAAGAAATAGTAAATATTAAATATGATATACAATTAAAATCAATGGCTTCAAATGAGAGCTTTTGGACATTAATAAACAAGGATAAATATCCAAATATTTAGTAAGTTGCTATATATTTAAATAAATTTTTTGGTTCAACTTATTTGTACGAATCAGTATTTTCCTGCATGAATGTGATAAAAACTAAACATAAGTCATAGTTATTGGATCTACATTTGGAATCATGTTTAAGAAGTAGTTTAAGTTCATGTGACCCAAATTTTGACAAACTTGCCAAAACTATGTAATAAATAAATTTACACATACAGATTCAGTGGGCTTGGAAGAAGAAATACTAAATATTAAATATGATATACAATTAAAATCAATGGCTTCAAATGAGAGCTTCTGGACATTAATAAACAAGGATAAATATCCAAATATTTAGTAAGTTGCTATATATTTAAATAAATTTTTTGGTTCAACATATTTGTACGAATCAGCATTTTCCTGCATGAATGTGATAAAAACTTAACATAAGTCATAGTTATTGGATCTACATTTGGAATCATGTTTAAGAATTAGTTTAAGTTCATGTGAGCCAAATTTTGACAAACTTGCCAAAACTATGTAATGCCAAGTATCATCAAAATAATAAAAAATATATTTTGTTTTTACTTTGTAATTTTTTTTGTTTGTAAAATTTGCATCTAATTTATTTTAATAAAATTCTAAAACAATAATTTACTTTTTTTATTTCTCTATATTTTCTTGAATTTTTTTAAAATTTAGGACCAGTTATAGAAATTAATTATTTATAGGTAATTCAATAATTGTAATTTAGTAAATATTTTATAAAGCGACATGGACAAATTATAATATTAAAGGGAGCTGAGGTAATTTAATAGTAGTCATAGTAAAATATCTTTGACAGTTCATATCATATAGAGAAAAAAATTCATTAGTTCATAAGTAGTGTTCCACTAATTTTTTGTGACCTGTGTGAGCACTTTTTTAAATGTGTGCAGTTTTTCAAAAATAAAAAAATTTTGTGCGGCAATTTAAAAAAGCACATATAATAAAAAAAAAGACAATACAAGAATAGTATTAATATTCAGCCAAATTTTGTACCTACTTATACGCATTGACTCGATCTTACAGCATACCACTTGTAAGTTGTACTACATACATTACAATGGAACACAATGAAAAACTACTCTAAAATCAAGTCAAATCATTAGTTCGTGAAGACAGAATTTAGGTGACTACTGTGGCTTCCCTTTTCCATTCAAATGAAAAATAAGAAAATTTAAATACTTACAATGTAAAAATGTTGTCTGCTCCTAATTTTTTTAATTAACACATTTGTCAAAACAAACAAACAAGAACAACAATTCACAATTACTTACTATTGAAAATTCTAGAATTAAGGATTACATTTGTTATTAATGGCATTTATTTTATAACTTCTCTCTCCTGTCTTTTGGTTTTAACCATTCTGCATAAAATTTACTTAAATTTGCATTGTTTCTGTCATTCATATATGATTTTACTCTCATCAGCATATCCATATGGTTTTCTTGCAACCGATTTCTTTGTTTCGTTTTAATCAAATTCATCACACTAAAATCACACTCACAATCTGCACTACTGGCCAGAAAAGTGCCTCCGATATCTAGTAATTTGGATGGATCTTTAAATTGTTCGTTATTCAAACTAAACATAACCATTTCTTCAAAATCTTTTATTTGTTTAATTTTAATTTTTTTCCCGCACTGCATATTTAAAATCATTATACTGTTCGCTTACAACAGATTTCTCTGTAAAAAAAGCATTATATTTTCAATTTCCGCTAGTCCGTAATTAAAATCGCAGGATAATAAACTGGAAACATCAAAGGATATCCAATCTTCTACTTCAGCCGTTGGAAACTTTTCTTCCAAATTTTCACATAATAAATTACTAAATTTTAACCTATCATCTGTTTTTATAGTTATATTTAAATCATTGGCCTTTTTTAAAAGCACGCTTATTTTATTGTTCCATGCCATGTTTCCAAGATGTTTTTCCTTGATTTTATTAATTTTTGCATGAGCAAATTGAAAAGCATCTACAGGTGTTAATTCATGGCATTGAAAAATTTGACATAAAGTACCGAGTTCTAAAATTGAAGACAAAAGTTCTAAATTTATTTGAAAATCAATGTTGCTTAACTTTTTGAAACAAAATTTGGAAATTGGATCATCTTTATCTTGATTAAAATAGTCAATTAATGATTCATAATTTGTAATAATTGTTTTTATTGCAAAATATCTTGACAATTACCTCACCTCATTAATAGCTTGGAAAGCTATAGATTTATTTTGTGAAGCTTCAATAATCTCTTTAAATTTACTTGTTTTTGTCGCGGATCTCGAGAATAATATATAAACAGTTCTCATCACTGTTTTGATTTCTCTTGTGGCTTTTATTTCTTTCCATGCATCCGAAATACATAAATTTTCTCGGTGTGAAACACAATGTTGTTGCACCAAATGTGATACATTCTGCTTTAATTTAGCTGCTACACCATTTTGTTTTCCAAGCATTATGGATGCACCATCAGAAGTAAACATAACTAGCTTTTGCAAATCAATTTGATTATCTTCATAAAATTGTAAAATTGCAGAAAAAATTGAAGAGGAATCGCATATAAAACAATTTTATATTGATCAGATTTTCTAAACTTAAAATATAAAATTAAACATTTGGTTGTAGAAATGTCTGTGCTTTCATCAACAATTAAAGTATGAAAATGTGCCATTTTAATTTCATTTATTATTTCATTTTTTACAACAGTATTCACCACTTCCAAAAATAAAAAAGCATAGTTTTTACTACGCCAACTTTCTGAAATATGGACGTATTTTGCCATGTGGTTATTTATTTCTCGAACCGAAAGCAAAGATATGTTCATTTTAATTGCCAATAATAGATTATCAATTAAAATTTTTACTTCCTCATGATTTAATTTTTTTTCTCGCAATCTTCTGGTGTTTCTTTTAAAAAACGTACCAAACCAGTTGCTGATAATGAAGCATTCTTATTTTTCAGTTTTTGTACATTTTCAAATTGTGATTTACTAATTAAATGCCATTTTAAAAAGACCAATTTCCACATGCAATCCCACATTTTTCCACTAACAAAATCACTATGTACCTCTCCGTCTTGGCAGTATTTACAAATTACACCATTTTCTTCATTAAATACGAATATTTCTTTTAACTGAATTTGTATTTTATCATGACTTTTCGGAGTATCAGTTTCCACAAATTCATTAAGCCACCCAATTTTAAATTCATTAGCTGTTCTTTTTCTTTTCAAACTCATTTTTAACCCTATACTGTAAAAATACTTTTAAAATATTTATTTTCACAAAATTATATCACTGAAACACATATATTCAATAATAAAAGCTGGTAATGATTTTGAATTTAAATTTTAACAAAAATATGGCAATTTTAACACTGATAAAAGATGATGTTAAATGTTATTACATACCATAAAAATTAATGTCATTTATTATTTTGACAATTTGAAAGTGACAATTAAAAATGTTTATTTTATAACAAGTCAAATATGTTCAAAAATTGCATACACACATATGTATGTGTGTATACATCAATGCTTGTCAAATACTTATATGTAAATTTTAATCATTTTTTTAATTAAATGCCAACTCAGACATGTTCACTTTATATCAAGCCACATGCATATGTGCTGAATAGATTTTAAATAAACCTAATGAAACATATATGTAAACCATAATAGTAACTTGAATTTTGTATATTAATCATGTAAATCATAATGATAATTTTTATTATAATTGTGTGTTAATGAAAATCAGAAGGCTTAATTGATATGTATATATCCTTATTCTAGAGACCTTAATTTCATTTATTTTTTACTGTTGTTAATAAACTTGTATTCAATTGTTAAAAATTGTATTGCATCATCTCTTGATCACAGTAACAGTACTTGAATTTATTCTTCTGAGCTAGATTCGTGCATAAGTCTGATATATAAATGGGCTATATATTTAGTGTTTAAGGAACATTCAGTATGATTGACATATACTGGAATGGTGCTAAGATTATATTTTTAAGGCCCATATGCTATATTTTATTTAATTTAGTCTTTATTGGAATTAAATTTTATAGTTGGCCAGTACATTAATAGTACTAAGTGTTTAGAGCACTGATGATGATCAACATGTTTTAATATCCCAGCATTATTGTTTTTGATTATTATGTATTCTGATAAATGAGCACTTAGTTTGTGCACCCAAATTGTTTAAATAAATGTCCCAAGCTGGCAAAGGCTAATAGTTAGTCTTGTCTATAGGAGACCCATTTCAAATCCAGCCACAAGATGGACTGTTGATTTATTGTATTAATTTATTTTGACTAATCATTTATGATGATGAATGGTGAATACTTACTTATAATTATTGCTAATGCTGGTGGATTTAAAATTATACTTATAGTTGCTCTGAGGAGTTAATTGGCTGATCTCAGAGATTTCATGATCTCATGCTCTTTATAATATATAACACTTATTATATATATATTTGGATATTAACATTACTTAATATCTTCTCTTTAATATCTTTACCAATAGTAATTATATATTGTTAGTTAATATCTTTAATATTTTTCTTGTAAATTTTAAATTTAGATTTACTTGGGAGTTGCCATCACTCCAAGTACAACCTTCTTTTCCTTTTACCCCATCCCATTACAATATTAAATTTATATAAAAAGAAAAACAATTTAAAATTGTTCCTTCTTATAATTTATCTATTCAGCAATCATCATCATTAAGTTTTCTGAATCATCAGTTGCCCATTCTAAGAGTCCATCATTGTCTTCTAAATACTTTGATGATCTTGGTTTATTTGGAGAAAGTACACTAACGAGGATCTCTAAAAAATGTTTAAAATGGATGATTGATTTGCTTCTTTGATTTTCTTTCCATACAAATATGTTGACTTTATACTGTTCATGGCTTCATGATACAAAACCAGTTCCTTCAGCTCTGTGATGCTTAGGTTCTATAGGCTTATCAATTTTTTCTTTATTGTCTTTTTTTTTTTCATCATCCAGTTACATTAATTCCTCAATAGTTATTCCATGTGATCCCAAAAATTTTTCAATGTTAAAATCATTAACTTGTGTAAGGCCTGCTTTCTTGGCTGATTAATCCATAGGATTGTAATAGGTTTCTTTTTCAATTGGCGCTTGTAATGTGTTGCAGGCAGACTTTGTTCCATATAAGAGTTATGTTGGTGATCATGGTTCATGCACTGCCTATTAAATCAATAGCTGTTTTTATATCAAAGTCCTTTCAGAATTGTGGAATTGTCTTATTGGTGCCCATATCCAAAGTGTCAACAAGATTCTGCATTAGTTGATAAAGATAATACATTTTGAAGATTGCAATAATTCCTTGATCCATAAGTTGAAAAAGTGATGTAGTGTTCAGTGATATTAATTGCTGCCATGATCCTAGTTGAAAATGTATATAGCTGTAAACTTTAAAAAAAAAACTGTAAAAAAAAAATTACAGTATTGCTGGAAAAAAAAGGTCTGATTTCACTGGGAAAATGTACAGCAAAATAGAGGGAAAAAAAAAAGGAAGAGTAAGCTCACAGATGACAATTTTTGTTCTGCAAAATTATTTCTCATGGCACTGAATAAAAATCCATACTGAAATTTCATTTTTTTTTAAAATTCTGTCTTATATTATTTATATGAAATTATTTAGAATTAAAAAAGCAATGTTTAATAATGTCTCATTTAACTATACTGTTTGTAACATAAAGATTTATTACTTATCATCTGTTTAAGGGTAATCAAATTACAGCACTATACATTAACACAACCTAATTGCACAATTAACTTGAAAAAAAAAACATCTAATACATTGCAATCAATATTCAAGACTTTTTTTGACAATATGTATGCACATCTAAATAACTAATACTTTATATACAAATATGCAAGCTAGCTGTGGAGCTTTTTATGGCATGAAATGTCACATTTTAGTAACCACTAGAGCTATTTTATTGGAATGACCCAGCAATTTTTTAAATAATGCAGTACATTGTAATGACAGAGATATGGGCTATTTAAACAAAAAATAATACATGACTCTTCTTCAATTTATTTGTATTGCATTTTCATATAAAAATGTATTATTAAATGCATAATGCATATAATTATCTCCCTCCTTCCTTTTTTTTTTACTAAAAATACCTATATGATAATAAAATTTTTGATTTGGCTGTTCCCAAAGGTTTTAATTTAAAATTGCTCCCTTGACTATTTTAGCTAATATATATACTGTAAACAATTTAAAATTAATTATTAATAATATATTATCAAAATTTATTTTCAGTATAATTTTTTAAATTCATGATAATTATATATCTGAACAAATTATAAGATTACAATTGGAAACCGAGTAAATAAATATTAATTCATGCTCCCCCCCCCCCTCAACTGAAAATACTTTACATTTATGATGACCAGCAGTTTTGATTTGATTGAATATTTTAGCTAATCCAATACACAATTTAAAATTAATTATTAAGAGTACAATATATGCCTAAACTTTATTTTTAGTTTTATGCTGAATGAAATTTGCATTCTCTTTTTCAGTACTGTATTTTTTTATGTTTGCGATAATGTCACTTTTGGCTTCGATCTGACTGAAACAAATTATAATATCTTAAACTTACATTTAATAACTTTGATCATGTAAAGTTGATTATTAATTGCATAATGAAGAAATCATTTTTTTCTCTCAAATTAATTGCAATTTTTGCAGTAAGAAAAATACTATTCACAAGAATTTTAATCCATAAAATAGAATAAATATACAGTTTTTAATGTACACATGTCATTAATTAATATATTGGCACTGGATAAATATTAAATACCATACATTAATTCAACTTTAATTTTATAATCAAATTAAAGTAACATTGTATATTGTACTGTGTATAATGAAAAAACTCTGTATTGTACATTTTTAGCCTGAATGTCACCATTTTTCTTTCAGATGATTGAAAGACACTATCTTATAACAGCATCAATTTTACAAAATGGCATTTTTTTATTAAAAAAAAATTTGAATATTTTTTACAATCATTACAGGAATAATCGTTTGTAAATCGAAATAATGGGTACAAATTGATGATCACTATAGTAAATCCTCGCATAAAGGTCCATTGCTAAGAGGGGCATAGGTGTATTGATATGCATATATTTTTTAAACCCATATATTTTTATATATGTATTACATCTGGTAATAACCTAATGCTATCTATTTCAAGATCAATACTATTTTCACAGACCACACTTTTTCTGTATAAAAACGAAGGATCTTAATCTTAGCAAGTCATCCCATTCTCAACTTTTTAAATTAATTTAATGTAATCCTTTCTTTAACACAGTCTAAGAATTTTTTTCTACTATCTATCACTGTTTTTTAGGCCACTTTTGATTTTGTCAAACTATATCATTTCATTTATTTATGCTTTCCTATGTAAAAAGTGATGGTAATAAAGAATTTTTAAATCATTCATTTACTTTTATTTCAAAAATATCAGCTACTCCAGTAATCATCAGTCACTGAATATAAAAAAACAAAACAAAAAAAAAAACATGTTTAAAGGAATTAATGATATTTATATGAAAATATAAGCTTATTACATAAATATATTGTTAAATTCATTTTCACATGTATGCATTTTTTTAGTTAAACTTATGAGTAGCAAATGTAGCCAAACTCTGTTTCTGAAATTGTAAACTTAACTTAGCTATCTTCCCTTTGTAAATTAAATCATCTCTTCCTTTACATTTTCAACTATTTCATATTTCCTTTTATCAATTACTTTTTATTTTCATAATTTCATAGCTTCTATGATTGGCATTTCTTGATTTTCTTAATGATCTGATTTTCAACATTTATCTTATTGTGGCAAAATAAATAGTACACAAACACGTCATAAAACTTTTAGAATATGATAGAAGAATCACTCAATATCTTTCATTTTGTAATGCAATTCCATCTATATAGTTATTTCTGGATTATTCAATTTTGAAAATTTGTTTTCCAATGTCTTATCTATTTTTAATTCTAGTTTTTAATTTTTCCACTAGTAACTTCATTTTTATAATCATAAGCTTACAATTTAATTTTGTATCTATAGGTATGAATATCACATTCAACTATTTCTAAATTTATCAGTGCTCAATAATTAATCTCTTAATATCTTGCTTAGTCCTCTAATAGTCCTTTCATGTATAAACCCAACTTTTATGATTTTTAAAACAACTTTAAGCAGTTGTATAGTGGAACGTGAACTACTCTCTATCTAACTGTTTCAACTTCAATTATATGCTATCCAAAGAAAAATGTAAACAAACAACAGCAACAAAAAAAAAAAAAACATTAAATTCTACAAATTTTAAAATATTCAGCAGACATTTTCCTTCTTCGAGTGCCATACACAATAAAAATAAAATATTTTCTAAGAATAATGCTAAATTTTATAAAAATTTAAAACATACTTAATCATCATCATCAACCATTATCAATCCACTGCAGGATAAAGGTCTCTCCAAGTTCAGTCCATTTTCTCCGATCTTTACCCTCTCTTCACATCACCCCTGCACACTTTTTTATTTCATACATCCATCTCACATGTGGTCTCTTTCTGGGTCTTTTACAATCTCTTGGAATCAAGTTTAAAATTTCAATTGTCCATCTATTATCATCTCTTCTAGCAATATGTCCAGCCCAGTTCCATTTCAATCTTTAATTTTTTCAATGAAGTCAGTAACATCTGTTTGCTCTCTTACCCATATATTGCATTTTCGATCTCTTCTTGTTACTCCCAACATGCATCTCTCCATACTTCTTTGAGTGATCTGAAGTCTCTGTATTGCTTTTCTATTAAGTGTCCAAGTCTCAGATTCATAAATAAGAACTGGTAAAACACATTTCTTAAAAACCTTCCTTTTCAAACACATAGGCATATTTCCTTTTAGTATCAAGCTATTTCTACCAAAAGCATTCAAAGTTTAATTCTATGATTAATTTCATTCATTATGTTTCCATCTGTATTAATAATCTAGCCAAGGTATTTGTAACTGTTAACTTCTAACTCATCATAATCAATCTTTATTTTCATATTTTGAAAAAATCCATTAAACAATACTTGTTTTTTTAACATTTATCTTTAGTCCTACTTTCATTTGATAACTCCTGCAACATTTCCTGCAGCTCTGAAGCATTATTTGCAAAAACAACTACATCATCTGCGAAATCTAAATGACTTAAATACTCTCCATTTATTTTTACTCCTTTAGCTTCCCATTTTAATCCACAAAATACTTCTTGCAGCACTGCTGTAAAGGAGTCATCCTGTCTTACACCCATCTCAATGTTGACTTTCCCAGTATCATTATATAATCTAATTGTTGCTGTTGCATTTTTATAAATATTCTTTAAAATATGACAATATCCTGGATCTATACCTTGATGATCCAATGCTTTAATCACTGAAATGATTATAGAATCAAATGCTTTTTCATAATCTACAAATCCAAAGCACAATGGCAACTCATATTCATTTGTCCTTTCTATAACTTCTCTCAATACCTGAATATGATCCACTGTACTAAAACCACTTTTAAATCCAGCTTGTTCTTTTGGTTGGTGGAAATCCAATGTTCTCTGTAGACGAGTCGTAATTATCTTGGTAAATTTTTTTATATAAAACTGATAAAAGGCTGATAGGTCTGTAATTTCTAATATCTTCTTTATCACCTTTTAAAAATATTAATATTAATAGTGCATTCTTACAATCATCTGGTACATCTTTATCATTTAGACATTTGGTATATAACTTTGCTAAAAAAAAATTCTATTTCTTAACCTGCTTCTTTTAATATATCAATTATAATTCCATCATTAGCTGGAGCCATTCCTTTCTTCATTCATTTAATTGCATGTCTCACTTCATTTAAAATTCTGGGCAATTTGGAAGATGTAATAGATATAGGAGATACTTGTTCTTTATTACTATATAATTCTTGATAAAAGTCTTTTACCCATTTCATGATGTCATCTCTCTTTTTAGTAATAATTCCATCTTTTTTTCTTACTGCAGATATAAATTTCCTACCAATACCAAAATGTTGTTTTACATTCTTGAGATTTTTATTCTCTTCTACAGCTTTCCTTGCTAGTTCAGTTATACTTTCTTATATCATTTTCAACTCTTTTCCACACTATTTTACAAAATTTGAGATATTCAATCATTTTTAATGCATCATTTTTGTATATCTTCATATTCCTTCTTTTCTTCATCAATTCTCTAGTCTCAGTAGAAATTTTATTGGTCAATTGCTGCTTTTTTCTACCAGCTATCTTTGTTGCAGTTTTTAAAAGTGTATCAGTTATTTTCATATTAATTTCATTCAAATCTGAATCATGTTCAAAATTTACTTATACTTGAAAACGATTTGTAAGTTCTGATTTAAATTCATTAGAATGTTTCTGAAGATTAGGAATATCAACTGTAAATATTGTTTTTCTTAATTTTTGTCTCTCTTGTTTTGCATTAACACATATCTTGCATTTTACTAATCGATGATCACTTCCTGTGTTAAATTTATTAAGAACATTACAATCTTGAAATATGTATTTTCTGTTAGTCAAAGTATAATCTAATTCTGTTGTATCTTCATTTGGATGCTTCCATGTCCATTTCCTTTTAACATTTTTCTCAAAAAAAAAAAAAAATTCATAATATAAAGTTTTTCTTTTTCTGCAAACTCCACAAATCTATGTCCTCTCTCATTTCTATTACCATTTCTGGCATTAAAGTTTCCCCGTAACAATTTTAAAATGTTGTTTACTCTGATCAAAACCAGCCTCCTGGGAATAAGGACCATTAATATAATTCCATAAATCATAATTTCTTGACAAAGAGACTAGTCTATTGTGTTATATAAGAAAAAAAAGTTATTGAAAAAAAAAAAAGAGTAGTGCCCAGAGCATATTTAATAGAAGAAATGTCAGACATTTTGCTAATTACTTCTCTTGAAAATAAAAATATGATAGGAATTAGTTTTTTTCTTATTTTTATTGAATAGTAAATGCAAGAGTAAATACACACATTCAGTAAAATAAAATAAATATCTCCTCAATTTATTCTTAATAACTATATTATTACTTTTTTAAAATTTTATTTATATTAAAATCTTTATATAAGCATACTGTATGTATAAAAAAGTATCTGTGTTATATATATGTTCAAGTTGAAAATATTATACACTTGCAGTTCAATAAATAATATGTATTCTATTCTAATTACTGTTTAATAAAATGAGCTATTATACATTATATAGTTTGAACACAAAGAGCTTGGAACAAAATAAACTACAGTTCATGATTCCACTGTACTGTAACAAAAAAAAAATTCGCATATAAGTAACAAAAAAAAAAATAAATAGGGAAAATCTCTCATAATAAGCAATAAATGTAATAGTAAATATTTACATACAGCTATGGGAAAAAATTTAATATATAATTTATATCTTGATATATGATTGAACAATTTTTAGAGGATTTTTTTTATTTTTTACAAAATTAACTATCATATTTAACTCCACTACTTTTCAATTTGTCAGCAAATCATATTTTATTTCACCAATTATCAGTCTTCAACAATAATTCTTTTACAACTTTTTAATTTAGTTTTGCAAAATCTCAAATTTACCATTATAATAATGACATAATGGGTATATTAAAATAAATCATGACATTCAACTATAACTCAACAATAGTTACTCATAACTTTTTTCCAGAACTGTCTATGTGTAAGTAAGACTAATCAATGGATATAGATAGTAGTATTAATAATTAGAAATTTTTCTGGGGATTTGATATCTAATGATCAGTCATGCTTACAACAAATGATTTTGGAGTAATATAAATACTGTTGGACTGACATGATTATTAGTTGGACATTTAAATATTTAGCAAATTCACACATGCTATATCAGCATCTCACACATTCACTACTTATTATCTCGTTAGTAACACCCTATTTATTTCTTCCTGAGGCAAAAAAGTTTATTCTTAAGAGTGACTATTTTCAACTTTGTATTATCTAACCTGATTATTAGATCAAAGATGGCTCGAAAGCTGCATGCAGTTTCCAGAAACAATATGAATATTGATTTTCATTGTCATTTTCCCTAAAGCTTTACATTAATAATATACAGTAGTATAGTAATATCAATTGTAAGGGTCCGGATTTTTCACCAGAAGAGGAAGAACACATCTCACTATGATCAGACACAGGGTCTTTGGGTAGGATGCTGTGAATGATGTGATGAAGTACCTAATTTATGATCATATCTATCTCCAATGGGCTAGTTCTAAGTTTACACATTAAATTTAGATACATTTTCAGCTAGTTCATCCATACCTCACCCCTCTTTCGGATTCCATTATGCCTCAGTATTCAAACTCAGGGAGAAATTTCCTTTGGCTCTCTTCAGGGGTGAATTTACATTAGATAGCAATTACCGCACCTCTATATAGATTCCAATTATCCCATCATATTATTGTACTATTATATAAAAATGAAATGTGTGTGTATGTATATATATCCGGTTAAAAGTTGATGAATGAATGTGTAAAATATTTTGACAAACTAGAGACCAATTTAATGAAAAACAAGTTGACAATATTTACTGATAACAAAATAAAAATTCAAAAACTCTTTAACACGATAATAAAAAAAAAACTATAATTATATGGGTCAAGAATGCATTTCTACCATATTAATGATTAATATACTTGCTATTCCAACACTTATCACATGATAGAAGTACATCGAAATAAACACTTTTTTTTTATCAAATTCACTGTGAAACTGACTAACTAATTTATAATTTTATTCAAGTATTTCCATGATAGTCTCATCATTCAATTCCAGTTATTGGCATTACATCTTCTTTGGGATCACCCTCCCCATGTATGTACAATTCCCTAAAGTTGATAGGAAAGCGGATCCACACAAGAAGTTTAATCATTCATACTGAAAAAATAAACATAAATAATTGTTAGTTAATGAGGAACAATTAAAAACACAAACTCTGTCCTGTAGTAGTGAATGTACTTAATATGAAATTGTATCAAAAAAATCTTACCTCATTCCATATAGTGATGATGATCAAATATCAAGTCACTACAGAGGGAAAGCTGACCTAAATTTATTTAACATAAAAATTTTTCTTTGTATAACTTAATAAATTTTCCCTCCTTTACTTTTTTGCTTTCAATCATAATGGAATCTTCCAAGTTCTAAGCACATTTAAGCTACCAAGTATGGAGATAAATAAAACTAGAATTTTTACAAATAAATAAAAAAAAAAATATAATTAATCAAAACATCCATCAGTTCATCTTGATTATTGTCCATGAGTTTAGCAATAATGTCTCATATGATAAGTCTATTTCCCTTTGGATCATCTTCCTTCAGTAAATCATTCATCACCCGCGAGAATTCTTTGGCAATATGCTTGAAACAATATTGTTTCCATTTTCTGCAGATGTTTTCCTTTTGGATTCATTTAGATGCTTATTGTAGAACTTTTGATGTTACTTCAGGCATTGTATAGGCAAATAGGTTAAATTCACCGCACACAATAGTATGGTAGGACTGTAGCAATCCAGTTCTATGGCAATATTAATTTTGCCAGAATACATTGTGTAGCAGTTCATAACAGATTTACTTTTTCTTAATTTACTATTTGGCATTTAACGGTTTATATAAGAAAAAAATTGTCATCACTTATATATATGCTAGCGATGTTTTACTTCTCTTGTCTCTGTTCAAATATTAGTGCAATTTTTTAAATTTTAAATATCAATTTAAAATTAGTTGTTCTTTTTTCAAGTTTCATAAATTTATGAAACTTTGCTTAAATGTTGACTATAACTTCTTATAATTTTGCACCATGAAGATCATATGAATAATTTGGAATGTTCGAACAAGTCGTCCGTCTTCTATTGGAATCGAACATTCAATCATTAAAGGTTGACTTTGTACAGTTATTATAGCATTTAAAAAAATAACGAAAGAAAACAGAAATGAACTGGGTTTGCTTTTATACTGGGCTTAGTTTCTGGTGTTTAGTATATGAGCATTTCCATTGTCTTTTCTATAGCTGTAGGTGTCTATTATTGCACGTATCATATTGATTGTAAGTAAAAATTATATAATAGAATTCTTTTATCTTCCATGCTTGGTTACCTAGTGTGACAAGGTATATTAAACCCTGTTCCAAAAGATACATTTGTATATATGCACATATATATCTATCTAATTAATATATGAATAAATTTGATTTTCCTTTTTTGTATATTTTAAATAGGGAGATAGAAAGGGTTAAAACAGAAGGGATGGGGGAAAGGGGGTAAATGTTTGTGCTTTTGTATTTTGTTTGAAAAGGATGTATGTATATTGCTGAACGGATGAATAAATGGACTCACTGAATAATAATAAAATATAAAAGTTTATTTTCAAGATGGAAGTTGCTGTATTTTATAATAAAAAGGAGATATTAAATAGAAAAAAAATAACATTAAAGCTACATAGATCGTTATCTAAAAAAAATGCTAAGAGAAAAACAAACAAAGAGCGGTCGAAAATAGATTGCAGGTTTTTAAAAAAAGAATATAAAAAGAAAAATTGAAATTAATTAGGAATTCTGTCTATAACTTTCGTAGAGATCATTTTAAAAGAGAAATCATTTTTATATATATCAGGGATCGAGTTATTTGATTTCTACAATGGAGATTTGAAACTTATTGAATCAACAAGTATAATCATCAGCCATGAACATGCTCGTGTAAGAACTTAAGCATGCTGGACTCTACTACATCTACAGATGTCTACTTTGGAAGGAAGCCACTCTTAAACCTTCAAATTAAACTTGTTTCTGACGAACATTACTCATAGATTAAGGAATCAATAAACTAAACCCATCGGAAATTGTCTAGCTATATGGCCACAGCCTCGAGAAAACTTGTCCCCGTGGGAAATCCAAGTAATATGAACATTTTCTCACCTGTATTTATTTCTCGAATATTAGGACATCTTTTATGATAATGCATAGAAACTCTCCCTTATTGAAAATCTAAATAATTCTTTTCAGCATTACAAAGTATTATTTTTATGTTTGAATGGACTAGATGTTGCATTAAATTTTTTTTTTTTTGCTATCTGATTTTTGTTTTATCTATGCAGTATGTGTGCATGCATGGGTTCTTTTAAAAATACATGAGAACAAATTTCTAATATTATACTCTGCGATTTCTATATTACGATGAATATTTAATATCTTTTAATAAGTGAAAACATATATGTTTGTTGATTTCTTTATTTCTGGTTTTATGAAAAGATTGAGATAGATTTGTGTTAGTGTAAAAGATAGGTAATTTGATTAAGCATATATTTGCATATTTCTGTACCTTATATATTTCCCACCATTAATAATCACCAGCACTGAGCTAGCTAGTGGTAGGGTTTCTATTTATTCAGTATTGATACTTCTCTTCTAGCACAATTCTTATTTAGATACAAATAAGATTGGCGCTTGGAATCATAAAGTGATATCCATAAATGTGTTGGGCGAGAAATAGGAGTAAAGTTTTCAAATTGCTTTCAAATAAATATTGAATTAGTGCAATACAAAAATAAATTGCATTTTTTTTACTAATAGTTAGTTTAGTTATTACTTTGAACACGTGGCCTGTCCGAGTTTCACCAAAACCAGATTATTGCCTTAGAAAAATACGTTCAGAATAAATAATTATTTTCATAAACTATTACGTTATAATTATGCGTATGGTTATATATATGTAATACGAAAAAAGCCACGTTTTGTTACACTAGAGATTGGCATGACATTATGTCATCACTATGTTTATTAGGTCTAAGTCTTTATTAATAACGTTTAACATATTTATAAATAACTCATTTATTGCGTATATACATTGAAACTGTAAGATTTGTACTCAAATCTTAGTTTCACCTTAGTTCTGTCATCATTCTACCTCTCGCCCCTTTAGTATGAGTTTTACATGGATTCTGATCTTGAATATCGGATTAATGCGTAATAATATACAATATCTGTAAAGTGTTTAAATAAATAATTAAATGCTATATATGCACACATACTCCGATAAGCTTATATAAAAATAACGCATTGCAAGGTATTATTAAATTGCCATGCGTAAGTTGTATAAATTTAAATAATCCTATTAATTATTCTGATAGGCTTAAATAATATTTTAAATTATAAATAAAATCAATAATTATATTTTAAAACGAAAACATATTATTATTTAAGTCAGATCCAGGTAATACTTAAATTATAAAAATAACTAATTCTCAATTAAAATAAAGATGTTTTAAAATTCCCCTGCTAATTAAAGGCAAGTCATAGCGGGAGGGGGGAAAAGATGACAGAGCTAAAAAGGTATTTTAAAACGTACAGAAACAAAGAAAAAGGTTTGTTAAAAATAACTTTTATAAATGTAAAAGTGATCAGATTGAAATTCCAACCTGTATGACTATTGCATCCGTGACCTAAAGGGATGTATGGCACAGACCCGAGAGACAGCTGCATGGATGAGGTATTTGCTCGATGGATCCCAGAGATAAGGAAAAATAGAATAAAAAGACAGCTGGTTGTTAAAATAAATGCGTTTTCATTAGAGGAGTGATCAATGAAGAGTTAGAACCAGAAATGTTAATTCCAATTATGCTGTTTATTATATTTCTCACGATCCAAATTTTATATCAAGCAATGCGCCAAGAGTATGCGCCGTGCGACGCTCCTCCGGACTGATGGCTATACAATATTAAAATCCCACAAAATGTGATAAACCGAGAATTCTGCTGCTTCTGTTGAACAAATCTTCTCCTAAATATAACTGCCGTTGACCTGGAAACTCGGACTCTCCAAACAGTGTGCACACTTAAATGAACTAAAGGTAACATGATACCCAAGATTAAAATTCGTTTTGGAACTCTTAATTGAACTCTATATTTTTTAAAATATTAATTTCATTTTAATTTCTGCTATTATGTAATCTTAAAAATTAAATCTATTTTCTGTAATAATACTATTTTAAAATGAACCTTATAAATTAATCTATCATTATTCTACTTGGGTATCCAATTTTATTGTATTCGTTAAGATTATATTTCATGCCCACGTGGTTTCCAAGCTGATGTTCTTTTTTATATAATTCGCGGAAGGGCTACCCTCTTCTGCGAGTTTAATATCATAACAGTAAATCACATCGGTTAATAGATTTCAGCTCGGGAATCATAATATTTTTAATATGTTTTTTTTAAATACGAGACCTATATTATTAGTTAATGTATTTGTTAATGAGCTATCATTCATGCTAGGTTAGTTAAATCTTAAATAAAGCCATAATGTTAAGAAGAAAAGGGGGGGTTAATGATAGTAAATTAAATACTAGTCGTGTGGAGATTGGGGATAGATTTGTATAAATAAATGCGTTTGCATTAGAGTTACGAACTGCGCTAGTTATTGATACATGAATTTTTATATCGCAGAAATGTAATAGAGGTACTGTTAACGTTTTGCTCTCGAACTTAAGGAGCATACAAAATATATAATAGCACGGAACCTTGTCACGCGGTCGGTGATGGAAAGGCTACGACCTCATACCGACACCGCGCTCGTGACCACCCCTAAGGGCTTTGACCCAATGTTTGGCTGACCCTCTTCATATTCCACTAGTAATTGCCTTGTCATGCGGTCGGGGATGGAAAGGCTACAACCCTATACCGATACCGCGCTCATGACAGACCTACAGGGCTCCGATCCGACGTTTGATCGTCCCACCAGCCTCCAACATTTCTTCTGCGATTATTCTTTTAAAAAGCCGATTCTCTTATAGCTCGAAAGTATCCAGGCTACCGCAGGTCGCTTTAATAATAATTATAAAGTTTGTGCTGGGTCTAACTCCACTCCTCCACATATGTTAATCTTTAGTAAATTATTAGAATAAATATTAATATTATAAAGTAAATAGGATGATAGCTTTGTGAACGAATGCACTCCTCATTAAGATTTTGTAATGTGTCTCGTAACCTTCGCCACTTAAACGTGAGGCATGGGATGTAATTTATATTGATATCCAGGTAGCGTAATATATTTGCCAATGTAAATTAACCACAATTAAATATTTAAATTATCTATATCCATGTCTGTGTCTGCTTAATTTTAAATAATAATTAGTATCACTCATATCAATGAATAGTAGAATATAATAGTAGTTCGTAAGGTGAAATCATTAATTAGAGTCTCTTGTTTACTGATGATCGGGCCTAGAAAATAGTGCTATTGTTATGGTAGATGTGTTGTCACGTGGGTTTTGTTGTGAATAAATTTACTACGTTCGAATACGGTATCACAAGCCCTGAACCCACCTGTTATGCTGTCACTCGAACGTGGTGGTGGAATTTTGCAACATGTTAACAAGGCATACGTAAGCTTACCGTTACAACATATGTGTATGTCTACACACAAAAAATTGCTATTGCATATTTAACCACCTGTTAGCTAAGTTTATGTTTTAAAAAGGTTTGATTGGTGGTGTGGATAGATAAAGGCTGGTTTCAATAGGATTGTAAGCTACCCTTATACAATATTAAAAAAAATTATTTCATAAATGCTTTAAAGATAAGTAAATAAACCAGATAGCTTTAAATTGATACTAATTGAAAGTGTTATTAACACAAATTTTTATTATGGTATTTAGTTGGGGTAAAGTGCTCCAACACTTAATAAGGCTGTGAATCTCCAACCAAAATTAATTCCATAAGTGACCCATGACTCCTGAATATTCAAAACTCTATGAAAAGTATTATATGTGGTTTTTATTACAAAGAACTTGTTCACCTTTGCTATAGGTGACAACATTCATTCACATGTAACACCTTTTCATATTTTCTCTTAAATTTCAGTTGAAAAAAATTTCACTTATCTTCCTCTCAATATTTTTCTCCCATTTCAAAAATAAATTTTCTTGCTTAATTATATATTTATTTATAAGTAAAATTTATTTCTTTACTTTTTTTTCCTATTTATAAAATTTGAAAATGACAATTAATTAATGATAATTTTTACTTTTTCGATATATTTTTCAGCTTACAAATTGTTAATTAAATGCTGATTAAATAAAATACATTACGCATTATCAATTTTTGAAATTCTTAATATAAAGTAACCAATATTCATATACACCTGGGTCTCATTTTATGTGATAGATAGGTTCCTCAGAAAACACAGATAAAAGAAATCGCACAAAAATAGACTTAACTTACACCTTGAAAAATGAGGGATATGTACTGTAATTTTCAAAAATCGCATAAAAGCAAAACAACAACGTAAAATTGCTTTAAAATTCGCATTAAAAAAAAAAGAAATAAAATATGACTAATAAAAAATTTCAAACTTGAAAAAAATTGATACAAGACAAACTTTTTTTTATTAACTACAGTATTTAATTTTAGTCAAAACAATATATTTTTATGCATAATTTATAGTATTTTACATTTTTTCATACATGTAAGTATTTTAATCATTATCGCTATTTGACAATATGCAAGTTCATTTATGAACTAGTAAGACATCAGATTCATCACAAGAGGAAATACAACTAGCGCCAACTTCATTATTTTAATTGCTCTTATAGTACACTCGCCCAAACTAAAATGTTTTCCAATCGCTGTTGATCCTTCCCATTTCGCTAAGCAATCTAAAATTGAAATTTTTGTTTTCAAAAAAATTCATTTTCTTGGGTATTTTTCCCCTCTCCATTAGGGTAAACTAAGTTTAAAATAAAAATAAAAACTGGGCAAAATTTAATTAAAACTAATAATTAAAAATTAAATTCTTATTTTTGTCTTTAATTTTTTATTTTCAATTCCGTTTAAAAATCAAATTTCATTATTTCATATCACATTAATTTCAGATCATGTTACGTAATTTTTAAATTGTTAATTACAATTAAAAATCAGATTTTAATTTTTAATTGTCAAATTTAATTATGCCCACCGCTGTTACTCACCTTTTAAAAATAAACTTGCGGATACTAAATGATTATGTACTCTTTTTTTAAAAAGCAAAATAGAATGTGATTTAAAATGCAAAAACAACAACATGTATAGTATAGGCATCTATAACGTTTGAATAGATTTACATTACAATCTTGTAAACTTTAATGTGTATATATAAAATGGGGAAATCCTGATTTTAAGTGAATTATGAACTTCTTTATTGCATAAATCTATTACAGTACTATTATAAAGCATTGAAAACAACTGAAATTATTAGATGGAAGTCTAACTCCGATAATGCGCTATTACTTTAAATATGACGTGTGAGTGCACAAAATTTATAATATTAAAGTCATAGCGCATTATCGGAGCTCGGCCTCTGATCTAAAAATTTTTATCGCATAAAAGAAAACCGCATACAAAGATATTAAAAAGAAACATGAATCGTATAACTTCAAAATCGCATTAAAAAAATCTGCATAAAACAAGATCTGGCTGTATATATTTATTTTAAAAAATATACAATAAAATTTTAAATTATTATTATATCTAGATGTCATCAAAGTATATAAAAGACATTCTGCTTATTCCTAAAATTTTCAACACAGTATACAAGTAATTTATTATTGCTTTCTGCTGCACAGTGTGAAATGATATTTCACCAGTAAAATAACTAACAAGTAAATAAATAAAAATAATATTTATTAACAGAAAATAGCAATACTCTATTATTTGTTTTTATATGATTTATATCCCTCTTTAGTTTCTTTGAACAGCACATTTTCTATTTTAATGTAATTTTTTTGTTATTAAATTATTTTTTTTATAACCCTTCCATCTCTTTCAATTTTGATACTTATATTTGTCCACCTCTCACCATCCCCATTATATTTATAGAATTATCTTAGAAAAAAACACAGAATTACAAAAATTTCCTTAAAATGAATTTCATTGATTACTCTGTCTTACTTTGAGTGGCATTACTGTATGTAGAGAGTTTTGCCTATTTTAACAACAGTTCTGAGCAAGCATGGGAAATAGTGATCATGTGATGTTTAAAGGTTTAAAAATTTAAAAAATTTCAGATCAATAATGTCTAAATTCAAAAACACACATATAAAATCTCATACAAAGTAATTGAAAAATTCAGTAACATTTTCTGGGCAACAATAAAAACTAAAATTTATTACAGATTATCCCTTACATAATATAATTAGTAACAATTTTCCCTTATAATCATATTAAAAAGGTTATTAAAAAATAAATTAATTTCTTTGTAGACATTAAATAATGATTTCTATTTCTTGTTAAATAAATTTCTTAAATTTTCTTCCAAAATCTATTTTTATTTAATTAAACTGGCACTTACTTTTTTGTTTCTTTCAAAAGCAGATAAATAATCTTGTAAATGACATTTTTAAAAAAAATATATATATATGTAATTTTTCAATATAGCATATAAATATACCATGTGTATATATATATCATCAATTTAGTTATAAAACATGAAGAACCAAAATCTCTGTTTAGCCAATACCCTCTCATCTGCAGACTGTATGAAATCCTGCAATGTTTTAACTTATCTATGTCACAATGTAATTTAAAAATTATGCATAATAAAACATGGACAAAAATAATTAACATAAAAATATAATTATGACAAAACAGTAGAGTAATAAATTGAAAGAGATGAGATTTATATATAGAAGCATTTTCAAATTTATGTATGTATGTGAATGTGTCTATTTGCTATATGAGAAATGATTCATGATATCACTTTCACAGTTGCAAAATTTATTAATTTAAATATACAAATTTCTAATTTTTTTTAATTTTCCATTTAATACTTCTTTCAAAGTATAGATGGTGAGCCTATGGTACTATATATATATATATAAAATTCAATCAAATGTCTAAGATAATATTCAATTAAAAATAAACACGGACACTTTTAATTATCTTATTAAAATTAGCCACCCCCACCCCCCCATAATCAAATATAGATAGATGCTAGCACATATGCACAATCACAAATTTATTCCCGACTTATCACTGTTTCATTTTATACATATACACCAGCACTATTACAAGCATAACTCCAGCTGTACTGATACGTGTCCATCAGCTGTGGTGGATATGTATTGAAATGTGTTTTCAAAACAATGGCAGTCATGTAAATCATATTATATAAATAAAAATGGGTTTTCATAAAAAAAAAAATTATTTTTCCAATGTATAAAAACTTAGGGCCCACCCTGTATATATAAAAATTAACTTTCAATTACCATAAAGTCCTACCTCAAAAATGCAACTGCAATACATATATATGAGAACATAGAAAAAGTAATTCATGAGATTACTATATAATTATTATAAAAAAAATAATTTTTGTTTTTAAACAGTATAATTTTGTTTTAATTAGTAATACTCAGTAACATTTTATCCCCATGTATTGTTTTGTCAGTTTGATTACAAAATAAAATACCGCGTTTCCCTAAAAATAAGATCTAACCAGAAAATAAACCCTAGCACAATTTTTTAAGATGATTAAAGTTATCAGCCAGATAAATGGATTTTTTTTGTCCATTGAAACACATGGTTGCATAAATTATGCACGGGGGGGGGGGTATCGAAAAATAACCGGAATTTTGTAATAAAAATTGTATATTTATTTTTAGGGGTTGCAAATTGAATCTTTTTCTAAGTAGTTTATTTAATGCAATGCACCGACCTAAACATGTTTTTTTTACTTTTCAAAGTAGTCCAGAAACACTTGTAAAGTGATGTCTTTTAAGATCTCTATTGTTTTTTTCTTCACCACTTCTAAATCCGCAAAAAAAAAAAAAAAAAGACATTTCCCACTCAAGAGAGTAACAAGATGTTGCCTGGAGTAAGATCGATCAAGTGCAACTGACGGATAAGGTGGATCATGCTGAATTTAATTAAAAATTGTTTCACATTTAAGTTTTATGTGCTGTCATGACGAAACATGTACTCCTCATTTTGTCACCAAACAGGATATTTACGTTTTACCGCAACATGTAAAAGTTTAACATCTTGAAAATTTTAAATGCCTAAATTGTTACGAACGAATTCTGATTGAATATCGTTTGCATCCAAAAACAAAAAAATCACCATCTTAACAATTGACTTCACTTGCAATTCATTTTCATTAAACCACTTGTAAACTTATGTTTTTTCAATGCAACTTGCTTTTAAGCTATTTCAAACAATACAACTGTTTTCCTAAAAGAAAACAGAATTTCACATTGATCCAACTTTTCAGCCAAAACAAAAATATAAGCTACATAAACTTTACAAAAAAAAAAAAGGGCTACGTGTGACCACAATATCATTTGGGAGATTGACGCAGAAAGATCCCTGCAAGAGATATTAATGCCAGATGTAGCTACCAGAGAATGATTCTGGTTATTTTTGGGCCCTTATAAAGTACCTTGTAAAGTAATGAACATAAATATAAATGTAGGTTTTTGTATTTTGTACATGAAAAAATAAGACATCCCCTGAAAATAAGCCCTAAGATGTATTTTGGAGCAAATATTAACATAAGAAGCAGTCCTATTTTCAAGGAAACACAGTAGACCTTCAAAATACAGGATGTACACCAATTATCTTTACAATTGTAATCAAACAAATTTACTTATAAAGATTTACATTATATGGGGTAATTTTGATTACAGAGTTTTAGATATAATAGAATAACAAATTCAAATATTGTAGAAAACAAATTTCTAAGTCTTTATCTGATAAAAATAAATTCTAAAACATTCAATACGCATATCACATAACCAAAATATTCAACCATTATTCCAATTATTATTTAAGAGTTATACAATATACATAATCTTGATTTGGCATACATTATACTTTCACCTGAAAATTAATGATAATTGAAAAAAGCCAAGTTAGGTAAAAATGATGACGTACGGTGCCACAATGCTATCTATAAATACACACACACACACACACACAAAAAAAAAAACATTATGAGATTTTTTTATATACTAAAACCAGACCTATTAATATTTCCATAATTCTCTTTTTTTTCTACATATGTCATAGCATCGGCCGGGAGGTGAACCCGCAACAACTGTCTGCAACCATCTGCGTGCTTGCAAGGCAGCTGCGCTGACCTCTCAGCTAACAACGCTCGACTAATTCTCTTATTTTGAATTAGTTATAAATATAATTTACAATAAATCATAAATAGTGCACTAAGATGCAGCTGAATAGAAGTTTATGAATTCAAAAAACAAAAACAAAAATAAGCTAAGCGTTTTCAAGAGCTTATTTTACTGCGAGATCTCATATTCATAGCTGGATAATGTTATAAGGTAGTGGAAAAGATATGCAGTTTGTATATGTATAACAGAGGATATTTAAATTTATGTAAAATAGAAGAGTGTTGTTAGAATCAGAGAGTACATTTTCATAAACTTCTCTTCAGTGGTGTCATAACACACTATTTATGATTTATTACTTTTCACAGAAGTGAAGTATACCAGTTATTTCTTTAAATATAATTTATGCATATACTGTATTTAAGTTAATTTGAAAAATACAAAGCAAGGAACTTCACAATAGTAAGACATCAATTCAAAAAATGTTAAAAGTAATTGGAAAAAAAGCTAGATTATGTATTTGTTTGTTAATTGTATATCTGTAATATGCATACTCACAAATCAAATTTATTTATAAGATCACAAATCAATTTTTTAAATCTTTGACAGATAAATATTAATATTTACTTAGAGGACCAATATCACAGCCATACATAAACATATTCACACATATTGACAGTTACCTGGGAGACTTGTAAGCCTTTGTAGATTCAAATTTATCCAATACATTTCCTGAAGGTTTTTTAACAAAATCTTGATCTTCTGATTTTATATCTTTTACATCAATCGAATGTGAAACTATAACTTTCTTATGAGATATATCAGTTGATGGAGGTGGAATTTTTCCAGTACAGATTTTACAGTTTAAATCGAACAAATGAGCTTTGTGTTGATCTGTTGTATCCACCAACATGCCACTTAAAGGGTCAACATGACCATCATTTTTCATAGATGATGATGTCTACAAAAAAGAAAATAATTATTAATATAATTTGGAAATACAATGAAAGTTTACATTCATAAAAAAAAAATTAACTACTCAATTCTTTATAAAACAAAGCTAAAATAAAAAATCACAAAAACAATAAAATATTTTTTATCAGATAGAATTTCATATTTTTATATGTGATATACTAATCTGCTGATTTAAATAAAGTTGTATTTCTTACATTATAATCAAAAGACAGTACAAATGTTCTAACTCCACTGAGATAAACTTTCAAAAATCCTCAAACTAATAACCTTCATTTCAGATGATGAGTACAGCTAACTCCTGATATTATGTACTTAACATAGTGAAGCTGAACATATATATACAGTTATATATATATATATGCTGGCTTCACCATTCACCGTGGACTAGCTAAAGACCCTAAGTCCAACCACAGTGAATGTATACTCAAACTAAATGATGATGAACGGAAAAATAATTAATAGCAGGGAGTAAGTCATAAATTAAAATTGCTTAAAAGAAAATAAGAAAATAGAAAACTTAAATTGTTATTTAGTTTTATTAAAATACGTTTTTGACAAAAATTATAATGTATAAACAGAAAATATTATATGGATAGATAAAACTAAATTCCTAAGATATAGAACCCATTAAGGACGAAATTTAATTTAGAAAATCCATTAAATAAAAATTTAATTAAAAATATAAGATAACAGGGAAAAATGAAAGAATAGATATTGGAATGCAAAAAGGCAATTAAGCAGGGTATAAATAAAGAACATTCCTTTGGTACTCTCTCTCTCTCTCTCTCTCTCTCTCTCTCTCTCTCTCTCTCTCTCTCTTATATCTGCTGAAGCTCTCCCACTCTTACTGAAGAAAATCAGATGCTGAACAATGTAACTGAAAGAAGCTTTGACTGAACAGATTTTGCTGAGCTCCACGAATATATCTTCTCCTGCCGTACAGTATTTACAAAACGTTGTCCTTTCCTCTGATATATATAAAATCTAAAATGTATCATAAAGTAAAAAGAGTTGGTCTCCACTCTCCCATCCGTCCCTGGGGCCAGAGTCAGAACAATGTAGCCAACCAGAGAACTTGAAAAATTGCCTGACCAATGCCTGCTGCCTATTAGTGAATAACTACTACACAAAACGTACCCTGAAGATGGAAACTTAGAAAACAGATTTAGAAGATGGAAACGTAGAAAACAGATTTACAATGGGCTGTTCTCACCTAGCTGGATCCTGCTATATATATCACCACAAACCTCTAGTTACCGGCAACTTGAATTTTCACTTAACTTTTCCACTTTCGTTTAAACTTATAAATTGAATTTATTTTATTTAGTCTTTTTTTTAAATTGTATATAGGCGTTTAAATGATCTAATCTGATATCCTAATATTTTACCATGTTATTTTTTTTTTAAAAGTAAAATGGCGATTCTTAATGTATCTAGATTACACGTAAATTGTTAATCGATTGCCATTATACTCATTTGAATTTTATATTTATTTAATTTCTATTTATCAAGAGGGAAATGAAATGATTATTTCTTGTATCTTGAAACATATATGTATAATCTATAAAGGAGGGCTAGAATGGAGAACTAATTTAATTTAATTCGTTGTATATTTTATAATCAACCCGCTATACTGAAGACGGGATATTTAAAATTTCTCATGAAGCTTCTATGAATAAAGGATCTCCCCCGTCCATCTCCCTCCTATTGCATTTATTTTATCTATATATTCGTGCTTAGGGACAAAGACACGCAGAAAGTGCAAACGTTCTTGTTTTTAAATAATTATAAATCTTTTAATTTATCATGAGCAATAAAATAAATAATCCAATCCTGCTTTTTATTTTTACACCCTCTTTAAGTCAACCCGAGTTTTATTGATATATATTGTATAGAACGTATATAGCTTAAAACATTTCTAAATTTTGTCATATGTAAGAAGGTACAGTAAAGCTGTAGATAAATTCAAGTCTTAAATATTTATTAACTCTAGGGATGAACTGGTTAAATAATGATTAATTAATATGGTTATCTTTCGTATATTTAATATTAGTCCAAAGAGAAAATAATAACAGATATTTTCTGTCTCATAAAGTTTTGAAGACATTATTTATATATGTTCGTAATTAAGGTTTTAATGTTTAACAGTCGTTTGACCGCACTAAATGTTATATTGCGCTACTCGATGATTCGTAGATGTCTCGATACTTATTCCCCGCTCCTGTCGTCATTGCTTCATGAGCTAACACCTCTCCGGGATTGCCATTAAATCTTTAAATAGTATTGCTGGACACAAACACTTATACTCCGGTCTTGAGTTTAGATCAGGCTGCGGTGAATGAGTTCTATTTCTCTAACTACGTGTTAGACCCGGAGTGCTATCCAGCCTCAAGTTAGCCTTGAATGAAGTCATCATGCCCCAAGACTCACTTCCTAAACTCACAAATTGAATCACCAAGGACTACAATATTTTATTTTGCACTATAGTTTAAAATCTTGCTTTTTATATAATCAAAATATTACTGAGTAAATCTAAAAAATGTCCATTGAGAGTTTATCTTTATATTATCATTTAAATGCAGGCTATATTTGAACATGGTCTCAATTCTATTTAACCAATTGTCCATCTTTTGTAATTTCACCCTCGAGTTATATTTTTCTGTCTCTCTCTTCAAAGAAAAGCACCCAGTTGTTGGCTGGGGATAGTATTGTTTATATTTCAATAAACTTCATTAATACTCCTTTAACACTTTAAGCAAATATTTTTTTTATTTATAACAGTTTCGATTGTCCTAGCAGTCTTCTTCAGGTCTACAAAAAAATTATACAAATATTATATCAATATAACCAAAATTCTTTATATTTTCACATAGTCATCTTTATAAAATTATAATAAACCAAAATAATGTAAAGCAAAATCAACTCAATCAAAAACTTTTAAACAAAATTTTTTTTAACCTTTCAAAATCCAAAATATCAAAAAATATAAAATTTTCTTAAAAAATATTTTAAAATTACAACCATAATAAATATATGAAATGCTTCTATTGTTCCAATTTGTAAAAATATTGAGGTCTTTTTAAAAATAATGGAGTCAGAAAAGATTGTATTATAGAATATCATTGTTAACAATTATACTTTCAAAAATTTTATTAAACAGATTGTCTTCAGTCATACGGTTATCTGTTATTTGTTGCTAGTCAAATGCAAAAAAAAAAAGAATTATGAATAGATGTGATTGATATATTATTTTTATAAATTTGGTTAAAAGATGTGGGTTTATTTAACTGAAAACATCTGCAGCTATATCTTAAAAAAATATCCATTGAAGTTTACATCTAGATATATGATCTAAGAAAGGAAACATTACTAATAATGGTAGAAAATCTTAAGCATTTGAAATAAAAACTGTTTTTGTAGAGGAATAAGTACTAGGGTTATTAACCTGGAAATTCCTAGAACTAAAATTCCTGAAAATATTACTTTTTATATACCACTACTCTAGTTCCAGGATAAATTTTTCAAGACTTGAGACTTTTTAAAATTAAATATGCAAATAAGCTATACATAATAATAATAATATATATTTTTAGATATCAATTTATTAGCCTAAAAACGATTTACTCGCTGACGAAGAAGCTTCCAAATAAACAAAACAAATTTCGCATAAAACTATTAAATGGGCCAAGCGCTTTCGAGGTTTGCCCTCATATTCATGGCCGACGAACGTAATAAATCTTTACGTAGTGTTATTAAATAACAAATATGCAAATGTAAATGCAAATCAGTTTGACCATTTTTTTGAAATGGAAAAACACGTGTCGCGTCTATTGATAGAATTGTTGTCGCAAACAATAAAGTACGCCTCTTTGATCTTTCTCTTACAGTCGTTGGTCTCAGGGCATACAATCCTGGGGTTGCCTGGTTCGAACACATGGCCAGTCTGCTTTTCATGTTCCAGAAATATTGAAAAGTTATCGCTGTTCTTTTTTGCTCTTCTATAGGTATACAAGTGTTGAGCTGCTCTGTTGTGAACAGTGGCCTTAGTTTCCCTATAGTATATGGCTTTGCATCCGGCCTGTGGACATGACATGCTGTAGATCACCTGGGATGTTTGAGATGGGTCTGTTCTATCCTTTGAATTATTAATGAGTCTGTTAGAATTAGGGGGAGTATAAAAACCAACCTTAAATTCCCCAGTTAGAGTCTTTATTATCTGTTGTGATACTTTGGGAATATAAGGGAGTGTAATTTGAGGCTTATCCTTATTTTTGTGGTTAACTATTAGTTTACTGTGAAATTGCTTAATTTTCTTTGCAATTGATCTGTAGCTGAAACCTACGCTAAGCAAATCATTTATATAAATTGCGATGTTGGTCTTTCTATCGGCTTCAAATTTACATAAATTTTGATTTCTAAATAAAAACGCACTGAGCCCTGCGAATTTATGTGCAGTAGGTGACAAGGATTTCGGGTGAGTAAAGCCTCGGATCTCAAGGGGTTTAACTATCATACTATAATGCAGATCTCTGTTTTCTCTATGGACCAGCAAATCCAAATATTTAAGCTTCTGCCCTTCGTTCTCCCAAGTGGTGTTTATGATCACTTATTGTGACCTTATCATAATAACTTTATATCAATGGATAGTGCCTTCTGCAGCAAAATATTGATCAATAAAAAATTAAATTATGATATATAGTAAATAAATTTATTATGCAAATATAATTACAAAACAATAATAATCAATAAAAAATCAAATAATGATTATTTTATTATTGTTTTGTAATTATAATTGAACAAATAAATGTTCACTGTATATAGTAATTTAATTTCTGATTAGTTTTTCATTTACAAAATGTATCAAAACAGTCAGTAGAAAGAAACTATAGGAAATCACCTATTAAACCGACACTGTTTTTTATTTTCCCAGAAATTCTTTCATACATATTATATAACACTATCATATAATTTTAATCTACTCAGTCACAGTATATCTTTTTATTTTCCCAATTCACAAATCATTATATTCAATAGACATTGCATTATCTAAATGTAACTATTAAAATACAAGCTCTTCAAAACTTATTTTAGAAATCAAAAATTAAATTTTTTACATACTTAATGTCTAATTGTTTATATAATAAAGCAAATCTCTTTTCGATTTTCATATTATACCTAAACATATTAACATTCTGAAATCCATTTCTTATTCTTTCAATTTAAATATTATTCTATATTCAAGACATTATTTAATTAAAACAATTATTAATTACCAACTATAAACTATTATTTATGATGGCTATTATTGACCATTAGTTTTATGTAGCTACCTTATGTATCATATATATTTTAAAATCCCAGAAATTCCAGAGAATTTAAAAATTTTCTGTCTCAAATCCTGGGAACAGAAAAGCAGTTGAGACTTAAAACCCTCATGTGTATTTAGTGCCAACTCTGTTTTATTTTTGACCTCTTGGTGCAATTTAGAGATGTTTTCGCAAGACAATGATGGAGTTATTAACTTGAGAATGTGGATTAGTTTAAATATATAAAAAAAGATCTTGTCATTGTGATACATTACAGATTTTAATGATACAATTAACTCTAATTATAATGGCATATTTTATCTTTTAATTTACTAAATCCAACAATATATTGAAATATGTGAGTCAAGTGCCTTACCTGGTTTGGTATAGTGGTAGATTCCATTATCCAAATTCACAAAAATTCCTGAAGAACATATCATTGAACCTTTTTTTTTTTCATTACTAAGATGGAAATAAAAACATTTCCTTTTGGAGTTAGCCTGACCATATTCATTTATGAGTAATTGCTAATCATATTTCATTATAACAGATATATCACATTATTAATTTTTTTTTTACTTTAGAATCTTAATAGATATAAAAGTATAAAGATATAAATAATTATTTTCTTTAAAAAAAAATTGTGTGGATTTTATTTGATGACAATAAAATAGTATTTTATAATGAAGATAATTTAAATTTGAGAAATAAATTTCAACATTTAATTAAATTAAAATGATTTTTTTTTTTTTAAAAAAAAAAATTTAGGAAATAACTTATACATAGATACAAAGTTTGAAATGATACAACTGTAATCAAACTGTTGCCAACATTACTGCTGCTCAATATAAATATTACTACTAAGCTATCAAAAAGTAAATAAAGAAAAAAACAAATAATGTTGGTATTGTTAATATGAGATTAAATTACTTTCTTCTTTTGAGTATACTCCATATTCAAGGTATGCAACTCCCTATTCTGTTGTTAAATGTTTTAAAGAAAAAAGTTTTAAACAGCAACATGACAAAAATGCGAATGTTTAATCAATATAAATGTGCAATAATTTCTTTTACAACAAAATATTTATTGTTCTATTGCATAGTTATTCATAACCACAATTCACTTCTGATCTAATAAGAGTAAACTTGAAATTCATTTGGGTAATTTCAAATAGAGCAAAAATATTAAGCAATATAATCCAATAATGATTAAATAATTTTTTTTTAATACAACCTACATATTATCTAATGCATATCTTATTAAAATCTGTTCTCACTCTCTCTCTCCCTCTCTGTTATAAATTGCAGGTATTTTTAAAATTCATTGAGAGTATCTTTAATTTATACAGAATAATAAATTTCAAATTTTTAGTTATTCTTCAAAACTTATGCTAAAGATAAGTTATCTCCATTATTTTTCAATCCATAAATAAATCATATAGATCAGCAAAAAATTAAAAATTGTTATGAAGCTTAATAGTTAAAGTAGAAAGAAAAAAATAATGAATTAAAGAAAAATAATATGAACAAAATCATTTGCCTTTTCTAACTTGTCTCTAAATAAACACAAATAAAATCAAAAAGCACTTCTAGAAACAAATGTTTGACAGCAAAAACTGTAGTAAACATTTTTTAAGATTTTAAATCTAAAATTAATACTTAGTGTTCCTTTCAATTAGACATCTTTGGTCTATGGTCCAAATTAAGATAGTCCTAAACATATACCTAATTTACTTTAAAAGAAATTTAATTTCAAATTATTAAATATTTAAAGACAACAGAGTGAAACTATGACAAAAAGGGACCACATTGTGAATAGATTAAGAATAAAACATTTTAATTTATAATAACAAATATATATTGTACCATCTTGGTCAGATCTTGAATATAATTTTTTTTAACTTTATAAGTTATTTTATGAATTATTGACTGCTGAAATCGTCAAGTGATACCTTGTCTAATTTTAGCTTATGTAAATATTTTAAAATAAAACAATCTGTAATTTGTTTTCCTTTTATCCTTTAAAATCATTCACGATCTATTTTCTTATTTTAATAAAGGCAATAAATAAACTTGCCATATTGAATTTAATAATGTAAAAACATATTTAATAGAATTTAAATAAGTAAATAAATTACATTTTCATATGTGTCTATGTATGTGCAAATATTAATTTTATATTCATAAATATTTTAAAAGTAATATTTGCTATTCAAAAATTATGTTTGTAGCAGTATTTAAAAAAATAAACAATACATATTTTTATTTTTAAGAGAAAAAAATTTAAGTTATTGTTATTATATTATTTTAAGTGCTTTTCTTTTAAAAAATTGAAATTCAAAGAAGACATATTGTCAGAAACACTCAGATATGTTCAAGTAATGCCAATAATTACTCAATAAAAGTAAAGATGTAAATCTCAAGTGTAACCATAACAATATCTAGGTTGATGACCTCATTAATATGTAAATAGGAAGATAGTAAAAATAATCTGCTTATTTTTTTGTTCTTATATACATGTTAGTTACCTCAGCGAGTGCTGCATTTTTATAAGATATTTTTTTAAATGCAGTATAACATATTTTAAAGATGTTTTTAAAGAAAGTAATGATGATACAATAAATAAAAGTTGAACATTTGTTCTAAAAACAAACATGTATATCTATTAAAATTTTTAAGGCAACTGAAATATGATTTGCTATAGCATTATGGAAACTTTTTAAAGAAAAATTTTTAAATGCCTGTTTAAAATGAATATACATAGTGCACATCGAATATATGAATGGTTGCTAATGAATAAAATTAATAATTTGCCAAGGATTCAAGTAATAACAACTTGCTAGTATAATAATTAAAAATAATATATTAATAAAGTGTTGAATGTAAATCTACAAATATACGTGTCTACATATATCTCATGCTTATGGATTATTGATAAGCAAAGTACAAAATGTTAATTGTTTCAACAAAAGGAAAATTTAATAGATGAAATGTTAAATTTTATATATGTGTCAACAAAGTCAGAATTTATAAGAATATGTGTAATTATAATCCGGAATGTGATAATAATTCTTTAAAATAAAAAATAGGCCTTAATATCTTACTTGAAATTACTATTAGTCAGTTTAATAAATAAACAAATACTACACTCCTTTCTTATTGGATTATTATACTTCAAAAGTATTGAATTGTCTTAATGGATTTTTGAAACTTAATAAAAGGAAACTTAAAGAGCAGTAGAACTTTTGCTGGTGAACATTAATTATTTACAGATTGTTTGGTTTATTTATAATTTATTATATGTATTTACTCGATTTAATGTTATTATTTTTAAAGATTATTTAACATATTTATATGTGAGTGAATATTTGAATGGGCACTTAAATTAATCAAAAGAAAATTATAATAGTTGTAAATTTCATAGTAATCGAAAAAGATTTTCTTAATAACTTGTTTTGGTTTACTCATTGAATGTTCAAATAGGTAAACTATAAACAAGTTAATATTTTATCATATAACTTTGTATTATTTATTTGAAATTAATATATAAATGGTATATTCTTCTGGTTTTGAGAAGAATATTTTTTTTTTGTCTAGCACCACTTTGATATTTCAAACAAATACAAACCTATATAATATCTTAAATCTAAATTTTTGTAAGATATTCATTAATTTTCTATCGCTTACTTTTATAAACAAATTATTATTATTCATTAAATCCGAATTCTGAGTTTCATTTAAATTAATAAATATAAGGTATAAACAACAAACTTTATCATTATACTAGTGTTCAATAATCATTAAAATTTAATCTAATATTTTATGAACATTCATTGGTATCAAAACTATTAATAAATTCTTGTAATAAAATACTATACAGTCACTGAGCTTAATATTTTCATACATTTGAATATAATACAAATCAATCAAGAGGATTATTTATGAGTGAATTTATTAATAAATTTTAAATATTATTCCAATATAGATAACCTGCTTAATCTTTGCTCATTTTATTCTATTAGATTTGATTTATTAACTAATATAGCATTACTAATTTAAGCTTGCATATTTATTTCATTACATATTTATATTGTTTAATTAGTAAGAGTATCAAACTCTTCATACAATAATACCACCAAGTGCAAGTTTTTATAATCAATGGATACAGAAAAATTTGTGCATAAAATTCCTATCTAATGCCTACTCATCCAACATCCTCAGACTAGTTTCTAGTCTGTGGCTTTCATCAATGAGGAGCCTTGGATTTGAGAGCACTTGCACTTGGTGGCGCATCTGTATAAAAAGTTTGGTGCTCTTATTAATGGCATGTGTAAGCATATGAAATGATGATCATGTGATGTTTAATTAGTATTATTTTAAATTTCAACTTTACAATTTACGGAGCATAAATAAGAGCTAGCATTTTCCTATTCTTGATTGTATCAATATAAATTTGGTATTTGAAGCTAGGGCATATGAATAATCTTTTATTTTTCGTCTCATTTTTTTTATATATTGTAACTGGTTGGGTTACATGGTACACTCATAATGATATAGTGTATATGCGTAAATATATATATAAAGTTGTAAGGAAAACTAGAAATAAACATTGATAAAAATTATAGTAGATATTTTCTACATTCATTGAAATAAAAAAAAATAGTAAATAAAGGATTAAATAACTCTGGGTTTAAAATAATATTTTATTGTAAAATTAAATATTTAAAAAGATCTGATAAATAATATTTGTCTAATTCTGATTTTGAAATTAACAAAAAAAAAAAAAGGCAAGCATAATTTATTTTTTAAAATCTTTTAATTAATACTTGTATAAAATATCTTTTTAATTAATGCTTGTTTGCATTTCTACTATGTAGTTAAAAATCTTTGTAGATTAAAAATTCTAAAGGATTATCACACCTTTGGTCAAATTCCAAAGACTAAAGTAAAAACATGGAAATCACGCTTTGATAGAAATTTCCAGCTTGTTTTCAAATGGATTAAAGTTAATTGAAAACAACCACTGTGTTTTTGTCACCTGGCCTACCCAAGGTTATAAAAGACTGATAAAAAAAAAATATCAGTTAGTTTTGGCTTGCAGTTTTGTAAGAGTTAGCAGAAGAGCTAGCTGTAAAGTTGGTTAAAATATTTGGTGAAGAGTTGGTAACTGTAGCAGAAAATGGCCATAGTAAAGCTAACTGCAAAGATGGCTAAAATAATTATCAAGAGAACTGCCATGAGGATGTAAGAATGCAAGGAAGTGGCTGCTATACAATTCACTGGTGGAATTTGAATTTACATGGAGGAAAATGGGTCAAGATTCTTTGTAATTCATAGCCTTAAAAGTGTTCTGGAAAAACAGCTTGCTAACCTGAAGCTTACAAAATCCAAGTATAAGTGGAACTGACTACAGAAGAAAAAAAAAGCCAACCATACCTGAATTATGTACTTTTACCTGATGATGACAATTGCCTGGATTGACCAAAAAAAAACAACTTGCCCAAGAGAAACACCAGCTGAATAAAGAAGTAGTTATACGTATGCTGCTGTGTCTACATATGCGAAGAGAAGCACAGATAAATGTGTATACAAAAGTGAGTTGTTTTAAATAATTCATTTGGAAAGACATTTTAAATCTATATTTTTAAAATTAAAGACATTTATAATTAGTTAAGGGATAACCTGATAAAAAGCTTTCTAATCTCTCAAAAAAATTAACTATAACTTTTTTTTTTAAAAAAAAAAAAAGAATAAAGAAAGCTGTAATAGAATTTGATAAAGTGATTTTTTTTAATATTGATTAAATATGTAAATTTTATGTAAAAATTATTATTTATTGTTGGACAAGATTAAATTTATAAATAATCTGTGCAATTCTATGTAAGTATTTTAGTAATACCTAGCTTAAGGATCTGTATTCTTTAAAATATAATTTAAAAGCTTAATCATGTATTATTGTAGGTTAAGTCAAATATGTTTAGAAATTACCCGCACACGCATGTATGTGTGCGTATATAGATGAATTCTTGTCAAGTATAACATAAAATTTAATCATTTTTTTAATAATTATTTTATATCAATTGAAATATATTAATTGTATATTAGAAATTGCGCATCTGTGTGCACATATACATAAATCATTGTAACAATTAAATGTTGAATAGTAATTATTTAAATCTCAATGTGATCATTCGAATTTTGTAGTAATATTGTAAATTACAGTGTAATGAGTTTTATTATTGTATACTTTTCAAAATCAGAACCATTATAAGACCTTATTTATTTTTTTTGTTATTAATAAACTTATATTTAATTGTTAAAAACTGTATTCCATCATCTCTTGGTCACATACAGTAATAGAGCTTGTGTTCTCTAAGCTAGATTTCGGACACGGATAAATGGGGATGTGCACTTAGTGCTTTGGGGCATACAGAAATGATCAATCATCATCCTGGTTGGCGCAAAAGAGGATACTCGTTAAAGCCCACGCACTATTATTTTTTATTATTTTACTTTAGTCTTATTAAAAATTTAAGTTTATAGTTGGCCAGTGCAAGTGGCTTGAACATTGATGATGATTAGCATGTTTTAAATGTCCCAACATTATTGTTTGATTCTTATGTATTCTGATGGATGGGCACTAAGCTGGTGCATCCAAGTTATGTTTAAAATAATTGCCCAAGCTGGCAAAGACTCAATAGTTAGCCTAGTCTACAGAAGACTCATTTCCGATCCAGTCACAAGATTGACTGTTGATTTATTGTACTAATTTGTTTATTCCCATCAATGATGATGATGGATGGTTATTTCTCTTGAGTATTTACTTATACTGATATTTATTTTATAATGCTGGTTGAATAAATAATTATGTTTTTAGTAGCTGCTCTTCATATTTATTTTAGCAGCTGGTTGATCTCTCAATGATCTCACAAATTTTTGGATCTCATGCTCCTCTTAAAATATTTTACCTTTATTATACTGTTTATAAATATTTGTATTTATTTTGAAATGGAGTTGATGATGATTTTCCATCACCCAGTTCAAATCAATTTCATCACATGTTTGATACCCCCATCCCGTTACAATATCATTACAAATCTGGGAACTATCAGTATTGGATCTTTGAAAAATCTCTCCCTGGGGTTCACATTATATTATCAATAAAATAAAAAATAAAAGTAACCTAGATACAAAAAGTGTATTTTCTTAGTAAAGTATATACTTTTAGTCAAGCATTGGTGGACGAGAGGTCAGCGATAGCTGCTTTTCAAGCAGTTGTCCCAGGTTAGCGGGTTCGCTTCCCGGCTGATGCTATGACACATGAGAAAAAAAAAAATATATAATTTTATTCATAAATACACTTGTTCATTTTAAAAACAAATTAAAAAGTAAACTATAATTTTAGTTTCCTTAAAAACAAATTTCCCTCACTAGTAATGAAGAAGATATTATATATGATATAATAATTACATTTTCACTTTTATAGTCAATGTATCAATATTCATCTGAAAAAATGAGATTATTTTGGGACTTTTGTTCTTCAGTTATGAATAACTAGATATGTTTACTGGCTACTTCAAGAATTTTAAGATTGTTTGGAAAATAATATATGGAATTAAAATCTTCGCCCATATTTATCCCCAGGTTTTGGACATTTTATGAAAATGCACTAACTCTTAAACATTTAGGTCCTTGTAAAAGTTCCTTTCAAATCATATTCATTGCAATAAAAAAAAATTGTGGCAATAAATTTAAAAATATTATGAATTAACAACTTTTTATTTTTGATAAAAAAAAATGCAGTAGTACTAAGAACAATATAATTTTCCAGATTATATTGAATAGACAGTAATGATTTATCTGTCTTTTCTGAAATTACTGAATAAAATCAATGGATATTAACCTTCTATCAAAAAACCAATTATCCAGAAACAGAAGAGCTGCATCTAGTTTCAGTTATCACTGATTTTCTCAAATATTTGTATTTAGTTTTGTAAAGATGAGAAAAAAAACTTTTTATTTACTTAAGCACTAATTTTTAATACTAAAATTCCAAGATTTTTTCTGAATACAAGATAGTACATATTGTACAACAGCAATTGGTAAATTTTCTGATTTTAAATATCTGCAGAAATAAAATAATAAATATAGATCTTTAACAAAAGCTATTTTGAAATATAATTTGGAAAAAAAAAAAAAAAACAAGACCATCAAAAAGGGTTCAAGATTGTTTCTCAAAAAATGCTAAAAAAAATAAATAAAAAATTTTAGTCTGTGGAACTGAGAAGACACTAATATGTTTGATCACATTATATTGGTGCTTGGACATCATTCGAAATACAGAATAATTAATCATACATCTAAACAAAAATAAATAAGCATATAGTTTGCTTAAATTCACATTTTAATTATAATTTTTTTAAAAATCATATTGCCTAATATAAAAAAAAGGATCAAATAATGTATATATTCCAACAATTTAAAATAAAAAATAATGATCAGTAAAACAATCTTGTATAAAATATTGGTAATGGTTTTTTTTAAATTTAGATAAAATTATAAAGAATTAGTTCTACTTAAATAATATTTTTATTTTATTTAAATTTTAGTTTGTTACTTTTAAATATAAGAATAAATGTCCAGTTATTCTAATATGAAAAATTATTTATTTTTCCCCCTATATAATAAAAAATAACTTTCATCATTAAATTTTTTATATACTTTTTATTGATTCAATTATATTGATTTCATCAATATTATTGCCAGAAAAGAAGAAGAAAAAAAGACTTTAATTGTTAAATATATTAAAAAGTTGGCATAAAAATTATTGAAAAGTAAAATTTAATAAAAACCTACTAAATTTTTATTTCTTTGTTTATAAAGATATTGCACAAATGTAAAATATTTTATAAATATATTATACAGAATGTAATAGTAAATGTATATCTAATAAATTCTAAAATTTAATTATAGCTTATCAATTAATATTTACCTTTAGAACACCCAATAAACATTAACTACATATGAAGAATAAGATATTAACGGATATATTGCTGAATTAGTTTTTATATCATTACCTGTGTTTGTCTGATAAATAGTTAATTTATCAAAGTCTTGAAATCTAATGCCAAAATTCGATGTTCTCTCTTTGTATATTCATATATACATAGACAAAACTCTAACTGCAATTTAAAATTTGTATCACACTATAAGTGTGATGTAAAATGTTCAGTCGTAATTTCTTTTTTTGTATTAAACTCAATGAAATAATAATAAAAAAATTCAGAATTTATAACATAAAACAGATAACCACTTTATTCATTTCAAGTTTTTTTTAAAAATAAGAATGCGACTTGTAAAATACTTCACTACTATATTTCATATCTAAACTTCAACTACTATTATGAAAGTTTAAAGAAAAAAAAAAAAAAAGAATATTTTTATGCAAGATGAGACTTTGTTTCATACACACAAATTTTACAAGAACATCAAATCATATTCAGTCTCATGATTTTGAAGTTACTGCAAATTAATATGAAAGTATTCAAAAAAGACTGTATCTGATTAACTAAAATGTTATTACAATTTAACAGTTCATTGAAAGTGACTCTATTTGCTCTATTGTTGTATTTGAGCGAGTTTTCAGATAATCTTGCCTTTACAAATAATTTTAATTAAAAATTTAGTGATTAAAAAAATTATGTATCTAATAAGGCAAACATAATAATAAAAAATAAATTAAGAATTAGTAAAAGTCATTTCATTAAACACGCATTAGATGTTTCAATAATCTATTATTAAGTTTTTTAAATATAAGCTGATATTTTAAAAAGATCAAAGAATTTATGATATAACTTACCTCCAATGTACTTAGATCATCTCCCTCAATTTCAATCTCCCCTTTATGAGTTTTTTTCATGATATGACTTAATTGTGTATCTCGTTGCATCTGTTTGATCATATCCAATGTCTAACAAGTTAAACATGTCATGAATAACAAAAAAAAAAGTACTTTAAAATTCCAATTATACACCAAGTAATTAAATAAAGATGGGAAAAAGATAAAATAAGGAGATGAAAATTTAATGTTAAATATATATATAAAATTTAAAAAATGTATATCCCATTAAAAAAAAACAAAAAATCTTTAACCGAATGAAATAAAATACTATTTGTATTATTCGCTATATAGAACGCTAAAACATCATAAATATATTCAAAGGCTTGTGATTTATATATATACACTTACAAGCTAAATGATAAACGCATAAAATCACTTAATTCACCACAATGCAATTTACAAAGACAATAATATGATGCAAGATTTTAAGCTAAAAAATAAAAACTATAACGCTATAAAAGGGACTGCTTAAAAGTGAATATGCTTTGAATTTAATCAGATGATAATTTTCAACATTTTAAATAAATATATAAATCTAAAATATCGTGACAACATAAACATCTAATAAAAAAGAAAAAAACAAGTTGTCGTGAACAGATTGATAAATATACATATTCATGAAGTGGCTAATTCTTGAATATTTATGTTTTTTTTTGTATCATTAATTCCATGATAATTATTTACTGTTTTATAAAACATAATCTATATTATTTTAAATATTTTTTTATAAATAATTTATTTTGATCAAACAGAATGTAAGTTTAACAACGTCTACTCATTAGCATAGACAATGTTGAGAATTATTCCCTCTATTTTATAATTAGTTTCAAGGAAATCCATTCTTTTTTTTTTTAAACAAAAAAACAGACAATGTGATTCATTTTTATTACTGGTAACTTACTAATCAAATGGCAAAACTATGTAAAAAGTTGAGGGGGAAAATCTATCTTCAAAAATAGTATCTAGAACAACTGTGTCATATAAATAATATATTTCTTTTCCATGCTCAGCAGTTTACACTTAAATCTTAATTTTCTGTCTTTTCAGATACTTGATCTTATTTTAGAGCAATTATTATATAAAGTTCAAAATTAGTTTACCGTTGAATACACTTTTTACAATTGGCATGGAATATCTTATTCCACTTTTTGCTTATAAGATTCCATCAGAAATAAAGCAATTTGGATACTTGTATGATAGCCGGGCATGGCTGCTTGTTGGTGTTGTTTCTATGCAAAAATAATCAAATGTAATGTTACCGGGCTGCGAGTTTTATTTTTCTACTACGTCTTTAAAATTTTTTTGTTCTTTTTTAAAACAAATTTTTATTGCATTTTATTCGTATTATCTTTTTTTTTCTTTTAATAAAATCTTGTTCTACCCTTTTTTTTTTTCGTGGTGAGAGCCAGCTCGAATAGGATGGATAGGAGGAGGTCTTCGTCCTTGTGCAGATATTGCTACATAAAGTCTGTCAGGTAGTTGTCCAGCAATTTCCTGGCAGTTCTGCATTGCTTCCTGTTCTGCCACTTCAGCAGACCCCAAAGACACTCGCCGTTTTGTGTGTGAGCATCTGTGGTAGGGTCGACAAAGTGGTAGCAGTGGTTGACAGGTGATGGAAACCAACAGCCTCCAGCTCCACAGTCTTGTAGCCCCTCCAACAGTCAGAGAATATGGTCGATCCAGCCTTCATGTTGTCTTTAATGGCTTCCAGAGGGTTGCCACAGAGCGGGAAGAAATGGAGGCAGCAAAGCATTCTCCAGTCTCATAGCAATGTCGAAGATCCACTGCTGAGGAAGTATCCTGCCCTGGTGGTTTTTCCTCTGGATGAACAACATCTCGTCAACCTCATTTGACGGCAGGGTCGGGATGCCAGGCTCTCACAGACCAGTGGTCCACTCAACCATGGCACTTCTGCACATGTCCAGCTCTTACTGGATGCCTTCGAGTGTCAGCTGATTGCGGCTCCAGTAATACACGAGCCATAGTGCTTTCAAGTAACAGTAGTCTGGAGCCCTGGAACCAAGTGTTTCAAATCGAAGACCTTCGCTTACAGAAGTGTGACTGACATCAGAATTGCGAGGTTGTTTTGCATATGTAGTTTCATGGACTCACCACAATTGCATCGCTTGGCATTTGGGAGGACATTATTCCTCTGTAAAAATGCCATCATGTCAGCTTCTGTGATCGGCAACTGACATAATTTAAAAATTTGCTTGTTTTGTTCTGCCATTTTATTTCTGTCATAGATTTTCTTGTGAAAACATGAGTTTCTGTGTGAACTCGGGCAAATCGTGTCTGGCCCTACCCTTTGCCGATGTTTTGCACATTTCAAGTTGTGTAGAGAAGGGTGAGACAATTCTTAGTAAGCCAGACTGCGTGATTTAAGTAGAAATGAAATTACTCTGTTATGGAGATATCAAAAGTTGTGGCCACTTGAAATCCAATCACCATCAGACGATACGGTAAACAATTGCGAATTGTGCAAATTTGTATAAAGTGTCGCGAAGTACTAAACAGGCCGTAATATTTCTGTGCAATACCATTAAGCGGCCTGCAATGACTAATACAACAGAATTGTTGTATTAGCTGTAAGACCGGCTGCCTAAATGGCATTTTTATATGTTTTTGATAAAGAATGCCCTTAAGCGACTGTGCCCGGCTATCAGACAAGTACCGCAATTTGATTAATCAGCTAATTCATTTCTTCAATGTCCTAACGTTATTGTTATATTACTAATTTCTGCTTCTTTTATATATGCTATAATGATCACATTTTCTGAATTTATTTTTCAGATTACTTTACTTCTTATTTGCCTTTAGGCTCCATCAATGTTTTTCCAGTTCCTTCACAATAATCACTAATTAATTAACCATATTTAGATTCTATATTAAACCAAGCATGTTCTTCAAGCCTTTCTGTCCCTGATTCTATTTTTTTTAAAAAACTATTCTTATATATCTCCTTCAATAATATTATTAAACATTTTCTTTCTTCTCCTTTTTTCCCCACTTCTTAACTTTTAAATGTAATAATCTCATTTCACTTTTTAACCCTTTTACATTACTGACATTATCTTTAAAATTAATCTTTTTCATTTTCCTTCACATTTGTATGTCAACAGCCTTCAATCTTTTCTTCCTTTTTTCTAATCATTTAAACTTCTACTCAAAATAAAGCTATATTCCACTGACACAAAATTATTTAAAAAACTTGTTTATTAAATCCAATCTCAATGGGTCATAAAGCAACCTTTAATTTTTATTAAAAGTCTGTTTAGACATTTCAATTTTTATTTTATATAGTTGATGATGCTTCACTATCAATTAATCAATTATTAATTACATGGAAGAACTAATTTATTCTATAATTTTCTATACAACTACAACTTTTTAATCTTTTATTATCTCTATCTAAATCATTGATTTGACTTAAATATTTTTATTTTCATCATAAACTTTCTATAATTCCAAATGATTTCACATTAACAGATATCAGCAAATATGAAGAAATGAACCTTCATCTTAACACTAACTTCATCTTTATCAAACAATATTCTTTTAATGATTTGATTAAATACTTATAAATAGAAGACAGACAATGTTCATATCTTATGCCAGTCATATGTATCTCTTCTGAAAAAAGACTATATTTAATCTTACAAATATTATCTTTTCTTTCCATATATACCTTTTTATTTCATTTGATTAAATCTTTTTGAAGATCAATGGAAAAATATTAATCTTTCTTCTACTTTCTATATATCAGTAAATAATGATAATTTCTTGTTCTTCAATTGTTTCTAAATTCAAATTGTTCTGATAGAAATCGCTTCAATCTATTATAAATATGGATAGTAGGAGCAATTATTTTCATTATATTTTCAAGTCATTTGTAGACTGAGATCGTGGAAGTATTAGTGCTAATATCTAGTATTTATTGATTATTCAAACTTACAATAAATCATTCTGAATTAAACAGAAATGATAAAAAAAGAGCAGGCTAAATTGTATGAAAATGGAAAAGCATTAAAATAAAGGGAATAAAAAAGGCAGAGATAATTTGCTTAGATCTTTATCAAAAAAAAATGAGGAATATAAAATTAGGGTGATGGAATTAATGAAATAGTGCTTTTTATTAAAGGTGGTTAGGAAAGAAAAAAATCAACGCAGGAAGAACGAGCTGATAATAGGAAATAAAAAAGAGACGAGTTTACTATAGTGTATAATAGTTTGAAATTAGAAAATGTTAAATTTAATAAGAAGGTCTTTGGATTTATGCACAAAAACTTCTGATTTCATCTAAAGACAAGTCATTTTATATCATATTATTGCTATTCAAAAAATATGTGTTAAATGTAAGAACATAGTCATGAGATGTTTTTTTCATTAAGTAAGAATATTTCGACAATTCCAATATATCTTAATTGCAATATGCCTTTTCTCTTAAAAAAAAAAAAAAACCAAAATAATTATAATGATTAAAAAATAATCTAATGACTATTATTTTTCTGAATAAATTATTTTACAAACATCAATTATTATTTGCACCCCCCCCCCCAAATCTTATATAATTACTTAATTTGTTGAAACTTTTCAATTCAAGTAGTTATTACAATCTCATTTTTTGTTATTATTAAGAGTAACTCACATAAACCAAACATTTATTCAAAAAATAATGAGAGATCAAAAGTAAATAAATTCAAATTTAATATACTTAGACAAAAAAATATATTTGTGGTTATTGTAAATGAAGTAATGCAACTTAGACTTTGAAAGATAAAATTTTATCAGAGTTATTTAAAATTTATATTACTATCCTAATATATTAAAGCAGCAAAAGCAAGGCCAATAAAAATCACAGCTTACTATATCTATCATATAAAGCACTTATATATTATTTTCACCATTTCAATATAGGCATATCTTCCTCTTTTTAACAAGTTACAAGCCAGAGCATAGAAACTCAAAAATGAACTAAATAACTTTCATTTAGTTTTCAAATTTATTTTGGCAAATGAAAAATGTAAGTAACTAATTATATAACAAATATTAAGCAATAAGAAAAAATAAATAAATATTATATAGCAAGTAATATTTAAAAAGTCTTACTTAAAAAATATTTTTATATTTGTATAAGTGAATCCAATATGAATAATAGTATATAGGTATAAAATCATACTACTTCAATTTATATTAGACATTGACCAAAAAAATGCTTTAAGCATACAAGAATTTCATTTACAATTATTAATTTTAATTAATTTCTTGATATAAATTCAAAATAAGAAAGATGAATCAATTCAACATCATCACTGTCACACATTATCAATCCACTGCAGGATGAAAAATCTCTTCAAGATTAATCTAGTTTTCCCAATCCATAGCTATTCTATTATTACAAATTTTCTTATTTATTCAAATCAAATGTAGTCTCTTCCTATAGCCTTCACAATAACTTTGGATCCAGTCTACAACTTCCACTATCCATTCATTAATCATCATACCATCTAGCAATATGATCAGCCTAGCATCATTTCAGCTTAATTGCTTCAGTAAAGCCAATAATATCTATTTCTTACCTCACATGTAATTTGCTTCTAATCCCTGCTTATTTCTTGCAACAAATAATAATGCAATTAGAAAGAGTATGAACTACTATACATAATTTATAATAATGAAGTACAAACAATTCATTATTATTTTGAGTGATTATATTGTAAACAATATATGTAAACATAAGCAAGCAATTACAAAAAAGATTGCAAAACTTTTCTATTCAAAGATTGAATTAAAAAAAAAAATTCATGGCACAATGAACAAATGATGCAGAAAATGAAACTGGATGTAGAAAAGCACATACTTGAAATTGTGAAACAAAATCATAATTTAAATTGACTAAAAAATGCAAAATATCAGAAGTTATTCAAAAACCAAGGTATGCCTATGCATCTATTCTTTTTACTAATAATTTATCATCATTTCCTGTTTCAATTGTGCTTCATTTCTGAAACAAAGTTATTCTATTTTACTGAACATTAAATTAAATGTATCTTTTTAGGAATATTCCTTTATGTATGACACAATCATCTGCCTTTCCCATTATACTGTTAAAAAATTGTTTGTTTTCTAATAATATAAGATTTCTATTGAAGCTTGCTTAAATATTGCACGTCTACATGTGAATGTACATTAATATTTAAATTTTTCTCTAAAAGCCCAATCTTCATACATTTGTAATAAGACTATACTACAAAGATTAATAAATGAATATATTCCAAATTAAGGTAATTAAGTTTGTTTAAATTTTTTACAGTACCCTGTTTCAACTAATTTAATATTCCATGATTGAAAGAATAAAAAATTTCACTAAATATTATTCGTTTAAGTTATTTTCTAATGTCAATAACTAAATTAATAAATAAATTACTTATTTCAAGTTTAATGTTATTATACTTACATGTTGAGTTTCCTTCTCTCTCCATGATGCTAATTCTTTGGATGCCAACTCTTCTGGACTCATCCTCACCAATTTTGATGGCTTGATTTGTCCTTTCAATATCTTACGAAATAACCCCTATGATGTGATTAAATAAACAACAACTAAATAAAAATATTGACTATTATTAAAATGTAATATTTTTATTAGTCAATATAATTAGAGAATTAAGATTAGTAGAAATTTATGATTTTAAATTATAACAATTTCAATTACAAACATTTTCATTCATCAAAATAACAAAATAGCAATCTATTTTGATGACAATGAATAATATGCATAAAGTTCTCCATTGGGAATTACAATAAAAATGTTATAAAATACAAAAAGTTATCCATAATGTATTTTTCTAATATCAAAAATAATATTACAATAAGTGTTTATCTTAAAGTTTGTAATGATGATAAAATATTTAAACTTTCCAAATACATTCAACAGTTAATAGCAGCATACACTTTTTAATGTTCGAGGAATGGGAATCAAACCAGACCTTTAAATTTATAAATTCTGAATTTAAGACAATTCTCTAACAAAGTAGGCTATTCACTCAAAGCATCAGTAAGTAGAAATGAATAGTTTCCAAACACTAGGCTGATCTTATAGAATTTGTCATTGTCATGTGAGCAGCTTCTTGAGGATTTTCTTCTTTATACTTTTTCCATTCTGTCCAATAGTTTATCTTTTCACAATCAAATATATGTTCATTAGTACATACACAGTCTGCTACTTTACATACATCTGTTTTTCTTTTTTAATCATGTTAGTGCTCTTTTAATCACTTCTTAATGGGGTGACTGATTTCACCAATATAAATAGGTTCCACATTCACATGGTATTTTATAGAGATTAGGATTCCTTATAGTGACTATTGCTTTTGAAAGCTGTTCTGATGTTGTACATAGTATAGATTTTTAGTTTGACTCCTATCTCTGATATTTATGGATAGACTACAAGTATCTATAATCAAATTTTCTTAATGACAGTTGATGGATAACCATTTTCCATGAAAGTTTTACTATGTAGGTCTTTTCATTTTTCAAATCACTGGTTTCTGAAAAAATTTCTTTAGTCTGTTCCACAGTGAAAGTATAATTCCAAGTTTTGTGTTTCTGACATAATTAATTGAATATCCTAAATAATTTCCTGCATAGAAATGTTTTCTGCAAACTATAATTTTGATTTTCCCATGAGAGAAACTTGTCACAAAAATATCCAAGAATGCTAATTTTTATTAATGTTTGAATTATATTGTGAATTTAGTTGAAGGGGATACATCAATGATATGTGCCCAGATTGTTTATAATAATGCTTCACTATGTGTCCAATAGACTAAATGCATCATTGACATAGCGAAATCAGATTTTAAATGAATAAAATACTATTTAAGGCTATGATTTCAAGTTCTTCCATATAAATATTGCTAATCAGGTGTGATAGTGGTGAATTAATAGCCACCCCTTAATTTTGTTGAAAAAATTTTGTTTTATTGAAAGTATATTGTTATGCAGAATGTTAATAGTTCTGTTGTATTTATTAATAGGAGAGTTATTCTGGCAATGTTTCTTTATAGGGCATATTTGCAAAGAAGCTTTTCATATCAAAGCTTACCAAAATATCAGTACTTTCAAAATTTATGTTGTTAATTAATACCATAAAGTGTTTAGAATTCCAGTCAAAAAACTGTGACTTAGTGCCAAAAGACTAAGAAACTTGAGAAAAAATCTCAGGTTTTGAGCAGATGAATTTCTAGAATTAACATCAGATCTTAATGAAAAGTGGTCCTTATGGAATTTGGGTAGACTATAAAAATGGGGGATTTTGATGATGGTAATTTACTTTTTTTCTGAATCAATGAACTACCTGCAATGCTTCCTGAGTAATGATTATAATTTTGTTTTGTAGTTGGTGTAGGATTTTTCACCATTTTTTTTTATATTGGCTTGCTGTGAGGAGCTCTCTTATTTTGTTATTACAATCAAGAGTATTCGTTATAACTGTAGCATTACTGTTATCAACAGAAAAATTGATAACAGTTTTCTTTTATTTAAAAAAATTTAATAGCTTTCCTTTTATCATAGGAAATATTAGATTTTGGTTTTCGTTGACCCTCAAAGTGTTTTTTTTTTTTACTTTTCTAGTATAATTCTGCTACTTCTAGCAGCAATTTTTGAATAATTTCCTCAGTTACTGCTGATATATCTAATAGAGGTTATTAGATGATGTAATGGCAAAATCTAATCCTTTTTCCAGAACAGAAATTCCAGAAAGATATTCAGAACTAAGATTTTTAACTGACAAAACTTATAGGTTGATTGGTATAGAATGACACTGATATGACTATGTAGATTTGCAAGTTTTTTCTTTTGACATTCTTTTATTTTATTTTTCCATTTAATTTTAAGTTTGACTTATTGGTTGAAAAATTTTAGTGATGTCTTTATTAGCTAGTCATTCTACATTGTTACTTAAAAAAATTTTGAACATTTATTCTTTCTTTTAACAGGGCCTCATTTGCAATGAACATATATATGTTTGATTGGAAAAAGTACAAAGAAGAAAATTTAAAGAAACTGCTCACACAACAATGGCAAATAATATCATAAATGTGACAATTAATAATGTTTTAAAACTACTCATTAACCTTATTTTAAGAAAAAGTGGAGAAATTAGGAGGACCCTCATAGATAAGTATATAAAATTACTGCTGACTGTTGACATTGACAGAGTCGCTTAATTCTTGGACTATTATCTTAAATTCAATAATTATGAATCTAGAGGTCTCAGTTTCGATTCCCATGTTAATTCTGTCACTGATCAGACCAGCAATATCTAAAAAAGATAGGAAAATAACACTATTCAAAATGTTATATACAACCTGTGTATTATTATTAACAGTTTAAGTATATTTGAAATTTTAATAAAAATTGAATTTTTCTCAAAGCATTTAACAATCAATATAAAATGATGAAAATAGTCCAACATATAATTCCAACTAAAATGCCACCATCACAAGTTTTCAGATAAACACTAAGCATTTGGTGTAAATCTGATACTTCATCAATCTTTAAACATTATGAAAAATTGTCTAAAACTGACTGAATTAGCTTTTCTATGTAAATGTCAACTCAAAGGGGTTGAACCTAAAGTTTTGTAACTAAAACCTCCAATTCACTCAGAATAAGTGAGACTCTATTAAGAGAAAAAATAAATGTTCAACGGTTTTTCAACTATCAAACCTTGCATTCCATTGGTAAACCTACTGACAAAGACTTCACAATAGTTTTTCATGCAGTAAAAAAATCAAACTCTAAATTATATGAAAAAATAAAACAAAGTCAAAAGAAGAAACTTGCAAATCTATATGGGCATATCAATGTCATTCTGTACTAATCAATCTACCACTTTCATCAGTTAAAACTTTTAATTCTAAACATCTAACATATGTTGGAATTTCCATTCCAGAAAAAGAACAAAACTTTGCCATTATATCATCTAATATCTCACTTTTAGATATATAGGCAACAACCAAGGAAATCTTCAAAAACTACCTTTAGAAAAAAGCAGCAGAATTATGATAGAAAATTAAAAAGAACACTTGAAAGATAACAAAAACCAAAATCAAAAATTTCCTACAATGAAGGGATAGCTATTACATCTGATTATGATAATAAATTACCCAACTCCTCACACCAGACCAATATAAAAAAGTAGCAAAAAAAACAACAACATAATTACAAGGATTACTCAAAAAACATTGCAGGTATTTTACTGATTCAGAAAAAAGTATATTAACTTATATTTAAGCAAAATCCCCTATCTTTATGAACAAGCTAAAATCCGTAAGGATTACATACTATTAAGAACTATTGTTAATTCTAAACTTTGACTGAAAACCTTATTTACAAATGTACTCTGTAATGAAGCATCGTCTATTATAAGGAAAAGATTAATGATAATATAATAACATTCTGCATAACAATAACATATTTTTAATACAATACAGAATTCCCCAATAAAATTCAAGGAATGGCAATGGGCTGTCATCCCTAGTTAGCAATGTTTACAAAGAACTTGAAACTGCAGTCATACATACTACTCCATATCCACCTAAGGTCTGGCTTTGCTACTTTCAATAACACATTTGTTGTATAGACATATAGTGAAGCATTATTAGACTTTCTGAAACACATATCAAAAACATATCTCCTTCAATTAAATTAACAATAAAATCAAAACAAAAACAAAAATTGGCATTCTTGGATGTTTTAGTAACAAGATTCTCTAATGGCAAAGTTAATCAAAACTACAATTTACAAAAAAGCCATACATACAGGAAAATACTTAACATGTACATGTAATCATTACAAAAACTCAAAACATTAAATTATACTATCATTATAACACACATCAAAAGAAGTTCATTTAGAACCAATGATTTGTATAAAAAAATCTACATTAATTAAACATCTTAACAGAAAATTTCAATATATTACGTGAAAGGAAAACAATACTAGGAAGATAGACAGTTGAGCCAAGTAAAAATAAATATTTATTTACACAAATAACATATTTTACAGATAACTTTTATTTTCCTATTCGCCATAATAATTAGATATGTTTCATTATTATATATTCACCTGATAAATAGTTTTTGGGTTTCATAAATCATTTTACTCTGTAATAAACTTCTAAATGTAACTATATATATATATTTACATAACAGCTTTAAGAATAAGTAATAAAAAATCCATTTACGTTTTGAAAATAAATGCTGATTAGCCTTTCTGAAGATATTATCTATTCTACCAATCTCAAGAAGCTATGATTTAATACTTCATTGATAATAATATATTTTCACTTTGGAATAATTTGGGTACATACTTCTTGCCAAAAGGTGTATAAATTAACATAAGTTCATGAACGGGTGCACATACATATCCATAAGAAAAATGTGAGATATTTATAAATTTATTAATTTTAGATTTAGTTCATTCTATAAAATGATTGGTGCAATTATATCCATGTGTTACAGGTTTGATGAAGAAGGAGAATGGGCATTGTTCATTATACCTATTCATTAAGTTTGCTTTTGGCCAACTTTCTAGTCTTTGAAATAATTTAGTTATAAGGTGTTAATCATTTTTCACATTATATTAGAGTTCTTCATTTAAGCACATTTAAACTATGTGTATCAAAAATAATAAGAGGTAGTATCTGGGATGTTATAATTAAATATATATATATATGTGTGAATAAAATCAACATATTTTATTGATAGCTCTACATTTTCTTCTTACCACTTTAGCTAAGGAGTATCTTAATCAAGATGCAAAATATATTCTCATATACAATACAATATTTTCAATTGCTTAATTATATTTTCGTAAATTTAAATAATAAAAGACATTTTGGAATTGTATCTACAATAATTTTTTTTGTGCATTATTAATGTTAAGACAATACAAACAAGACAGTTCCATCAAATAGATAATTAAATGTGATTCATTGTTTGTGTTTAAGTGCTTATATAATCTTTAATATTTAATACGCTGCATAAATAACTGCATACATTTTGGTTCATAAAGTGAAAATAGTAACAGTAATTCTTGATTTAGTTAATAAGAGCTGGACAAATAAATAATAATAATAATGAAATCAGCAATAGCAATGCACTTATTGCATGAATTATTATTTCTAAAAAAACCCCCAGATATTGGTAAATTAACTGAACTTATTCTGGGGAAAGTAAAAAAAAGATATAGCTTTAAATAAAATCCATAAACTTCAACAGCATCACTTCAAAGAAGGACACAAAATGGATTACTGACTAGTCAGTTACTGTTTTTATGGGTTTACTTTCTCATTCGACACCCTCCTAGCTAAAAATACCTAGATAAACATTTCCCAAACAATAACAAGATAAACCACTAAACATCACATGATCACTATCTCATACTAGCACATAATTGTTATTAAACAAGGCATCCATTGATTACTCTGATTGGCACAGGGTGGCACTACTGTATGGAGAGAGTTTTGCCTTGTTTAATAACAAGATAAATAATTTGGTTAGTCAAGGGCTTGGCTTGCTGCCTTTTCTAAGTTCCATCTAGATTAAAATCACAAATTGTAGAAAATATATACATAAAAAAAACACAATGAACAATAATTCCTAGCAGACTATCATACACAAATAATTAAAAAGAAAAAAAAAATTACCCTTGGAATTTTGTTAATATCTTTTGATTGATTCCAAAAAAGGTCTTTTGGGAAGGCTCAGTCTTTTAAAATTACTGAAGTAAAAAATTTTGAAAGAGTATGGATCTAGTGATTATAACATTTACTAAGGACATAATTATCCAAAAATAATGGAATGTAAAAAAACTGCAACTATAGATGGCTTGATGGCAAATCTAAAAACCAATTCTCATCTTAGATAATATAGTGTAAGTGAATTATAAAAATTAGTGTAATAGTGGGTGAAAGTTGAAAATTCAACAGCTAAAGATTCTTGAATTGATTCCTAGCTGATAAAATTTTTGTAAAAAAAAAAATGTTTAGTAGTTAATTAAATAAATTATTATATTCAAACAGTAAATCAATTTCATAAATAACTGATTATATAATTTTTATTTATGGATTAGATAGAAAGCATATTATCAGTGAGAACAATCAAGCATTTCTTAAATATCCTTTTGTTAAAAGATATACTAGAGTATAAAATCTGCATTCAAATCTGTAACAGAAAAAGTACAAAAAAATTATATATGAAGTTTAATGAAAAAGTATTTTAAAAATATTATTATATATATAAAGACTGTATATTTTAGTATTTACCGAGTGAATAAAAAAAAATTATCATCAGCAATGAACATTTTATCTAATCATAACAATCATAAAAAGATGATTTTATCAATAGTGATAAATTTTACTAAACAATCACAATCAAGGATAATAAGTGATGACTAAGATTGATAGAAATGCAAGATAAATGAGATATTTATAATTTAGGAATAGATTAGAAGATGCCTTTATAAAGCTAAAATTACACTCGTATAAGTCAACATAAAATTTAATGCTTTCATTTGTCAAAATCCCTTAATATCCCATAAACTTCAATTCTTTTTATATAACACAAGTTAAATTTTTTTTATCAAATGTTGATCTTATCTTACAATTACTCAATTTTAGGGGTGGGTGGGGTGTATTTTTATTAGATTTCTTGAGACTTCATGATTACTATAATTTTCCGCAATAAAATCTGTTGATCTTAAGTTCTATAGATGCTTCAGTGTTAGTTTCTTAATTTTTACATTATAAAGTGAATGTTCAGAGTTGATTTTGCAATTGTAGTATTTTGTTCTTGATCTATGCCCAACGCTAGGGCAATGCATGTTTATGCTGAAACACAACCAATCTCATTTTTTAGTAGTTAACTAATCGTGATAAGTTATTTCCTTTGTGATAAGTATGCTTCTGTTTGAAGATGTTCCTATCTAAACTGAATTCTGTCCATAAAAAGGTAGAAAAATAATTATAGTTAAAATCTTTTAGTAAACATTTTTAATACTTTCTCAACAGAAGTGTTCTTTTAAAGCACTTTTTCTTTTTTGCTTATTTTTTTTTAACCCTGCCATCAAATATGATGTTATAAATATATCAATCACTTAAGAATAAGTATATGTTCTACTTCATATTGTGTAATCATAAAATATGTTGCTACAATTATTTGCAATATCAGAGAAAATCAAAATTATAAGCAATATCAGGGACAATCAAAATTATTTTAAAAAAATCACTAAAATACAACTGTCATTTTCTGCCAATGTGATAGTAATAATAGAAATTATGTCATTACTGTTCTATAATACAGTGTAAATAACATTAATAAAAATTATCTTAAAATAAAAAAACTTTTTAAATAAATCTCTAAAAAATTCACTATTTTTTTTTTTGCACTTTATATATTTGTGTGAATAAGTAAGAAATAATCTAATGCAATTGAATTTAACAGTTCTGAAGAAGACTACTATATAGTTAAAAGTATTAGATATTTTAATAAAAATAATTGCAAAAGTACAAAAAAAAATATTTTTTTAAATATAAACAAAACAAAAGTAAAAATAAAGAGTAATGAACATCTTGGAAATATAAATTTTAAAATAAATTAAACAGAAATCAGATCCTTTAAAATCATTCTAACGATTTTTTTTTTTTAGTAAATCAATATTTAAAAGTCAATTTCATTTTATTTTTGAAAATAATAAAGCTTTTATATTTCTATTTTTAAAAACTTTTAATCTAAAAAAAAAAACAAATAACATAATACTATAAATGAACTAAAATTTTTGTCTTACTTTATAGTTCAGCCGTGATATTCACTATCTCAAAACCTACTGATTCAATAACACGATTTTTAAAAAAAAAAAATTAAAAATCTGGATATTCATAAATTTCATGCACACATTATTTGCCTATATAGAACAACTACTTTCTTATATATTAAACTGAAGATGGCAGATATTCTACAACAAACTGTCAATTTGTGAAATAGTAAAAAAAAAAAGAAATTCAGAAAAGAATTATCTATACTTTTGAAAACTGTTAAAAGTTACAATCACAGTATGAGAAAAGTATTTAATGAAGATTATTATCTTTATGGATAGTTATATTAACAAAAAGAATATTCCAATATACAATAACAAATATTCACATTAGAAATCATTAAGTCTATGAAAATTTTTTGGCAAAGAATATACTGAAAAGTCAATGTCAACATATTTTAGTACAAATAAAGGATGGTTTTACAGATTCAGAAATTGGTAAGAACTTAAAACAATACACCACAGAACTTTTTTTATGCTTTACGCTTTTTAAATGAAATTTTAATTTTGTAATTGACATTATAAATACTATCATTACGATCACAAAAACTCACAAGAAAATAGCTAAAATTATCTATATAGGCCAAGTATGTTTGGAATTTATAAATTTAACAACAAATAGACACTGTGTTTTATGTATTTCATAAAATCACCATGAATTTTCATCCTAAGAATGATTCACATATGTAAACGCTTAGAAATAAGTACAGGAATATACAAATATGCTCACTCTCAAATGAAGAACAGAGACTTTCTATCATTAATCAAATAATTGCAATTAAAAATAACTAGGTATAGAATGATTAAATATGTCGGCATGCTTTTATATATGGAATATATTTACCATTAGTAATATTAGTATAACAATTTTTAAAAATTGATGAAAACCAAAAACAAGCTAATACTGACAAATAATTTTTGTTGTTTATCATAAGAAACAATGCCAAAGATCTCCTCGGAGTCAACAAACTTGCATTCAAGATCATTTATATACAGTGGTAAACAAATATTTATTTAATCATTATAGATTAATTGTTCCTTTTCTTTTAACATATTAACAAAATATAATAAAGTTGGATTATTAATTTAAAAAGAACATAGTAAAAATTTTACTCACTATAAATTAAAAAATAAATAATTTATAATTACCTGATTACGTGGATCCTTAATGTTAAACATTAAACTTCGATACTTTGCTTTATATTTTAAGCCTGTATCTTGGAAGTATTTAAATAATTCATTTTCAATAGTTATTGCTACTTTTTTCACTTCATCTGATGACAGAATAATGTCATCACTATCATGACTTCTAAAAATAAATATATATATATATAAATCAAATAATCTTTAAAATATACTAAATAGCAGAAGTACTTTTTAAAGCTTAAAACTTAAATAGGCCTTTATTTCAATATTTTGCTAGATTATCTTAATTCTTACAAATTTTTTTTTTTAGTTTAAAGACTCACTGCTGTATATCTCTAAAATTTCTCTTTTATAATCTATTTATATAACTAAAGAGAAAAATCATGCTTTAAAAACAAAAAATGTTTAAATAGTAAATACTAAAACTAATTCTTTTTTTGAATTTGCAATCCTTTAGATGATTTGATTTAGAATATTTTAAAACTATAAATAAAAAAATCTTATAAATTTTTGCCAGCAAATAAAAGAGCTTTTTACAATTGATAAATAGTTCTAAATATAGATGGTTTTCAACCTTCACATTTTCACATGTATTACATAAATAGAATTAGTTAAAAATAATCAAATTGAATATATATAAATAAAAATATAATTCTGCCATTAAAAAAAAAACCACTAAAATATTCATCATTATCAAATAATATTAAATTAAATTTACAACACAAAAGATTTTAAAGTGCTGAACATAGGATTAAAATAGTATTAGGCATTTAAAATAGGAATTTTAAATATAAATATACATACAAAAAGCAGAATATCTTGTAACTGAAGATATGGAGATACTGGAGAATTGAAAAAAAATCTGTACAACAATTTAAATATCTCAGTTCAATTATATACAAATCAGGCAATTGTGATAAAAAGAGTAGTACAATAAAAAAAAAAAAACAACAGCAAAAATAAGTATATAACACCAAAAAAATCTTTATATTTTTTTTTAAAAAAAGATAGTATTAACATGATATTCAAAAATATATTGTGTGAAATGAAAACAGATTTAAGAAGTTGTAAGACCCCTACAATTTAATGTACTCAAAATGAAGAATGAGAATGGATGGATGGAGCATCCTGTAGAGATTATCTTATAATAATATGGATATGTTCAAAGAATTAAGATGGCAAAGTTCTCTATCGTTTTCTCTAGATAGTAGATATGCAGAATGATTTGAAAGCAGAGAATTATGACAAAGCAACATGGCAAAAACATAATTCTGGTATCACATTTCAAAAGATACAGTTAAAAACTGAAAAATCCTTCAAAACTAAAAAGTAATTAGTAAAATTTAAATAAAATTTTCAATAAAGTCTACTTTGGTTTAACCACTTCTATAATGTTAATTTAAAAAAAAAAAAAACTTACATAATACTTAGAAATAAGATATCCCAATATTTTTTAAGAATAAATTTTCAATTAGTTTATATTTTCTGCTTGCAAATCAACATTAAAATAAAGTCATCCTACTTCAACCAAATCTAAATCTTTAAATTAATCTTTTTTATAGCAATTATTTTCTTTTCTTTTTCAACAAGTATTACTCGAACTGGTTGATATCAACAACTGCTGAGTCTAAAAATAAAATTTTATTAATATACTAGTTTATTACTTCACCTTTGATTAGTAATTAATTTAGTTTGCACTTTACGCAAAAAAGTGAAGCTTATCTCTATCTTATTAATAAGTTATATGGCTTAAAGCGCAATCTAAATTAAAATTTTATTAGTAAGTTTTATCCATTTCTAGAAAAAATATTCACTGAAGTGCCAAACACAATATCTGGTTTGTAAATGAGTTATTTCAGATTAATTTTCTTTGAGTAAGTGTTTGTCAAGATTTTTGCAATTGTTGGACTCAATTTTCAATTCCGTATAAGAAACACTTGTATAATTATCAAAATTAAATATAATTTGAAAAAATGTAAACCTCTTTAACTTGAGTCTTATGTATTTCCTTTAATTGGCTGTATTTGCTGCCCTAAAAGAATAATAACAAATCATACATAAGATTTTATTTCACTTAATGTGATGGAAAAGTTGCTCCTTATTTTAGTAAAATGAAATTAAAAAAAAAAAAAAACAAGTTTGAACAATTAAATTAAATTTTTGGACAAAATTTGTCCCTTGAATACTCAATTAAATATGATCTGAATAATCAATCATACATTTATTTATTCATTTATTTTAAAGAATTGCTTTTTACTTATTACAATTATATAGTAATAAAATACAACAGAATATATATTTATGTTAAAAAAATTTTCTTTATAGTTTATACAGCCTTTAAAACGATTTTTAAAATTCACACTACTTTTCTAACTAAATTTTATTTAATTATTGGTAACAGTGGAAAAAATTTTATGAGATAATTTTTAAGTATATATATATATTTATTCTGTGGCTAGGCAAGACTAATAAAGCTGGAAAAAAAAAATATAAAAGAATTTGATCTATATGTAAAATAGTTAAAAATATTTTTTAAAATAAAATAATAGTAATAATGTAAAATTAAAAAAGAAAAAAAATTCAGACCAATTCAATCTTAGGTAAATAAAAAAGTATTATTACATTCGCCAAATAATAAATTTAACTCAATTCATAATTTAAAAAAAGATTATTTTGAAAGACATTGTACAAGGCAGTAAATTAGTGCTAAATAATGCATATTATATTATTAAAATGTTATTTTCCTAAGAGACTTTCCATTCAAGGTTTTTTTGATATCTATAAGCAGAACATCAATTTACCTAAATTTTTATATGAGAATTAAATGTGACCAATTTATTTTAAGAAGTTTTTCTGATATTGCAATTCTTCTATCAATATAGTTGCACTCTCAATATCACACTTTGAACAACAGTAAATCAATTATTTTAACAGATGATTTAAAAACTCGGGCAACTGATTCTTTTATTTTTTAGTTCCAGTTTCTTAAAACATTTAAAACAATAATATTTTAGAGACAGATTAACTTTTAAAAAAAGTTAATTCAGAAAAAATGAAATTAAATATATGTATAGTAAATTGAAAATGGGCTGCACGACGTAATGATTACTGCATTAATTTGCCATGTCCAGGGTTCAAATACAATGAAACTTGAGGATTTGTCAGGCAAAATATTTAAATTTGTGAATTGCTAACGTAATATAATTAAAAAAGGTCATTGAATAGCCACCATACCCCACTTGACGGCGCCGTTTTCACGCTAAAACTATAAAATATGATCATTCCCGGGCCATTAATTATAATCATTTTGATGTTTTTTGTAATGCGAAAATAAAAACAAAAGAAAATCGTCTTTTTTAAATATTATTTAATTTTAAATATTATTTTTGATTAACGTATACAAATTAAATGATAATAATAAATGTAAAATAAAATAAACAAATTACAATTTGATTCGTGTTTTTTAGTTTGCTTTATTAGAAAAATCAATTTTCTATCGGAGATTTTTTTACTGGGGTTACGGCTTTTTTGTTGTTGTTTAAAAACTCATAATCAGAATAAAAAGTAAAACTTCTTAGTCTTCCTTTTACATTTTATTTCTACAGAGAAACAGATTTTTTAGTCTTTGTTTTAAATTTTTTTTTTTTTTACAGACAAACAGATATTACTGCTATTTTTTATTTAAAATAGAATGACAACTAAGTAAAAGTTGTTACGGTTAGTTTTAGGGTTAGTGTTCTGTTGTTTGTAATGCTAAAATAAAAAATATCAAAATCGTATTTTTGTAAATATTTTTTTTTTACTAACATCTATAAAATAAATGATAACAATAAACGTAAACTATATTCAACAAAGTATAACAGTAGTCGGAGAAAAGAAAGAAACTAAAACTTTTTTAAACAACAACAAATATATATATAATGTCTTCTTTACTTATTAACCATGTTTATAATATATGCTTTTTATGACATTTAAAAAAACAGTGTACAATTGTACTTTTCTTACTGGATATTTTTGTGTTAACGCTCTTTTTTATTTCAAAAATATACACACGGTAGAATCTTGTTTGTCTTGTGGAATATTACGAACAGTATGTTATTTGATGCGTTACCTAATTCCAACTCACTTTACACATATATCTTGTCAACATTCACCACTTAAAACTTCAATACACTACGGTGTAAAAAGTCTGTAATTATTAGTTTACAATATCTGAACATTTCAATATTTTAAAATAAAAAAAACTCCAATGAAAACAACATTTCCATCCAATTCAAAAAAACACTCCCTCTCACCAAACCGTAACCATTTTATAAACTGTGCAAATTCGGAAAATTTATTTGCTGTGATGTGACACACATGTACTGCAACGCGACATAGCGGCCTGCAATCTGTAGCACAACAAACACGGCGCCGTCAAGTGGGATATGGTGGCTATTCGACGACTACCAAAAAAAATTCTTATGACTTTTTTAAAAAAAATTCCATATGATGCTGTATTTATATGACATCTTGTAAGTAAATACAAAAAATTTTTTTTTATATACGGGTGTCCCAAAAAAAATGTATATACTGTTGAATGATTCTTAATTTTTCTTTTCAGGGTGTAATTAATTTGAAATAATGAGTGGACCAAGATTAACTTTTGAAAAAAGACAATTTATTTTAAAATGCTATTGGAAATATGAAAAATGACAATGAGCAGAAGTACAAAGGCAATATTGAAGGGAGTTTCAGACAGGTCCAACTACATGACTTACAATTAATCAGATAAAAGATAAGTTTGAAACAGATTGAACTGATCAGGATTTTCGTAGACAAAGTTTTGGAAGACCAAGAACATCAATGAGCTTCACCAGCCAAAAAAGAGTAGTGGAAAGTTATTGCGAAACATCCGAAAAATCTGTAAGACAATCAAGTTGTGAGATTGGCATCAGAAAATCAAGTGTCCATTGCATTTTAAGATGTTGTAAATGGAAAAGATACATTCCAACAATGGTACATGCTATCAATGAAGATGATCCAGACCGAAGAAAACAATTTTGTGAATGGTACTTGGAAATATGTAAACAGGATGCACAGTTTTCAAGTAAGATTGTCTGGAGCGATAAAGCTACATTCAAATTAAATGGCACAATTAATCGACATAATTGCACTTAGTAGGCAACTGTAAATCCACGTTACACAGGAACACCATGTAAATTTACCAGGAATTTCAGAATGATGTAGCATTTCAAGCAAAGGATTAATTGGATCATTCTCTTTTTGACAGTACAGTGGCTGGTGCCAATTACTTGAATTTACTGCAAAAACCTGTTTTAGCACGCATTCGAAAGCACTTCAATGAAAATGGCAAATTTTATTTCCAACAGAACGGAGTATCTCCACACTATCAGCATATCTTGATGAGAACCTTCCAAACAGATGGCTTAGATGAAGAGGTCCCATAGAAAATCCTGCCCGTTTCTCACACCCGATGCCAATGGACTTTTTCTTGTGGAGATACTTTAAAGATAAAGTCTATGCCAGAAAACCGACGACACTGGAGGAATTAAAAGCTGCAATTGAGCAAGAATACGCCACAACAACAAATGAAATATTTGTTAACCTTTGTAGATCAATAGCCCAAAGTCATCAGCAATGTATTGACCAGAATAGTAATAATTTTGAACATCTGTGGTAGGAGAAAAAATTATACACTTTATGTAGATTTTTTTGCAATTTAAATATTAATTATATGTGAATAAAAACTGAAGTTATAATCATTCAAACTGGGTATACATATTTTATTTATCAAAATATTCTTATATAGTCAGGAAAAATGAAACAGAAACATGATTTCTCATTTAATTTCATAAATAAATACACATAAACATATAACCAATTAAATTTTGTTTTGTTTCCCTACCTCCCATATAATAAATCCTTAAGTGTCTTTCGGACATTTAATCTAATAGGATCTGGTCCACTATTACTGGAAGAAACAACTTTAGTAGTAGGAGCAACACTTTTTGGAGAAGCAATTGACTTTGCAGGAACTGGAACTGGAGGAGGTGCTGGTTTTAGAACAGTATTTATAGAATGAGACTCGCTGCTTGCATATTTAAATTCAAAATTCAAAGTTTTGGGACTATCTTGATTTACTTCTTTAGTTTCTTTGGATGGATTTACTAGAAATAAAACAAAATATAACAATTTTACATATTTATACCCCACTTACCGACACACTATAAAAATACATTCTTTGAAAAAGTTAACAGAAATATTATGTCACAAATATATATATTTTAATTAATACTATAATACTATAGTACTTATTTATTTAAATTTCAATGCACGATATTTTTAAATTTGTAAAAAAAAAAAAAAAACATTTATAACCTGCTGCATTTTTAGACTATTTTGACATGGAGCAAATACATGTAGGTGCTCTTCTTAATGTTTTATCATTTTAAAATCATTATCAAATAGCAAAATTTAGATGGAAGAATTATAGTTTTCTGTTAACAAAAAGGAGACCTTTGATTTCTCTCAGAGGCCTTAAAGAAACCGAGCAGAGTAAATTTCCTAATGTCCACTCTATACGTTCCCTGTCGCCACAGCTGATATTACTATGTGATTATTTATATAGTATAAGAACATGGATGGGTTGCTTACCAACACGCACTAGTCAGCATGGTGAGTTTATTGGTTTTTATCTCTGAGTTTAAAATCAGGAAACACCAATGGTTTTTCTTCTCAATTGCCGGATAGGTCTTAACTGAAATACCAGTTGAGTTTTCTTGAAGGCAGAAAGAATGTGTGTGAATGGAAAAAAAAATCTTTTCTAATAGATATTTACAATTATGACAGACAAAAATAAATCATGGCCTTTATTTCCAATTGTACACATTTACCCCCCTCCCCCAGCTATAAAAACAAATTCTTTGGAAAAGCTAGTAGAAATATTATGTCACACACACACACACATATTTTAATTAATACTATAATTTAATTAATATTATAATTACAGGAGGCTGTAAAGTCGCCAGCCAAGACAGTGGTGCTAAGAATCCCAATTGCAGACTTAGGCTGCCATTTGATGACCTTTTATTTAGATATTTACAATTGCAGATCACTTTCAAGTGAAGAAAGATTGCAAGAAAAAGTGAAGAGACAATTGATTTAAAAACTGGAGATGTATTGTACTACAAAGGCATAAATATTGCAAATACAAATGAAGTAGTATTCATTATAAATAAAAAATAAAAAAATAACATTGTGGAGATTGATGGTCTATCGGAGAAAGTAGCAAAATTAGTTATTCAACTTAATGGCAGATATCAAATGCCCCAACAAGTTCTCATAGTGATGAAGTAGTAGAGGATTTTTATAAAAATGTACAAAAGGCTTTTGATCAGACCAAACAACATTTTAAAATTGTTATGAGAGACTTTAATGCTAAATCGAAAAACAATTGGAAGATGAAAGTACTGTAGGTAAATTTGGTTATGGTGATAGAAATAAGAGAGAACATAGACTTGTGGAGTTTACAGAAAAAGAAAAACCTTATATTATAAATTATTTTTTTGAGAAAACCACTGAAGCACCCAAATGAAGATACAGCAGAATTAGTTTACATTTTAACAACAGATAATACATATTTCAAGATTGTAATGTTCTTAATAAATTCAATATAGGAAGTGATCATCGATTAATGAGATGCAAGATACATATTAATAGAAAACTTGAGATATAAAAATTATTACGAAAAGGAAGATTCACAGTTGATATTGCTAATCTTCAGAAACATTCTAATGATTTTAAATTAGAATTTGCAAATTGTTTTCAAATATTAACAGATTTTGAACATGATTCAGATTTGAATGAAATCAATAAGAAAATAATCGATACACTTTTAAAAACGGTAACAAAAATAGCTGGTATAAAAATAATAAAAAACAGCAATTGGCTAATAAAATTTCTACTGAGTCAAGACAATTTTTAAAGAAAAGAAGAAGCATGAAAATAAATAAAAATGATGCAAAAAAGATTGAATATCTTGAATTTTGTAAAATGATGTGAAAAAATGTTGATAATAGTATAAAAAGAAATAACTGTGAACTAGCAAGGAAAGCAAAGTGTAAAATAACATTTTGGTATTGGTAGGAAACTTATTTCTATAATAAGAAAAAAAGATGAAACTATTATTAAAAAGAGAGATGACATAATGAAATGTGTAGAAGAGTTCTAGCAAGAATATATATAGCAATAAAAAACAAGGACAAGTACTTCCTACAACTATTATATCGTCTGTATTGCTCACAATTTTAAAAGAAGAAGAGAAACATGCAATTAAAATTATGAAGAAGGGAAAAGCTCCAAGTAATGATAAAATTATAATTGACGTCTTAAAAGAAGCAGGTGAAGAAATAGAAAAAAATTTGCTAATTTATATACCAAATGTCTAAATGATAAAGAAGTACCAGATGATTGGAAAAATGCCGTAATAATCTTTAAAATGCAGTAATAATATTTAAAAAAGGTGATAAAGAACACATTAGAAATTAAAAACTTATTAGTCTTTTATCAGTTTTATAAAAATAAAATTCCAAAATAATTACGTGTCTACAAATTGGATTTCAACCAACCAAAAGAACAAGCTGGATTTAAAAATGGTTTCAGTACAATGGATCACATCCAAATATTGAGAAGTTATAAAAAGAACCAATAAACATGAGTTGCCATTATGCTTTGGATTTGTAAATTATGAAAAGATATTTGATTTAGTGATTAAAGCATTGGATCAAGGTATAGACTCAGGATATTGTCATATTCTGAAAAATATTTATAAAAATGCAACAGCAATAATTAGATTAACAAAATGATACTAGGAAGATTAACATTGAGAAAGGTGTACGACAGGATGACTCCATATCTCTAAAAGTTTTTACAGCAGTGCTGCAAGAAGTATTTTGTGGATTAAAATGAAAAAGTAAAAAAAAAAAAATGAAGATTATTTAAGTCTTCTAGATTTTGCAGATGATGTAGTTGTTTTTGCAAATAATGTGCCAGAGCTTCAAAAAATATTGCAAGAGTTATCAGATAAAAGTAAGAGACTAGGATTAAAGATACATATTAAAAAGACTAAAGTAAGGTTCAATGGATTTTCTCAAAAGATGAAAATAAAGATTGATAATACTGAGTTAGAAGAAGTTTACCACAAATACATTGGTCAGATTATTACTACAGATGGAAACATAATGGATGAAATTAATCATAGAATTAAACTTGGTTGGAGTACTTTTGGTAGAAATAATTTAATATTAAAAGGTTTTTAATAAATGTGTTTTACCAGTTCTTACTTATGGATCTGGGACTTGGACACAATACAGAGACTTCAGATCACTAAAAGAAGTACGAAGAGATGCAAGTTAGAAGTAACAAAAAGAGATCAGAAACGAAATATATAGGTAATAAAACAAACAGGTGTTACTGATATCATTGAAAGAATTAAAAGACTGAAGTGAAGTTGGGCTGGACATAGTGCTAGAAAAGATGATAATAGATGGCCAGTTAAAATCTTAAATCAAATGCCAAGAGATTGTAAAAGATCTAGAAAGAGGTCATATATGAGATGGATGGATGAAATAAAAAAATGTGCAGAAGTAACATAAAGAAGAGAGGCTAGAGATTGGAGAAGATGGATTGACTTTGGAGACCTTTATTCTATAGTGGATTGATAATGATGATTTAATAATAGTTAAAATTATAAAATCTATATATCATAGTTATTAAATTTATTGTTTATAATAAGTCTTAAATACTAAATGTTAAAATTTTTTTGCTGTAAAAAATAATGGTAGACTAATAGTGATAATGAATGTATTCCTATTGCTTAAACACAGATGTCAAGTGACTGACACAGGAGAAATCTTCTAACAGATCATTTAATAATGCAATTTATACATTTCTATAAACTGAAAACTCAGAAGATTGATCAATTTCACAATCAATTAGTATTTTTTAAAAAATAAATTTATAATTGTGATCTCAACATAACAATTAACTTTAAATCTCAAACACTTTTAATATCTTAAATTTTCCTATTTGCAACACATAATGATATAGTTATTAGTCACTAAGACGAGACAAGATAGTAATAATTTTTTTAAAAAAAATTTTAAAACATTTATTTGAATTTTTTTTTTTAGTAATTTTTAATCAGTAACTTTTTAAAAGTTTTATGTGGGAAAAAATTACCTGATTTCCAGGTTTTTTGCTCATAAAAGTTATTTACATTTTTCATATCCAAATTTAAATTTTCCAATTAGTTTCTGTAACAAATAGAGTTCAATATACATAAAAAAAATTTTATACTGTCATCATCATTAACCATTATCAATCCACTGCAGGAAGAACTCTCCAAGTTCAATCCGTCTTCTCCGATCTTCAGCTTCTCTTCGCCACATCACCCCTGCACATTTTATTTCATCCATCCATCTCACATGTGGTCTCTTTCTGGGTCTTTTACAATCTCTTGGAATCCAGTTTAAGATTTCAATTGTCCATCTATTATCATCTCTTCTAGCAATATGTCCAGCCCAACTCCATTTCAGACTTTTAATTTTTTCAATGAGATCACTAACACCTGTGTTCTCTCACCCATATACTGCATTTTCGATCTCTTCTTGTTACTCCCAACATGCACCTCTCCATACTTCTTTCAGTGGTTTTAAGTCTCTGTATTGCTCTTCTATTCAAAGTCCAAGTCTCAGATCCATAAGTAAGAACTGATTAAACACATCTATTAAAAACCTTCCTTTTCAAACATATAGACATATTTCCTTTTAGTATCAAGTTATTTCTACCAAAAGCACTCCAACCAAGTTTAATTCTATGATTAATTTCATCAATTATGTTTCCATCTGTATTAATAATCTAACCAAGGTATTTCTAACTGTTAACTTCTAACTCATCATAATCAATCTTTATTTTCACATTTTGAGAAAATTGATTAAACATTACTTTAGTCTTTTGGTTGTTTCCTCATCCTTGGTGTTCGCCTTAAGATACCGCTACTTCTAGGTAAATTCCCAGAAATATACCGTTTCACTGGCCTTCACCCAACCAGAGGAATTTTTCTACATTATAAACGCAGAAAAGTCCTCACGTTATGTTGAACGGAGGAGGCGGCGACAGAAGGCAACACAAAGAGACTTCTTTCTATGATAAAACACAGAAAGAGTTCCCGACGGCTGCTGGTTATGGCTTTTTTTCTATGCTAAAAGCAAAGAGAAAGAAATGCCTTGATTGGCTGCCGTAATAGTCGATTTTGTTCATCATTTTCTTGTAATAGTAGAATATCTATTCTCTCTGTAGTTTCGGGTGAGAGTGTGTGTATTTGAAGCAGTCATAGTTTTTATAAATTTGATAAGACGTCTATTTTTTTTAATGTGTTGTAACTTACTTTACTGTTGTAAGTTTAGTAATAATGTCCTGAAGATTCCATTATGAAGGGGTAACCCTCAAAAATTGCTTTTAAGGGTGCAAAAGGGAAAAAAAAAAAGGATCACGCGAAAAGTACTGTTTTCGCGAGAATTCGTCCGTGACCAGTTATTTTTGCTATATATATATACGCACAAACAAAACAACCCATTGTCTAATTATTAGGAATTACTTGTGCGAAAAATAAAATTAGTCCGGTATTATTTTTTTTTTTGTTTTGTTACATTTATTATTTCAAAATAAGATTAGTTTTTATATCTACACACTAACAAAAACAACCCAGTTCCTGATTAATTACTGTCTTTTAAAAAAAAAAAAAAAAAAAAGCAAATTCAATGGGGTTTGATTTTTTTCAATGGAGTCTTTGAATTACGGTTTGTTTGTTTTTATATATACACAAGATTTACCAAAAAAAAAAGAAACCCACTTTCTGATTAATTACTGTCAAAAGAAACGCAAATTAGTCGGCTATCATTTTTAAATTTAGTATTTCAATAACGGTACCCTTTTTATATAGACAGACTTAACAAAAACAACCCACTTTCTGATTCATTACTACTTCCCCCCCCCAAAAAAAAAAGAAAACGGAAATTAGTCGGGTATCATTTTTCAATCGAGTCTTTTAATTACATTAAATTACATTACTTTTGATAGATTTAGAATTACGTCTTGCTTTTTTAATAAAATGATTGATTTACTCTTGACCAAAAATACAGTAACTTTTAAAAAAAAAGACACACATAAAGTCCAAAAAAAAAATGAGAAAAAGCCCCGTAACTTTAAAAACACACACATACACACAAACTCAAAAACAATCTAAGATTAATAAACATTGACTTATTACGTCTTGCTTTTGAATCAAATTATTGATTTATTCTTGCAAAAAAAATACCGTAACTTTAAAAAGACACACCTAAAGTTCAAAAAAAAAAAAATTCGAAAAAGCCCCGTAACTTTAAAGACACACACACAAACTCAAAAAGAAGATAAGATTAATAAACATTTACTTATTACGTCTTGCTTTTGAATAAAATTATTGATTTACTCTTGCAAAAAAAAAAAAAAGACCGTAACTTTAAAAAGACACACGTAAAGTCAAAAAAAAAATTAGAAAAACACCCTAACTTTAAAGACACACACATACAAACTCAAAAACAAGATGAAGATTAATAAACATTTACAAAAATGAAAAAAACTAACATTATATAATAGTATTAGTTAGTAGAATATTTTATTACAAATCTAAGAAATCAGATCTTTTTAGATCAAATCGATCATTTAGGTCCAGCCCGGAATCGTTATATGTATATGTTTTTGATTAGCATCAACTCCATCTTAAGGTGGACACCAAGGATGAGAATACAACCAGTCTTTCTAACATTTATCTTTAGTCCTACTTTCATCTGATAACTCCTGCAACATTTCCTGCAGCTCTAAAGCATTATTTGCAAAAACAACTACATCGTCTGCAAAATCTAAATGACTTAAATAATCTCCATTTACTTTCACTCGTTTAGCTTCCCATTTTAATCCACAAAATACTTCTTACAACACTGCTGTAAAAAGTTTTGGACATATGGAGTTACCCTGTCATACACCCTTCTCAATGTTGACTTTCCCAGTATCATTATGTAATCTAATTGTTCCTGTTGCATTTTTATAAACATTCTTTAAAATATGACAATATCCTGGATCTATACCTTGATGATCCAATACTTTAATCACTGAAGAAATGTTTATAGAATCAAATGCCTTTTCATAATCTACAAAGCCAAAACATAATGGCAACTCATATTCATTTGTCCTTTCTATAACTTCTCTCAATACCAGGATATGTTCTACTGTACTAAAACCACTTTTAAATCCAGCTTGTTCTCTTGGTTGGTGGAAATCCAATGTTCTTTGTAAACAAGCTGTAATTATCTTGGTAAAAATTTTGTATAAAACTGATAAAAGGCTGATAGGTCTGTAATTTCTAATATCTTCTTTATCATTTTTATTAAATACTAATATTAATACTGCATTCTTCCAATCATCTGGTACATCTTTATCATTTAGACATTTGGTATATAACTTTGCTAAAATTTGTTCTACTTCTTCACCTGCTTCTATTAATATTGAAGCGGTCAATTTAAGAGTCAGATTGCGCTTCACAGACCACTCCAATCTCCCACCACTAAACCAAATTCAAACTCCATCCTTACGCGAATATATGCACTTATCTTTTTTTTTCTTTAGTCTTAAAAATAACCATGACGAAGATATTTATTAATATCTTAAATTAAATATTTTAAATAAACAAATATTTTGTATCATTTAAAAGTCATATATGTGCGTAAAGGATAAGTATATGTAACAGGTGATGGGAGATTACTTATAAAATAGTTATTATATTAAAACATGTTATAGTATAAGATGTATTTAAAATTTTGTATAAAATATTTATTTTTAGTAATGGCAGTCCGAAAATCTGATGCAATCCTGCCCAATATTCTCGGTTGCAATTAAATCAATTAGCAGGAAATAGTCAAAATTAGAAATCTTATAATTTTAAAAAAATAATGTAATATCCATTAGTGGAAATTTTATCCATTTTCAGTTAGTTTTAAAATCTAAGATTAGATTTTAAAACAATCATTAGAGGAAATTTTGCAGGATTGTATTGTTTTATAACTTACTAGAACAAAAGCGTCCATCCGGTCTGCAAATTGCAGATTGCCAAGGTATGTAAAATGCTTGAGGTTTGTAACTAAAACCCATTCCAGAACAAGATCCACAAATGTATAAATAGGGCCGAATTTGAATACAAAAGAGGAGATCCATTTTTAAAAAGAGCAATGGCAAGCCGAATTTACGCTCGTCGTGTTTTTAAATCAAAGTGCCGTGAGTAGAGGAAAGATCCACCTTTCCTTGCTGTTCCCATTCAGTCTTCAAAGAAATCATCGCCCAGGACCCATGAACTATAATAATGTATGTATCAGTTAAATAATGGAAATACTACCTGCCTGACAAACAAGCACAAGTAACCGAGGACCGTTAATAATGATTGATTAAGGTAATAAATTCCAGTTGCTGCCTAAAAACTCATAGACTTTCGTTAAATAATTTCAACCTTAATCTAAATTTCTTGACTATTTATTAAATGTACTACAATTCTTTTAGCTGATCTTGAGATCAAAAACTAATTATTAATTAGAAATGATTTGTAACTTCTTACCTGAATTTTAATGTGTACTTAATTCTCTATAAACTCTATATCAAAGTCTCTCCTATCATTGAGTCTCTATTAAATAATAACAATTTCCTATTACATTTCATACAGCAGCAATATTTTTTAACTTTTATTACTATAGTTTATGTATTTTAAAAATAATATGCCAATAACCTCCTAAACTCTCAAGTATGTTCACTCTCTCTTCTCAATCCCCCTTCTTTTTGTGGAGAGGTTAATTAATGCTTAGTTAAAAACAATTTTGTTATTTTTATTATGGCGAATGCTTGCCAATTTGGGGGAAAACAAGTTAATTATATTTCAATGTTGTAGTCAAAAAGCAGAGCAGAAATCTGTTTTTTTCTAATTAAAAACTAATTCTAAGAAATGTTTTTCCCAATTTAAAATAATAGTGCTAGTACTAAAATTATAAAATGTGTTTATTTAAAATTAAATATTTTGTTCGATGAAATAAATTTCAATAACCACCACCTAACTCCTATATATACAATTATTTATAAAATGTAATAAAAGCATTTAGAATCAAATATTCATGTTTTGTTTCAATGTTTGTGGGAAGTTATATGTGCAAGTTAATGTAATAAGGGGAAGGGGATTCTCAATTCTAGGTAGATTATTATTTATATCAATTAATTTAAGTTATCCATTACTGTTTAGTAATTCAATCATACCATTACCCTGGATATTCCAAATACATAGGTAATAATGAAATAATTATATCTTAAATTTCTTCTATATGTAGTTTCAAGCATTGCGTGCATACAGGCTCCTTGGTTCACGTTTATATATATTGTGCTTCATCCCAACCGGCATATCAGAAAGTCGAATCCTGTTTCGTTACCTCCAAGTTCAAGAAGGCTATAACCCCCCCCCCGACTTTTCTGGTCACTTGAGCTAGCTCTATACGGGATCGCTCCGAGACACCTGGTCCACAGCAACTCACAGCGGACTGTTGAGCCGATTATGTCAAAGTTGCAGACATAAATCGGTCTTTACTTCTTCAAAGAATTTCGGAAGCACCTTTAGGATCGGAGACTGAATCACATATATATGCCACCATGCACGCACTGCTCTCTTAGTTTTCGTTCCAAATAAAACCTATGAATATCCATCAGCCATAATGTTCTGATTTAACTAAACAGATTTCTTTATAATTTATGAATATTTTCATGCATGCGCCATTCTGCGATGCAATTATATAGATTTCAAACAAGCTTTACTACACATGTTTTCTTGTTCAGCAAAAGCTGAGATTAATCACTTCACTTATTAATATTTAATCATTCTACAAATTTCTAATAAATGTAAATAATAAGTGTTAAGCAAACTCAATCAAGTGCTACTCTTCTCTGTAGGGGTGGATTAAAGATTCAGAAATATACTCGTGGTATAGCGCTATTCAAATCGTATTTATATATATATTGTCATTCATCGATTATTGGCATATAAATCAGCCGCACTAAAATAACAAATTAATGAATATTCTTGATTTCTTAAATTATAAAAGACAAATCTGATGTTAGATCTAAAATGTAAATAGGCCAATGATAATGAAGAGTTATTATAATCAAATTAATTACTCATGCTTATTTTCTTTACGTTAACAAATCTTAGATATATATAACTAAACCTTCAGAATCATTGTTTCATTTATTTAATAAATAGTATATTTCGATTAATAAACTATGCGTAATATAACTAGATGATTCCCGCCAATCTTATCTATATATATATATATAACTAACATGAAAGATCACGATTGTAGATATGTTGAAAGTTGTGATATTATTGTACTAAAAAGGGCTTCACTATATTATCATTTCCAAATAGAGTCTCTTTGGGTCTCTGCTTTGCGATGCTAACGGAGAGAGATAAAATTAGATCGGGTACCATCGGGATTGTTGCTCATAAGTTGGTAGATCTGGAGAATGGGCAAATAGCGCAGAGTCGAGTGTTCCTGACCTGTGTATCTCGCACATGATTAGACTCTAGGTATATTTGCCTAGATTCTAGATCTTGTTATATGAACAGACAAACCGATCGGTACAATATATCGATTATAATTGCATCATTACCTGGAGCCTTTCCTTTCTTCATACATTTAATTGCATATCTCACTACTTCACTTAAAATTCTGAGCAATTCGAAAGATGTAATAGATATAGAAGGTATTTGTTCTTTATTACTATATAATCCTTGATAAAAGTCTTCTATCCATTTCATGATGTCATCTCTCTTTTTAGTAATAATTCCATCTTTTTTTCTTATTGCAGATATAAATTTCCTACCAATATGTTGTTTTGCACTCTTTGAGACTTTTATTCTCTTCTACAGCTTTCCTTGCTAGTTCAATTATACTTTCTTATATCACTTTCAACTCTTTTCCACACCATTTTACAAAATTCAAGATATTCAACTCTTTTTAATGTATCATTTTTGTATATCTTCATATTCCTTCTTTTCTCGAAATTTCTCTAGTCTTAGTAGAAATTTTATTGGTCAATTGCTGCTTTTTTCTACCAGCTATCTTTGTTGCAGTTTTTAAAAGTGTATCAGTTATTTTCACATTAATTTCATTCAAATCTGCTCCTGCTCAAACTCTACTAATATTTGAAACAGATTTGTAAGTTCTAACTTAAATTCATTAGAATGTTTCTGAAGATTAGGAATATCAATTGTAAATATTATTTTTCTTAATAATTTTTGTTTCTCTAGTTTTGCATTAACACGTATCTTACATCTTACAAATCGATGATCACTTCCTGTGTTAAATTTATTAAGAACATTATAATCTTGAAATACGTATTTTCTGTTAGTCAAAATATAATCCATTTCTGCTGTACTTTCATTTAGATGCTTCCATGTCCATTTCCTTTTAACATTTTTCTCAAAAAAAGAATTCATAATATAAAGTTTTAGTTTTTCTTTTTCTGCAAACTCCATAAGTCTATGTCCTATCTCATTTCTATTACCATAACCAAAATTACCTATAGCATTTTCATTTGTTTACCAATTCTCGCATTAAAGTCTCCCATAATAATTTTAAAATGTTGTTTAATCTGATCAAAAGCCTTTTGTATATCCATATAAAAATCTTCCACTACTTCATCACTATGAGAACTTGTTAGGGCATAAACCTGAATTATCTGCATTTGGTATCTGCTATTAAGCTGTACAACTAATCTTGCCACTCTGTCCGATGCACCATCAATCTCCACAATGTTGTTTTTTCACTTTTTATTTATAATGTATCCTACTCCACTTGTATTCCAATATTTGTGCCTTTATAATAGAGTACATGTCCACTTTTTAAATCAATTGTCTCTTCACCTTTCCTTCTAACTTCACTAAGTCCAATAATGTCCCATTTAATATAAGACAGTTCTCATTCTTGCAATCTTCCTTTACTTGAAAGTGATCTGCAATTGTAAGTACCTAAATAAAAAGCATCAAATGGCAGTCTTGATCCGCAATCAGGGGATTCTTAGCACCATCCGCCTTCAGCCACCAACTGCTGCCCTGGTTGGTGACTTTGCAGCCTCCTGGGAATAAGGGCCATGATTTATTTTTGTCTGTCATAATTATATATATATTGGAAAAATATTTATCATTTACACAAACATTCATTCTGCCTTATCAGGAAACAGAAGAAAAACCATGGTGTTTCTTGATCTTTAAGTCAGAGGTCAAAAGCCAATAAACTCACCACGCTGGCTAATGCGTGTTGGTGAGCAGCCGATCCATGTTCGTATACTATATGAATAATCGCATAGTAATAACAACTGCAATGAGAAGAACATATGGAGTGGGCATTAGAAATTTGCCCTGCTCAGTTTCTTTAAGGTCTCCAAGAGGAATCAAAGGGTCTCCTTTCAGTTAATAGCAAACTCCTTTCTGCAGCCTAGATATTAATTCCAGCTAAATCAATATCTCTTGCAGGTTCAAAATATTATAATAATTAAATTGCAAATAGATGTGACTCATTTAATTGGTTATATTTAGCTTCACAAATCTAGTCATGTCATTCATTGAGCAAAATCTTGACAAATAAATCTGAAAGACATTTAACTGGTAGTTATGTTTGATTGTTTATATAATGGTATAATGAAATAAAAAACAAGAAACATTTTTGCTTAAAAAAAAAAAAAAGCAAAAAATCTTTACTTCCTATTAAAGAGAATTGAATAAATGTATATTCATTCTGAAGTTTATAAAGTGTTTGAATATTGTGATCCCACATTTCTTAAAGCACGAGAGTGAAGTTTAATTTGATGTTCTTCAATTATAATAATATGTCTTTCTTAACATTCATTTTCAAAAATTTTTGAAATCTTTTAAAACTGTAATTTATCTGTATGATCTTTCTTCACAAATGAGCCCCTTCCTTGTAAAAACTTGTCTGATTGTCTGAACTTCAATATCCTGGATGAAAACAATCTCAATAACAATAAATTGTATATATAATAAAGCCAATGAAATCATTTTAACCTATCTTTCCTCTTCATACTATTCTCTAAAGACATAGTTTCCTTTTCAAATGTAAAGTTTTAATGAATTACATGAACAACAGTTAAGATATAATTAGACATTTTAAACAAATTCATCACAGTTTTTAAGTTTATCAGGATTGCAATACTATTAGTTTAATGCTAATCAATTTAAACTGTATATTCACTGATTTTTAAATTTCAAAGATTACCAATAATTACATTACAATTTTCTTTAATGTTGGAAAAGAAAAAAACATTTTTTCAACATTTAGAATATAAAATTTAATCCCAATAGCATATAAATTTGCAACTACTATTATTATTTCAATATGTTACAAATAAGATTTACACTCAACAGCGATACCACTTTAGAATTTTTCCCTATTTTGATAATAATAATTGCCATTTTAGTATAAGCACAACCAATATTTATTTATTGCAGTCAATCTCGTAAAATATTCTTCTACACAATGGATTCATGTTATCATCATTTATGCTTTTTTTTTAAAAGTAATATAAAACGATATGGAATGAAATTATAGCATAAAGAAATGTGGGAAAAAGTTTTCAAAGCAATTTCCGAATACTGCTATTCAAAAACACATTACTGTTTATAATCATATTATTGATCATAAATTCCTGTTGTTATAAGTATAATTTGAGTTTTAAAATTGGTGCCACAAAAAATGATAAATTTAATTATTACAAAGTAATAAAATAATGCAGGGAAAAGGTACTGTTATTATATAAAATAAAATATGTAGATATAATCAAAGCAAGAATTTCAAACAGGACAAGAATTGAATGAAAAAACTGTACAATAACCAAAAACTTGATTTAGTAAACATGTATAAAACAAGAAAATTAAAATTGTATGTTAATCCTAGAAATAATGAAAGATAAAAATTTTGCTATTATTGTCATTATGCATTACTATTTTAATAATGAAAGTCAATTTTTTTCTTCAAATTTTTATAATAAAATTATTACATTCACTAATCATAAATAAAGAAATCTTGACATTCAATAATATTTTTTTATTATTATTTATATTGTAAAATTGCATTTCAGAATAGATACCATTAACTGAAATCTAATCATAAACTGGTATAAATTACACTTTCAGCAATTCATTATTTTTGAAAATGGAATGAATCTATTTGCAGATAACAATAAAATATTATTTTCTTTAGGAAATAAAATTGCATATATTTTACATGTTAAAAATATAACCTATGCTATTTCCATTTTTAAAAAAACAAATAAGTTCAACTAAAGCTACAATTATATAAGGCATGCAAATACAATATTTTTACTGTAAACAAAGGTAAATATATATCTTGAAATTTCCATGTCTTGCTAATTAAAATCATATAGATAAAGTATAATATTTAGTTTATTACTTTTCTTAGCAAACCTTTTTTATATTAATATGAAAAATGTTAAATATCAAAATATTTTTCTATGTAATGTAAAATATCCAACATTTATCAAATCTTCCATGTAAAATATCCAACATTTATCAAATCTTCCTTATTGCCTACTTTGAAAAAGAACCAAAAAAGTTTATTTAAAAAAAAAAGAAGATATATTTCATTAATTTAAGTAATACTGTATTCCCACTAATAAAAATACAATTATCTGATAAACTATACTCTTGAATAAAATAGAAATACAATTTTTGCAATATGTATAGTATTTTCTAAATATCTCCAATTTCTCTAGTTGTAAAAATTGCAGCATTCTAATAGAAATTATTAGCATAAGACTTTTTACAATCTACAATCTTGTTTGGTACTAAATTCTAGAGGTTTTTTAAAACTATATTTGTCTTTTGTTTGATTACCTGCCACAAAGTTTTGCCATTTAATTGTATTCTTATCAAAATTGTTTAACACACACACACACACAAATCATCTAGCTTAGTACTTACAAACAGTTACTGAAGGTTTATTTTTGATGCTATAAAAATTTTTACTGCTCAATTGAACAACAGAAAAAACTGGTGGCGGCACATCAGTAGATAGTGGCAGATCTTTCTTTGTCTTATTTTCTTCCAATACAGTTCCAGGAGTGACTTTTGCTATAGATTGTTTTATATGTTCTGCTTTATCCATTGAAGTGGAGGAAAGCTAATATAAAATAATGAAAACTACTTTTATTATTATTAATAATATATTATCAATGAAACTGCATCATCACAATTATTATTCTATCTAATCCAAAATTATTTCAAAAATATTATTTTGTAATAATTATATTTATAAAGCGCATATTCGTTACTTAACGTAATATTTATTAAGGCTAACGAATATGCGCCTGAAAAAACGACAGTAGGGATCTCTGCAAATGTCGTTTTTCAGGCGCATATTCTTAAGGTTTTAGCCTTACTAAATATAATATTATTTTGTAAATGTTAAGAAAACTGCATTGTAACAGTATAATATATTCACAATAAACTATCCTCATTATCATCATCAATAATAATGATGATGATGATGACAAAAATTAAAATACAGGAAGTCCTTAAATTATTAGTCCCATAAGTTCTTACTATTTTGATAATATAAGAATTATTTTTAAATGATTCGCAATAATTAATAGCATAGCACATAAAATTTTTAAATAATCTATCTTAATTCATTAAGTTATTTTAGTAAATCAGACTTTAATAACTTTCTGTATGAGCCTCATTATAAGTATCTATAAAATATTAAAGTAATAAACAATTTTTTTCCAAATATAAATAAGCACACCTTGAGATGACAGAATCTAAAAGTCTGTTTTGTTTTTAATTCTGACATTATTGATATTTTTTTGAAACATTTGTTGTTGTTGTTTTTTTGAATACCATAATATATATATATTTAGAAAACAAAAAGATCACAAAGAAAACTTTACTGAGAAACCTCCATACTTCTATTCCATAATGTGGTAGTGATACACCCATGCTGAAATAACACGTCAGACACACATCAAGTTGAAGTATAGTATATCCACATATTTAACAATGTTTATGTAAAAAATACACCATGCTGAAATAACACATCACACACACATCAAGTTGAAATATAGTATATCCTGATATTCAACAATGTTTATGTAGGGAGGGAGGGAGTTTCAATTGCACTAGTATGAGTAAGGCAAAAATTTACCTTAGAGATATTACATTCATATACAACACAGTAAAAAAAACAAAACAAAAAACAAGTCATATGTCACATGACCTAATTTAATAAGCTTGTATTTATCTTTTTCTTATAGTTCTGACTTGTGTTTGAGAATTGAGAGGTCCATGTGATGTCATTATTCCATCTTATTGGCTGTCACGTAAGCATGTTAAGGCGTATCTGTTGAAAGTTTTAGCTTTCATGTTATTACAATATTATCTGTTTACGCTTAATAAATTTGATATATTTAAACTTGTATTTACAAATGTTATATATAGAGCTCACAAAACAAGCTCTTAACAAGCTTTGTAGAATATCCCCAACCTCAGACAGGTTTCTGCTACTGGAATCCTCAATGAGGTGCTAGGATATTCAATCATTAGATTAAAAATACCAGGACAAGCCCAGTATTTTATCTAATGTATAACTATTAAGTAAAAAATATGAACTTAGTTCAGTCCCATGTGGCTATTTACGTTAGATAGCTGGATTGGAAGATATATGGATGTCTGAAAATTTCGGATTTTCTATTTAATAGTTATACATTAGATAAAGTGCTGGGCTTGTCCTGGTATTTTTAATCTAATAATTGGATATTCTAGCACCTCACTGAGGACGCTAGTAGAAGAAACCGGTCTGAGGTTGGGAATATTCTGCAAAGCTTGTTAAGAGCTTGTTTTGCGAGCTCTATATATGATATTCAATACATTAATGTGAAATTTCTGATTATCATATATAACAATTGCATTTGATACATGATGTTATTTTATCCCTGAAAACAATTATTAATGATATCTTTAATCCCTCAAATGAAACAAAATACTGTAATATTATTTTACATAAAGATTCATTTCCTATTATATGATTAATTTCATCCAGGACACAGCAAATTTTTGGATTTCTTTATTTTTACTTTCCTTCCATTTCTGAAAACAGTTGTTTTAAAAATATTACTATTTATTTTCATCAAAACAATGAAAAATGTCAACAGTAAACTATAATGTTCAGTTTGTCATTTGGTGGAAAGTAATGTAACATTTGGTAACTGTATTTCCGTTGCTTTGGAGATGGATTTTTTACAATTATGATTAAACCATCAAACCATTAGACATCACATGACCACAATTCTTTATGCTTACAGAAGCTGTTTACACAGAGACAAAACTTTCCATACAATAGTACTGATATATGGAGAGTTCTGTCTCTGATTAAACACATTCTGAATTTCTCATATCTTCAGACACATTAAGCCTATCAGCTCCTCATTTTCTGGAAACTATTAAGATTAAGTAACGACTTTTGTTCACAAAATTTCTATCAATCAAAACTTCATAATTTTCCTAGCATAGTAATAAAAAATTATTGATATTTTCCTGTAAAGTAGCAATTTCATTTTCCAAGCAACAATATAAATATAGCTTTTTCCTTCAATATTGCCATTCTGCCTTTATTACATGTTATCAAAAAATAAAAAATCTTGAATTGTATCATTAATTAATTCAAACTGTTTTACAATGATCCTTATAATAACAAATATTAGAGCTTATTATAAAATGAATAATTTATGAAACCTTACAATCATAAAAAATTACAAATGTCAAATCTTCATTTTATTTAAATGATCTTAATTCATTTATTTTATTTCTGCTACAAGATTTATTTATACTTTATTAATTTTAAAAAATGTAAAAGATTCACCATGAAATCATAGTATTCCTTTGTGCATTTAACATTAATTTGGTGCACTTTATTCACAGATGCAAAATGGAAAAGATTCATCATGGAATCATAGTACTCTTTCAAGCATTTAACAATTTGGTAAATTTCATTCACAGATGCAAGAATCCTTGAATATCATAAGAATATATTATTATATCAATAACAATTTTTATACCAGTCTTTTTAATAAAAATATCCAAGTGATTATTAAATAAAATATTTTGCCTAAAATATATATCTATATAACCAACCTTTTGTATTTGAAATAACACGTAATTTTTAATTAATATTATATGATGTAATATTAATCCTCAGAAATTCATTATTAGCATTTTTGATACATTTTGAATATAATGTGATAAAATAAAGTGTTTAAAAGTGAACAAAAAATGATTAATTATAAACATAATCACAAATTCACTACTATTTGATAACTGCTTAGACATCTAAGTAGAAATCTTAGTATACTCTAATTCAAAAATTTTAAAAGTTAAAATATGTATATATTAAATTAACAAGTTTAAGATTTAATGATATTAAAACTTATTAAATTCCATCTATAGAAATTTTAAAATTAAGTAAATGCGAGATCATTTTATTTAGTTTATGGATTTCCTAGACAACTTAACTATTATCAAAATATCATAAAGGAATCTGTAGAGATTCTAATCAAGCAACAGATTATCTAGTGAGTTTATTAAGACTTTCAATTTTGTTACTGAAGTCATACTTTGACACCATTAATTCTATGATTCATAATTTGTATTTGTCCACATTTGAATAGATCAGTAGCCGATAAATTTATAAATCTGATAGAGCACAATAATCATGAATTGTCTTGAATTTGTTGATGAGACTCCAGTTGTGTCTAGAAAAATCTAAATGACTTTACTGATGGATTTGAAAAAAGAAATTTAGTTGGAATCATAAGAATTCCATTTTTTAAATCATAATTCTTAGATTGTACAATGTTGGTTGAATTTTAGGATTTCTGAGACATTTGGTGGAGGATCTCAAAGAAATCAGCTTAAGTGTGCTAATAATATTTTAATTCCAGAAGTTTAGTGGGAGAACTTTCTCTCCAAACAGGAACACAATGTTTACCAGTGAAATATGTTTATGTAAAGGAAGCTATTCGTAAAGTACTTGCATCATTTTAGCAATATTCTTTTAAAATCATATCAATACATTTATAAAAATAAAAAAAATTAAATATTTTCTTTTTAGTCATTAAAAAATTATCTCTTTATTTTTGGAAAAAAAAATAAAATGCTATGACATATTCATTCTTGTTATTTACCAAATGTAAATAGGAAAGCTAACGAAAATCCTATAAGGCTTTTTTTTTTTTTTTAATTTTCTTAGAATACCTATGTATTTTACAAATCAGTGCTCAACTCAGGCTACCAGCCAGTAATAAAATGATTTTCAGATATGAGATTAATTGTGAATAACCAATAAATAGTGTCTGACCAAAAGTATCTCATGCTGCCTTATAGAATAAGACGCCAATAAAAACTATGCAACTGTTTTTGATAAAATTTGTTCAGTCTTCGCTTAATTCCTTTTTGTTTTTTACTTATGCTGATAATTAACCCTTTCATGCCATTGTTCTCATTGTAATAATGAGATTATGTGATTTGTACAACTCCAAATCAATTCTTTATTTCCTAGCATAGTAATTCAAACACGTTTTTTGTATGCAAGTACATAAAAGCTATGTGTTGAAAAAACAGCAATAAATAGTTTTTGAATAATGAAAATCCTTATTGTGTACTTGCATAATGCAGTTCAATTAATATTAAGTCACTATGGAACTGGAGTTGAGACAAGAGTTTCATGTGAAAAATGTTTGTATACTTGGGCAGAAGAAAAGCTGCTCTTAATAAATGTGGAAAAAGCAAGAAAAAGTAGTCTAAAACTGGCCTACCTTACAAAATGTCATTACATCATGAAAAAAATAGTTATAATATCAATAATGTTAAATGTAGCAAAGCAGAAAGTAGTGATATTAATAAAGTAATATATTGTAATGGTCGGAAGGTATTTCTCTTTTTGAGAGTATATATGTATTTTTTTGAATCCTTTATTGATTTTATACTTACTTTCCTGATCCTAATAGCTTCTACTAAATATAGCACTGAATGGGTCTAATTAATTTGCTTAACCGATGTAGTCTTGCATATTTATCAATTAAAATTTTTTTTTTTAAATTAAAAAAAGTTTTGAATACCTTTTGATCATACACCCAAGCAAGGGATAGAATATTATTGATAGATTAATTACCAATCATATCCATAACTAGACAGAGACTGCACGAATGTACAAATCTCAATCATTTTTCCTGATCACAACACCTCTCCATAACTGCTGGGATACGTCAATCCTCCAAAGGCTATTTATTTTTTTGAGATAAATCTCAGGCGCCATCTGGTCATGTAAACTTTATATAACTGGAATGCCCTGGATGAAAGGCATAATGGAACCCAGTGCTTGGAAAATAACCCAGACTAGTTCCAACTCTATAAGATAGGGGACCTAGCACACAAATCAACAAAACATATCAACTTGCTCAATTTTTTTAATAATGGAGATGCAGGTAAAGAAAAAAGAACAGACCAAGTAATCTTTAATAACTACTTTTTATTCTATACACATGTACACAAGCATTTTAATATTTCCATTACACATATATTTAACACCAAAAAAAAAAATAAACATATAATAATAAATAATAAACAAAAATAAATATGGTTTAGTAAGATCTAATTAATCACATACTTCTTCAATTATGTAATTCTAACATTAGTAATCTCAATAGTCCTTCCTTCATATTAGTTCATTTATACTTAATAATGTCTAGATATTTACTGATAAAGTTCAATATATTTATCTAGGTTTTAACTTGGATGTGACATATCTATTTGTGACCATTTTGGATGATCATACCTTCACGGTCCGTGGGCATCTAAATTCATGATGTTCCTTCCATTCTTCATGCCTTGCCATTTGCTCATCAGCTTTGGTTCCTTTTCCGGACTTTGGAACAGCAATAGAAAAGAATATAAATAGCAGAGTCCTACATTATAGATGAGACATTGATGGCAGGAGAGATTGACGGAGAGGATACAAGGGAACGAAGCTCAGATGGGCATTCTTGAGGTTTTCTTAGCAATGCATGGTGTTATTTAGTAGATTATTAATTTTACAGTCCATTGCATATTTTGTTAATAAACTGCAGTCTTCTGTTTCTTGGTCTCCTCTCAGACAGTCTACGGTAAACTTCAAAAATAACTGCTAAACTCAAACTCTGCAAGCCACACTCCGAGCAATTGTCCCAGCAGATTAATGGATTTTACTCTCTCTTAACTTGAACAAAAAAAAAAATTTAACTAGCCACTAAACTATCTAACCTGCGGTTTTTATAGACTTCCCTCCCTCCTATTGTTGACCTTTATTCATTTTTGCTTTTTTTTTTTAAATTAAATGATTAATCTTATCTTTTTTTAGATTAATCTACTATCTTATTGGCCAGGAATTTTCCAAAATTTAATTGCATTTCTGCCAATGAAATAGTTTACAAAGATTACTTGTCATTAATTATTTTATTTTCTTATTTCTAATTTGGAATTACATTTTATTTCATTTGCTTCAATCACCATTATTTTATAACGTATTTCTTTTTCTTTCTACATTTATTCTTTCTTAGAATTTTATTACTAAAGATAAAAAGAAGAGAGCAGCTTCTAAATCTTAATTTAAAACTAGAATTAGATTTTCTTTTCCCCACCCTTGCAATTCAATTAACAAAACTCTACCAATTTTCTTCCCTTGCTCTTATCTTATTGATCTACTTGTATTTAGTTTATGTTATTGTATTTTAAGTATAAATATGACCTACACTTTATTTGTTAAATTCTTCTCTTTCATTTATTACCTTTCTTTATTTTTTCTCATTTCAATGAATTATAAACAAGTACATATAATGCATATATATATATTGAACCATGTGGGTAAAAATCGCTATGAATCTCTAATTTAGTATCTCAATCCTAACTCCGGCTGCATTTTCATTATTGCAGCATACCATAGATAGATGAACCACCAATGGTACCTATAACCAGACAAAGGCTATACAAAGTATAGCCTGCAGCCACATTTTCAGGCTATAGAACTCCTCGGCTGCTAAATTCAAACCTCTACCATCCAAAGCATTTTTATTTGTTTTGAGTTAAAACTTCAGATGCCAGCTATACAATCTAGTGCTTGATATATCCCAAGCTATCTCTTTCTCAATTGTGGGAAAGATAAAAAAAACTTTAATACATTTATCTATAAATTTACCTATTAGTGGCCAATTATAAAAAGAGAACTGACCAAACAATAATTAAGCAAACAAATAAATTATTTAAACATACTTATAATTAAAACACCCTAAAATAAAACACATTATAAATTTAAATATACATGCACACATTGAGATCTACTATAATAGAAATTCAAAAAAACTTAAAAGCTTTACACACCTTAAAATATGTTATGACAAGATTTAAAAATACGCACACACATTATAATATAAAATCATGGAATAATTTATAGAAGCAACTCTAAGATTACTATGGCTGTGGCCATTAGACTTTATTAGAGTCTTTTATTCCAACATGATTCAGTCTTTAAATTGGAATAATAAAGTTTATAGTTACCTAGGATTTTTGCGGATTGCACATTACACTTCTGGAGACACAATTCATTGCCTTCTCTTGCTATGTTGATCACCAACCGATTGGCTTACCTTTTCCCATTAATGGTTTTGCTTCTTGCTGATTTTCCACATTTCAATGGAAGAGAGAGAGGTATGTGAATTTTCAGATCATAAGGGGAATATGATTTCTAGATGGAGAACTTCTAATGTTCCATAGTACTGGGATTAAAAACTGGCCGCACACTTTAATTACTGTCTAGCACTGCATAATGCTAGGTTGCTCTTTGATAAATGTTATACACACCCGCATGCTGGAGATGTTAACGGCCCTCACTGTCTTCTCTTCTTTGAAAGCTCTTACACAGTAGCAATAACGAATACGATGGTACTATAATGTTAAAATAATGAATGGATTTCTCAGTCTTTTTATATGCTTCTTCCTTATTATTCTTTTAGTTATCATTCTCCGATCTGATTTAATTAATTGATATTTCTTTAATTAATTTTCCGCTATGTTTTAATCTAAATTTTTGCTTAGATTAATGTTTTGATAAGATAACAGTTTTGAATCCTTTTTTCTTTGTCTCTTCAATGAATGTAATTAGAGTTATTATTTCCTTTCTTTTATTTATCATCCAAGCAATCATTAAGTGGATTTAAATTTACAAGCTTGCTTTTTACGTTTTGATTCAATTTTCATTTTTACATTTCCTTTTTTTTATTTAAATTTATAAAAAAAAAAGCTAATTTTTAACTTTTTACTTAGAGTTAATCCCCCCCCCCCACCTTTCTTACTTGCTCTTTATTACTAAACCTTCTTTTATTTTGTTAAACGACAAGATGACACAACACTTTATTTTTTGGCAAATTGAGTAAAAGGAAACTTTTTAAAACATTTTGTAACTTATATTTCTCGCTTATTTAAAATTTAATTATTTGTTTTAAAATTTAATCTGATCATTTATTAATAAATGATTCCACGTGTACCGCAAAATGTGCGTTCTCAATCACACGTTCGTTAGTGGTACAATATATATATTTGAGAGCATTACAATATATATATATATTCCTAAATATAGGTGCATAAAATATGCAAACTTTGCTTGATTAGTCTTCTGAAAGTTGAATGTAGACAATGCTGATACAAAAGGTGATCAAAATACTTAAAATTGAAATATCTGTTCTTAATGAATGATTGTAAAGTATTGAATTCATTATTAGGACTAACTTGATATCTTATAGTTTTGGAATTTCTATATACTTTGTGTGATGATACCTGTACTTATTTATTAGTGCTTATATTCTAAAAATAGATTCAAAAAGTTCAGTGAATATTTTTTTATTTTTATCCTTTTTTGTTTTTATTTTTCATTAATACCAATAAAAGACTCTTGGGGCGGGGGGGAGTAATGCTTATGTTGTTAGGAACAATTAATATTGGTTCCAAATTAAATTAGAAATAATAGTATTGCCTCTAAATCATCTATTATTAGTGAATTGTTGCTAACACATAGAAGTGACTAACACAAACATTTTAAGTAAAAAGAAATCATTTAAAACAATTTGAATATATCTACAATCAAAATAATGGCCTCTTATAGACTATTAAGACTCAAAAAAAAAAAAAAAACGATTATGAATCAGTAACACTTTAATGTTAAAATAAATATCCTATTAAAAAGTAGACCCTATTTTAATATATTGATAGATAATTTAATGTTTGTTCTTTACAAACAATTGTTATTCCAACAGCTATAAAACACAAATACTGTCTAATCAGAATTTCAATTTGTGTCAGAGGCATGTAGTAGTTACAACTAAGTTAATTCCCAAGTACACTAAAAAGAAAATAGCTTCACTATTTTCCTATGATTTTATTATTGAGTTCTTGATTTTAAAAAACTGACATTCTCTTATCAACAGAATAAAATGAATAACAATAATTGTATTATTAGTTGCATAAGGAAATTATGCAATGTGAAAACCCCAAGTGGCAGGTTAAGTACAACAATTCCACTCAATTGACCAAATTGGTTTTTTTTATTCCTTAGCTCATGAGTTTGTTGCTATGCTAATGTAAAAATCACACAAAGAAATAAAATAAACATGAAATTGTAGAGATAATATAGGAATTATTATTAAATAGAAATTCAATAAATGACAAGAAGACTTAAAGAAAGATTGGTAAATTAAAACTACAAAAAAAATAGATTACAATAATTTGCCAATCATGGTCTTAAAATGATATTATAATTTCACTAAATTCATGTTAAACAAGAGTGTGAATTAGTTTCAACTTTATTTTGTTTTTATAATAGTGGTCTTAAGGAAATGTTTACAAGCAACTTCATAGAGTAGGCATTAAAAAATGATATAGATTTAACAATAAAATTTTTAATTTCACTTGATTAAAATCAATTCTCTTTAATTTACAATATGATCTAAAAAATATTCTTAAGAGTCAAAAATGCTAGATGTTTTATTGATCAGTGGTTACAAAAAGTTTAGTGACTTTTACATGAAATTATTATTAGCTTGAGAATATGATTCAAATTAAAGATCTTGATATTTTAAGAAAAAAGACAGGTTGAGATGATAGCCGCAAGAACTGTATTCTGGAGCTCTGGAACCAAGGGTTGTCTCGAATCGAAGACCTTCGCTTACAGGAGCGTGACTGACATCGGAATTGCGAGATTGTTTTACAGGCCACAGTCGCATCGTTTGGCATTTGGGAGAACATTATTCTCCTACAAAAACGCCACTGTGTCAGCTTCTGTGGTCGGCAACTGGCACAATTTAAAAATCTGCTTGTCTTGTTTCGCCATTTTATTTCTCTCATAGATTTTCTTGCAAAAACATGAGTTTCGACGTGATCTCGGGCAAATCGTGTTCGGCTCTACTCTTTGCCGATGTTTTGCACATTCCAAATGGTGCAGGGAAGAGTGGGGACGGTGTGACAATACTTAGTAAGTCAGACTGTGTGATTTAAGTAGAAATAAAATTACTCTGTTATGGAGATTTCAAAAATTATGACTACTTGAAATTCAACTACCCTCAGATGATACGGTAGCCAACTGTGAATTATACGAACTCACATAAAGTGTCGCGAAGCAATAAACAGACTAATATTTCTGTGCAATCCCATCAAGTGGCCTCCAATGGCTAATACAATAGAACTGTTGTATTAGCCATAAGTCCGCCGCGTAAACGGCATTTTTGTGTGTTTTTGCACATCAGCGGCAAGTCAGACTGCGTGATTTAAGTAGAAATGCAATTACTCTGTTATGAAGATCTCAAAAGTTGTGGCCACTTGAAATTCAACCACCTTCAGACGATACGGTAGCCAACTGTGAATTGTGCGAATTCGCATAAAGTGTCGTGAAGCACTAAACACGCCGTAATATTTCTGTGCAACGCCATCAAGCAGCCTGCAATGGCTAATACAACAGAACTGTTGTATTAGCCACAAATCCAGCCGCATAAATGGCATTTTTTGTGCTTTTGCACATAAAGAACGCCATCAAGCAGTCGTGCCCAGCTATCAGACAAAAACCATATTTTATTTTAGCAATATAACTAACTCAATTAAATTAGTCATATAAACAGCAATTCTGCCAAATATATTAAATAAATCAGATGTCGACACAGCTTTTGCTATAATATAAAAACATTGAAAATTTTTATTTAAGGATGCTTCGTAATTTTCTGAAAATATAATGATTATGTTTTTCAGCTTTTCAATCTGATGATACTGAATCTATTGAGGCTACATCTTCATTAGGATAAAGTCTAACAGCTAAAGAATTTACTAGAAAGGTACTTAGTATTGAATTTGAGAATAATTTTCAGGAGACACTGATATTCTTTACATTATAAAAAATACCTTGAAGAAATTCTAAAATAGTGCAAAATCTTCTGCTTGATTATAAGAGGATACTTAAAGATAGAATACATTGAAAAACTATAACTAGACAAAATGATGACATTTTCCAAACAAAAGGCTTGTTGCACCAGAGATTAAATATATATATATATCAGATAGATCGAGATGAGGACATCGTTGCAAAATTCATTCTTAACTTTTAGATCTTCTTTGTATCATCACACACCCATGTGCTTTTTTTTCTTCTATAGTTAAAATGTTTAAATTTATTCATAAATGCTAAGGAATAAAATGTATGATTAATGTTTTATTTTTAGGATACAACTATATATATTTATATGATGGATGACTATTTCTTACCCTTTATTTTTGATTTTAAAAAATTCATATTTTGTAATACTCTACAAATTTATATATTATTTTTAAAAAAATAATAATTTAAGATTGAAAAAAAAAAAAAAGAATGTTCACTTAAATAAATTTTCATAAATTATCTATAACTCTTACCTCATCATGAATCACTTTGGGTTTATTTTTATCCTTTTCCCTGTTTCGCATAGTTAGTGACTCTGAAGCATGTTTCAGAATGCATTCATCACTGCAATATACAGACCCAGCTCGAGCTTTCCTCTCACAATTTTGTACTATACATTGGGATTCTTGTTTCTTCTCCAGATGCTTGGATGATCTGAAATTCTGACACAAAAGTATACATGTAACAAAATCTGTGTGTACATATATATAAATATTTAGATATGCATATAAATACATAATTAAAAATATCATTATTTGCAAAAACTAAAAGCTTAAGTCATTCAATTTTCTTTAAATATGAATGATTTTACTAATTTATTTTCATGTATTGAAATTATACTATTAAATCTAACATCCCAAAATCTTTTGTCTTGAATGTGAATTATACTAAATACCATAAGTAAATCACATCATAATAAAGAATTATCTGCAATGGCACTATATGTTATATTAATCATCGTGAAAAAAAAAAAGGGTGTGAAATACTCGCCATAAAGCTTCTGGCCAGAACTTTTCATATACAAATTATTTTTTAAACATTAAGAGTACTTTAAAATTTATAATTTTTTTCTTGACTTTATACCTTAGTTCAATATAGTTTAATTACATTATATTTAAAAAGTTTGTGTTTAATTTTTATATAAACAACAAACTTAATGAAACTATTTTAAAATATTTCTATGAAATAATAAAGATTTAACTGTAAAGTCAAAACATAATCAATACATAATATATAAACTATTGAAGAAAATTATAATTGGAAGGAAAGGCAAAATAAAAAAAATAAAAAAATCAATGAAAATTTAGTAATGGGAACAATTTTGTGATGGATAAATCCATATACAAAATAATAGCTTTCAATTTATATAAAACAAGAGTAGCAAAAATAATATTGCCTAATTTATATTTATTTACTACAATTCTTCTACCAATAAAAGCTGATTCAATCAATCAATAAATAAAAAAATTGCTATGAATATGTATATATATATGTAAGAATTAATATTTCTCTATTATCCATTAACAAAAGCAATCTTCCTCTAATGCACAAACAACAAACTTTACTGCTATAAAAAGTGTCAAGTCAATGAACAAGATAAACAATTATGGCAAATTTATTTTCACAAAATAACTCACACACAAAAAAAATCAAAAGCAATTGTTTTATATGTAGCAATATCATAATCACTAAGATGTTTATAAATCTATTTTTAGAGATTGTTAGTTATTCCGGTGTATGCTAATTAATGGATAATGATAAAGAAATAAAAATCTTGATAAGAGTATTTAAAAATATATAAAAAAAACATTGCACAAAAATATTAGAAATTTATAATATTATAAAAAAACAAAGATGAGAAACATAAAAGTAGAATATTTTAAATTATATTTTTAAGAAATAAAAAAATTTCTGAAAGCAGAAAATACGAAATACCACTTAATAACTACAGAGAAAAAAAAATTACATCAAAAATCTTTAGATAATAAATACAAATGCTGAAGAAAATACAAATACAGGGAATTTAATGTGTTATTATAAATGAAAAAAAATATTTTGATTTAATGTATCTATGTGAAGTTATCTAATTAGAAGATAGATGGGAGATTGACGTACATACACAATAGCTATCTATGACTAAATAATATAATATTTGATCACAATTGATGATGTTTGCCACCGCTTGCTATAGAACTGCATCATAAACTTTAATGAGCTCTTCATATCATTAAGATACAGAATAAAAAATTTTGAATGGTAAAAAATATGATTAAAAAAAAAGCAAGAACTTATTGAATCAAGAGATATGATTGTGTTATAGATAAAGAAAATGAAAATATGAAAAGAATATATATAAAGTTGAAAAAATTATAACTGTGCTCAGGAAATTATAAGATTCTAGTAAATTATTAAAAGTTATGATTTCAATTAATTTATGATAGATATATAATTAAGGATAGAGTCTTATATTTTTAATACACTAAGCACATTTTTTAAGTTTATAATTATATAAAACATAAGAAGATACAACTGAAACAATGAAGGCTATTAACAATATAGAAAGTTAATATATGTTTTCATGATTTTGAAAATGATGAATTATTTAAAATTTTGTATATAAACAGAAAATATTTCTAAGTTTTAAGGAATTTCTATTAATTATTTATATAAAAATTTGTTTATATACAAAAAAAATCAATATACAAAATTTAACAAATCAACATTAAACAATTTGGGATTAATCATATAATAAAATATATATATAAATTTAATACATCAAATAAGGCATACTAATTAATAAATACTTTTGCATAATTATATATAATACCAGTAAGATACACTTAGTAAAAATTATATCTTTATGAAGTGAATAAAAAATTACCAGGTGTATAAAAACACAATAACCCCATTTAAAAAGACAAACAGTAATAATCAAAATATTAATTATCAACAGCCACATGTGATCAATTATACCACTATCAATTTTCAAATATCCTAACTTCATAGTATTTTTAAAATTGAACAGATATCCATCTCAGTATATTCCTAAATATGTCTCTTTTACAAAAATCAAATTAGTTTGAATTTACCTTACATAATAAATTTTATGCCCCTCCCCCCTTTTTTTTTTTGGAGTTTACTGATATCCAACTACACATAAACTAAACTTAAGTAATTTTATTTCTCTGTTTCTTACAGTCTATGGTTGTTGTTTTTTTTTCTACTTTTTTATATAAATATATTTTATATAAATAATTCTTAAAATAATAAGAAAACAAATTTATTCTATTATAATTCCTGATTGTAATTTTTCTTAAAGAATGCATTTAATTGCACTCAATTACCATGCCTAAGAATATTTTGTGTGGTATTCGTCTATAAAGTGTTCATATACATGTTGTAGCACTGGAAAACATGAAATAATTGGAGGATTACAACTTGAACAAAACAATTTTCTTTCAAATGTTAAATATTTCAACTGTCAACTCATTTGCTTTATATAAAAAATTTAAGCAGTCAAAAAAAATTCGACACCTGAAATTTTTAAAACCACTCGTTTACAAATCCATACTTAAGAGGAAAAACTCATAACACCTGAAGCTACTAATAATGACAGTAACAATAATACAGCTGAAAAAAAACTTGAGATAATTATTTTTATTTGCTTTATTTCTTTTAAATGTTCATTTGGAAATGCAATTATACCATGAGAAAATACGTTTCTAATGCGCTGTATAATTTTACCGCAAGTAGCATTTAAGTTATAAAACTGCATGTAGCCATTGAAAGTTAATAATATTATCACAATTGTGTAAACAAATAACTTAATCTGTAAAAATCAAAAAGTATAAATAATTCATTAATAAAAACGTAAATTCAAGTAGTTCATTATCCGATTTATTAATAAAAATTTATTATTCCCTACTAACATGAATTCATAAAGTCTCCATTAAGTGATACATAAAGTGAGTACCAGGAACAAACATGGCTATTAAGTACTTACAGACAACATCAAAAATTGACTTGTGGAAGAAAAACCCAAATCTTATAAATCACTTTACTGAACAGATTGAAATTTCCATAATATGTACTCTAGTTTTGTGCAAGACCAGAACTGGAATCTTCTTGTCCATAGTTTTGGAAAATAATAATTTAAGATTTAAAAAAAAAATAATAATCACAAATAGAAAGATATTCATATCTCTTAAAAAAGACAGTAAGAAGAAATATAAAACAAAACTATTGTTTATCTTTTGTTTTCTTTGATATCTATTTAGATGAGTTGCTGAATGATTAAAAGTGATAGTTAGTCAGCAAGTTATAGAGCAGATTTGTGTTTTTATAAACTTGAATAATATGATGAAAAGATTAAGAATTGCAATGTTTACAATAATAGATAAATAAACATTATTCTGAAGTTCCTTAATGTTAAAATTAAGAAAGGAGTTTGTTAAACGATTTATTTATTAATATGTACAAAGAATTAAAGTAAAAAAAAAAAGACTACTCAATACTATATGGATCAGAATAATAGAAAAAACAAATTACATGAGAAAAATATAAAATTCATGAAAACCACAAGTGAAAAAACTTTTATTCATTGAAGAAATTAACAAATGAAGCTGAAATGAGCACCTACTTAGAGCAATTATTCAATGTGAGAGAAAAAAGTTCAATTATAAATTATATTATTGGGTATGAAACCAATTTTAATGGTACGCAAAAAACAAATGATTCCAAAAAGTGATCAGCATTGATGTGTAGAATATTCTGATTTTGATTTAGTAAATAATTCATTGGCTTTCAACAAAACTGTATTAATATTTACTTTGAATTGCTTCCTACTGTCAAACTTTCTTATGTGAATTGTTTTATTCATACATAAAAAAATTACACATGAAATAATTTTAATTGAGTCCTCTAAAAAGGCATCATCAAATAGCTTTAGCAATTTTAAAATGTGCATTACTATGCAATGGATCTGCAAACTAAGCTATTTCAATTATAAGCTATCGAAGAGAAAATGTAAACAAATAAAAAACAATAAAATTCACAAATTTTATGATACTTGGCAGCCATTTTTCTTGTCTGAGTGCCAAATGCAATTATATATATTAATAAAATTTCTTTGGTTTATGTTCAAAGTGCATATATTTCATTTTTCCTTTATTATCCTTTCCGAATTTGATTTACTGTATTTGGCAATGAAATATTTTCTGAGCATAATATTAAAAGTATTTTAGAACATATTAAAAATTGAAATCATTTCAAAAACGCCAAAATAATTTGAGAGATTCTAATTTCTTGATAACAAGATCATTATTATGTTTCTATAAGAGAAGTTTTTTTTTTTTTGGAGAGGGGATATTGCCTAGAGTGTATTTAATAACTATGAAAATGAGACATTTTGCTATTTACTTTATTTTAAAAATTAAAATATATTTAATTAGTTTTGGCGGCAGAAAGGAGTTTGCTATTAACTGAAAGGAGACCCTTTGATTCCTCTTGGAGGTCTTAAAAAAACCGAGCAGGGCAAATTCCTAATGTCCACTCCATACGTTTTTGTCGTTGCAGCTGTTATTACTAAGTGATTATTCATATACTATACGAACATGGATGGGCTGCTCACCAACACGCATTAGCCAGCGTGGTGAGTTTATTGGCTTTTTACCTCTGAGTTTACGATCAAGAAACACCATGGTCTTTCTTCTCAGTGCCTGATAAGGCAGAATGAATGTTTGTGTAAATGATAAATATTTTCCCAATACATATATACAATTATGACAGACAAAAATAAAGCATGGCCCTTATTCCCAGGAGGCTGTAAAGTCACCAACCAAGGCAGCGGTTGGTGGCCGAAGGCGGAGGGTGCTAAGAATCCCTTGATTGCGGACCCAGGCTGCCATTTGATGACGACTTTTTATTTAGGTACTTAAAACTGCAGATCACTTTCAAGTGAAGGAAGATTGCAAGAATTAGAAGAAGAACTGTCTTATATTAAATGGGACATTATTGGACTTTGTGAAGTTAGAAGAAAAGGAGAAGAAACAATTGATTTAAAAAGTGGACATATACTCTATTATAAAGGCACACATATTGGAAATACAAGTGGAGTAGGAAATAAAAAATGGAAGAACAATATTGTGGAGATTGATGATGTATCGGACAGAGTGGCAAGATTAGTTATACAACTTAATAGCAGATACCAAATGCAGATAATTCAGGTTTATGCCCCAACAAGTTCTCATAGTGATGAAGTAGTAGAAGATTTTTATATGGATGTACAAAAGGCTTTTGATCAGAGTAAACACATTTTAAAATTGTTATGGGAGACTTTAATGCTAGTATTGGTAGACAAATGAAAGATGAAATTGCTGCAGGTAATTTTGGTTATGGTAATAGAAATGAGAGAGGACATAGACTTGTGGAGTTTGCAGAAAAAGAAAAACTTTATATTATGAATTCATTTTTTGAGAAAAATGTTAAAAGGAAATGGACATGGAAGCATCCAAATGAAGGTACAGCAGAATTGGATTATATTTTGACTAACAGAAAATACATATTTCAAGATTGTAATGTTCTTAATAAATTTAACACAGGAAGTGATCATCGATTAGTAAGGTGTAAATTACGTGTTAATGTAAAACTAGAAAGACAAAAATTATTAAGAAAAACAATATTTACAGTTGATATTCCTAATCTTCAGAAACATTCTAATGAATTTAAATTAGAACTTACAAATAGTTTTCAAGTGTTAGGAGATTTTGAACATGATACAGATTTGAATGAAATTAATATGAAAATAACTGATACACTTTTAAAAACTGCAACAAACATAGCTAGTAGAAAAAAGCAGCAATTGACTAATAAAATTTCTACTGAGACTAGAGAATTTATGAAGAAAAGAAGGAATATGAAGATATACAAAAATGATGTATTAAAAAGAATTGAATATCTCGAATTTTGTAAAATGGTACGAAAAAGAGTTGAAAATGATATAAGAAAGTATAACTGTGAAATAGCAAGGAAAGCTGTAGAAGAAAATAAAAGTCTCAAAAATGTTAAACAACATTTTGGTATTGGTAGGAAATTTATATCTGCAATAAGAAAAAAAGATGGAATTATTACTAAAAAGAGAGATGACATCATGAAATTGGTAGAAGATTTTTATCAAGAATTATATAGTAATAAAGAACAAGTACCTCCTATATCTATTACATCTTCCGAATTGCCCAGAATTTTAAATGAAGAAGTGAGACATGCAATTAAGTGTATGAAGAAAGGAAAGGCTCCAGGAAATGATGGAATTATAATTGATATATTAAAAGAAGCAGGTGAAGAAATAGAAACAATTTTAGCAAAGTTATATACCAAATGTTTAAATGATAAAGATGTACAGGAAGATTGTAGTAATAATATTAATATTTAAAAAAGGTGATAAAGAAGATATTAGAAATTACAGACCTATCAGCCTTTTATCAGTTTTATATAAAATTTTTACCAAGATACAACTCGTCTACAGAGAACTTTGGATTTCCACCAACCAAGAGAACAAGCTGGATTTAAAAGTGGTTTTAGTACAATAGATCATATCCAGGTATTGAGAGAAGTCATAGAAAGGACAAACGAATATGAGTTGTCATTATGTTTTGGATTTGTAGATTATGAAAAGGCATTCGATTCTATACACATTTCTTCAGTGATTAAAGCATTGGATCATCAAGGTATAGATCCAGGATATTGTCATATTTTAAAGAATATTTATAAAAATGCAACAGCAACAATTAGATTACACAATGATACTGGAAAAATCAACATTGAGAAAGGTGTAAGACAAGGTGACTCCATATCTCCAAAACTCTTTACAGCAGTGCTGCAAGAAGTATTTTGTGGATTAAAATGGGAAACTAAAGGAGTGAAAGTAAATGGAGAGTATTTAAGTCATTTAGATTTCGCAGATGATGTAATTGTTTTTGCAAATAATGCTTCAGAGCTGCAGGAAATGTTGCAGGAGTTAGCAGATGAAAGTAGAAAAGTAGGACTAAAGATAAATGTTAAAAAGACTAAAGTAATGTTTAATCGATTTGCTCAAAATATGAAAATAAAGATTGATTATGAAGAATTAGAAGAAGTTAACAGTTACAAATATCTTGGTCAGATTATTAATACAGATGGAAACATAATGGAGGAAATTAATCATAGACTTAAACTTGGTTGGAGTGCTTTTGGAAGAAATAACTTGATACTAAAAGGAAATATGCCTATGTGTTTGAAAAGGATGGTTTTTAACAAATGTGTTTTACCAGTTCTTACTTATGGATCTGAGACTTGGACACTTAATAGAAGAGCAATACAGAGACTTCAGACCACTCAAAGGAGTATGGAGAGATGTATGTTGGGAGTAACAAGAAGAGATCGAAAACGCAATGTATGGGTAAGACAACAAACAGGTGTTACTGACCTTATTGAAAAAATTAAAAGATTGAAATGGAGTTGGGCTGGACATATTGCTAGAAGAGATGATAATAGATGGACAATTGAAATTTTAAACTGGATTCCAAGAGATTGTAAAAGACCCAGAAAGAGACCACATGTGAGATGGATGGATGAAATAAGAAAATGTGCAGGGGTGTTGTGGAGAAGAGAAGCTAAAGATCGGAGAAGATGGATTAAACTTGGAGAGACCTTCATCCTGCAGTGGATTGATAATGGTTGATGTTGATGATGATGAATTAGTTTTACTTTCTCATTCCTATTGCTTCAGTAAATGCATGAGCGAACACATACTCAATAATATATATATAAATCGTCGCCTATAATATTATTTTTTAAAATTTTGTTTATTCTATAATCTTGATTTATATTACTAATAATTATATATATAAAATGTTAAAAAGTATTGTACACTTGCAGTTCAATAAACATAATGTATTCTATTCTAATCACAATTAATCAACAAAAGGTGTGCAATTATATACTACCCATTGAACTAAAGGAGGGCTTGAAATAAAATATAACATAATTTGCAGCTCCACTATATACTTGTAAATGATTTAAATAAGTCTGATATGAGTGGAATAAATTTTAAAAAAATATATCAAATAAATAAAAATTAAGTAAAGTTATGTTAAAAGCAAGAAAAAAGTGTTATAATTGTTTTGTAGTAAATCAAATTGATTTATATAAACTGATAAAAGCGATATGACAGTGCACAAATTGAAGCCAAAATGTAAATAATTATCAACAAAAAAAAACTAAAAAAAATACCTTAAATCGTTTTCTTTTTTTCATCATATCTTGATCTGATTTTGAATTTTTGACAAAAGATAATTGAAGCTTAGCATCTTTATTATCAGATTTTGTTGTTGATTTCAGCAATTTCTGTTAATAACAATTATATTAATATGAATAAATAATAACAATAAATAAAAAAAAGGAAAAATATATAACAAATTTAATTAGAAGTTTTTGTTACCTTATTAATTTGATCTGACAAGTCTATACTGTTTTTCTGTTTTACTTCTTTTCTTTCAAACTGAATCAAATCATTATTTATTTCATCAGATTGTACTTTTTCTAAAAAAAAAAAAAAACAAAACCCAAAATGATAGAATTTCATGTTTAGGGGAGAGGAGCTTTTAAAACAGTTTTTTTCTGACACTTATAAATGACTTTTAAAAGATTGCTTACCATTGCATCGTGGGCACGTCCACTCTCCACTTTCTTTCTCCATCTGCCGTCCCTGCGAGCGTGACACTCCCACGCAATCTCCATGAAACCATTCTTCACATTTATCACAGCAGATCATGAATCTATAAAACATAAACAAATGATAGACATTCATATTTCAGATATTTATTTTATGATGTGTATATATCAAAGCAATATATCACAACCATTGCTTATATTTAAATTGCATTTGAAACGAAAGTGACAACTTCTGTCAATTGCATATTAAATGTCAAAAGAATCATATATTGCTTTAATTAGACATATATCATCATTTTGCCAAAAAAAAATAAAAATACAGCTTATAATTGGGATCATTATTAAATATAATTAATTCAGTGCCAATATATAATACTCAATAAGGAAGATGACTTCATCCTCAAACCTTACAGCTTTTGGAAAATAGCAAGCCATTAGCAGAGTAGCATATGTATAAATCATATTTACTCAATGTATAGAATGCAAAAATAATGCTAAGAAAGTCAAAAAACAGCTTGAGAAACCTATTTAGCAATACTACCAGATATTGATTGATTACTCATACTTATAGAGACTAAAGTTTACAAAAAAAGAAAAAAAAGAAGAGTACACCTATCACATCCATACATTTCTATTTATTAACTAAAAAATAATATGCAATATTTTGAATTGAAATATTCTACACTCTTCTTCAATGTGGGATTTTGGATATTTATAACTATTTTCAATTTAAAAACACATTAAAAAAAAAAAAATTCAAAATTTACAAATTTTAGTAATAGTACAGCATAGTCAAATTTAAATCAATAATCCAGCAGGCCCCTTGGATAAAATAACATCATAATCTAGAGACATTTATTTTTAAATTCAAGATATGTACTTAACCACAAATATTTATAGAGACACTGTTTTTCTTTTAACAGACATAAAACTGTAAGTACAATTTGGCAGAATGAAAAAAAAACTTTCATGAAAATGGTATTATAATTGAATGTTTTGCCTAGATACAAATACAGATAATAGGTAGTGTATATAGATGCAATATGATTAAACCAATACTTTTGGTCCTGTAGTCTTATCAGACTAGCTATTTTTCTGGATTAAGGTAAACATAAATTCAACGATATACTTTTTGTATACTATCATATAATTTGCTGTTTTTAAAATATTCATATGCTTCTGAAATGTATATAAATATTAAACAATTATTAATCGTAATATCTACAGTTTTGCCTATATATTTATAAACATATCTATATATTAAACTTATTTTAAACAACAATATAAAATTTTAAAATATATGCTTAATTTTATATCACTATAACATGATCAATTAATTTTTTTTTAATGCAATTTTATTATAATGCATTACAATTATTAATGCTAATTTCTTAACATTTTTATGATATGGTAATCAAAAAAATTAACAATTAACTAAATTATTTGCCTTCATTGTTTATTTAAAATGCAGATCAGCATAATGATTTGACCTTTTCCTCTAATTCCTACAATATTTTCTAAGATTTAGCTATTAGATCAACCCTTTTTAAAAGAGCACCTACAGTAAACTTTTTAAAAAAGCATTGAAAATCCTACTACTACTTAATCAAAAAAATTAACAATTAACTAAATTATTTGCCTTCACTGTTTATTTAAAATGCAGATCAGCTTAATGATTTGACCTTTTCCTCTAATTCCTACAATATTTTCTAAGATTTAGCTATTAGATCAACCCTTTTTAAAAGAGCACCTACAGTAAACTTTTTAAAAAAGCATTGAAAATCCTACTACTACTTCTAGAGGTGAAAAAAAATCATAATCACAAATTAAGTAAAAGTTTGAAAAACAGCTGAAAAAATAAACTTGGAATTTACATCACTTAGACATAATAACTTATAGATATTACCGATGCTTTTCTTTACTTTTATTTTCAAATATGTGCCTATGTTAATGTATTTACTAAACTGTTTATTTACTTTTAATGAATATACTAAAATTTAAATTAAGAATGAAATACAACAATGACAATGAGACTGGATGAATTTAGGCAGCCATATGGATTGTATTATGATTATTCTACAGCAATAACAGATTGTTTGAATAGTTTGGGGATCATTTATTCTATAATGTAAACAGTATCGAGATAACATTGACATTAACCAAGATAATAATTTCTTCAATTCATACAGCCCATGTAGAAAAATATTAGTTTAAAAAACATAAATATATTGCTATTACTACCATATCTCCAATTATTTGATTTAAATATAAAATGTTTGGCTAGGCAATCTCATACAAGTGAAAGGTCAATATTTTCTATCTATATTTCTTGAGAAATTGGAGGCTTTTCTCCATGAGAAATTTAATGTTACTCTATATACTGCTTAATGTTACACAACAAAATGTTGGGGTGAAGTTCCCATTACTTTGTCCAATCATATTATAGATGCTATACTGTTAATCACGCATATATGTTCCTCAGTCTTCCAGATTAACAAGTTTTTATGGATAAAAAATAATTCAATAATATATCATTAATTCCTCTTCTCATTATATATTTTCTATATAAATATATATATATATTAATTATATCAACCTTGTGGAATTGTGGCTGATCTAGAAAATACAAAATTATTTCTTAAATATTGTTATATATACTGGGTGCATAGATTCAAGATCATGACTAGCTCTGCATTAGCAGGTGACTAATGCTATGCTAAAACATTTAAGCTGTCAGTTTGTTTTCATAAAGGTGTGTTCTAGAACAAATATAGAGAATCTGAAATCATTGTTAGTGTAGTTGTGAAGAGTATGTATGAGCAAAGCTATATTGTATGCAATGACTAATACAAATATTTAGCAAAGCCAACTATTAAAGATTCTGATTAATTAATGGTAAAGAGATTTTTTATTCTTTACACTTTAGTTAAAAATCATGTATTTTATTGTATAAATATAATAAATGCAAATTTGCTATATTTTTTTAATTTTATTTCAGCACATACTAGTAGAGAATGTATTTTTCGGACATGAGACCAAAGTTGCAAGTTTTTTGACTGTACCCTCCCTAAGGTGAAAGATAAAAATATGATCATTCTACCATCACTATTACAATAATTTCTTTACCAAAGCCTATTTTTAAAAACTTGTTAAAATTTTCTGTTACAGAAAAAAATACAACTTTTTTAAAGAAAAAATAGAAACAAAATGTAATACATTTTTAATTTAATTCTATTTTAAAATATGTACATTTAAATTTATTGTGTTTCTGTGTTTATTTTTTTAATGTGTACATATTCAAAATTAAATATAAAAATGGTATTGAAGTAAATTTTAAATTATGCTAAAATAATAAAAGCGTAATAACCATGGAAATTTAAAAGCTCCTCATATTTTGTCTGGATGTTAAAAAATTGGCTAATTTGATATAATATAGTATACACATTCTACATTTTTCATTTCATTTCAATTTCTGCTTTTACGTCCTGTGTGGAGTTACCTATGCCATACTAGTTAAAATTAAACTAATCAATAAAATGAACATTTTTTGAAACTTTGATTCTCATAGTACATAATACAAAAGCACAAATTAATTGTAAATTATATATTTTTTATACTTTCTTATAACTCTTTCACAATAAACAAAAAATAAAACAAACTATAAATTCGAATTTTTTGAAAATAATATTAAAACAAAAATTAATTGCAAATTACATATTTTTTTTGTTTTTCGTAATAAACAGCACAAATTGTTAAAAAAAAAAAAGTTATTAATCAATACATAGTATAATAAAATAATAGAAATAAACTTATTACAGTACAAAGGATTAATAACAAAAAATAAAAAGGGTAAAATGAAAGTTTTTTTTTTGATTACTAGCAATAAAGAGTGAACATCTGGATAAAAGGCCAGAAAGAGATCCTGATTGCTGCTATTTTGCAGACATTTTCCATTATACATAATCCAGATGGGACTATAATATTTTGTCATCTTAGTTTGGCAGTCTTGACACGGTTATCACAGAGTTGGTATAAATACCCCCTTAGCATTTTTCCTTCTTTTATATACCACAGTAAATAAACATTTGACACAAGGCATTTCATGTATCATTTCATTCATCAGATTGTTCTGCCAAAAAATGCTAGTGCAGTGTCTTCACTGGAAATTATTTTCCCATAAAAAATCCTTTAAAAGCTAGTAGACAATGATATCATAGTCCTTCAACTGGAGAATTTATTTCATGTAATAATGGCTATGATTTTGAGAATATAAGGTTGTTGGTTTTTTTTTGCTTTTTCTTTATTTTAGTTCATCCCCTTTCAAATCAATAGATCTTTCTCACCCAATTCTGATCAAAGGATAATATTATTTATAAAAAAAAACAATAAATTCAATTGAATTGTGTTTATTTTGAGACTAATTTATAAAACAACTCCCACCATCCCGATCTATCAAAAAAAATAAGATTGATTTTGAAACTATTTTACAAAATTCAAATAATCAATATTTTATTATTGTAAAGCTACAAATATATTTATTTTTCAATTATGAAATATGCTTAAACATTCAATTTTTTAACTAATATTTAAAGATGGGTAAATGTATAATCTATATTCAACTATTTACAATTTACTTTTAGATTATTTTAAAAAAATTAAAAAACTTTAATGTTATGAGAAAATGTTTTATTTATTATTGTTAAAGTACAAATATATTTATTTTTAAATTACTATTTAAATACAGGTAAATGTCATATGTAAAAATATAAATCTATATTCCTCTACTTACATATTTATTTTTAAATTACTTTATAAAAATTAAAAAGAAAAAACAATTAATGTTATGAAAAAAGGTATATTTTTTCAATTATAAAATAATAGAGATAAAAAATATTTTATTGTAAATATTTTTATTTTTTTATATGTCAAATGCATTGGCTGGGAAGATAACCAGGGTTAGCTGCTTGGAAGGTAGCTATGCTAACCGCTAGGCCATCAACGCTTGACAAATATTTATTGTGTACTAAAAACTAAAAAAAAAAATTGTATCTTCAACCGCAACTGGGGTTTTTTGATTGAACTTGAAATAAAATTGTTTTTTAAAATCAATTATGGTAGAAGAAAACACTCTTAAAAAAATATTTAAACAAAAAAATGAGAGTATGATACATAGAAACAAAGGAATGCAAACAGAATCAGCTAAAGATAACAATCTTCCAAATGGTAATTCATCTCCAAATAATAAATTTCAAGAAAAAAACATTGCAATTATCTAAGCATAAAAACTCGATGACCTACGTTATTGCAGTAAATTTTAATAAACTCACAAATGACACTGAGTTAATAATGGAGGAAAATATCAATGAATTGTACATAAATATAATGTATTACGATCTAGAAACAGCAAGAGGCAATAATAACGCTAAGCAATTCCATGATAAAATAGACCTAACCAATCTAAGCGACGGATTACACCAGAACATAAATCTTAACTTCAATAAAACGGTTTCTGAATATATTATATGTCACTAAAACACTATTACAATGACAAATCGTTAATTTTGGCAGTAACGAATGAAAAATACACTCTTTATAAATTTCCAATTGATCAATTATACGCTTAGGGAGAACGAGTCTGATATGGGCATACATAAAATTTTGACCCACCCAAATGATCGCTATATAGCCATAAAGTTTAAAACACGGACTGAGACTACAATTTAAAAATAACAATAAAACGCTAGGAGAAAAAATTCTCTGCACAATAGATATGGTTCGATCAATCACATCACATGGCAAAATAAGAAACTGCCTCTCCAGATTTACAGAACAAGATCTATAAAACATCTTAATAAACTATGACCCGGTCTCTAGGTTTGCTTTTCTCCTAGACCCTACTTTAGAAAGGAAAGGGAAATTATCTCTAATACAACAGTCTTTGTAATCACATTAAAAAAAAATATAACCAACAGTCTTGGTAATCACATTAAAAAAAACATAACTCCTATTGATATTCCCATGATCATCAATGCAAGAGGCTCACCAATGGTACTTTCATTTAGCGGAGTACAGCCTAAATGCATCCCTTGTTTACAAAGGTTACATCTTATAAAAGGTTGTCCAGAACGAATCTGTACTAATTGCGGCCAGAAGAGAAATAAAATTTACCAATGTCCAAAGAGATCTGCAGAACTTCCCACCAGCGCCACTTACCAGACAGACATTAGACTCCACAAGGTCAGCTAAACAGCAAATCAGGGACAATACTCACACAATCTGTATTAGAAGACTCTCAGATAACCACTAACCAACATCAACACTGGACATCAATGATACCAAACAACCTACACAGAACAAGTAAACAAAGTAACAAAAACCAAAAAAAAAAGATCCCACCAGCCAAGTTTCTACATTGGAGGTTACACAACCACCCATTATGATGGAAAGAGCATGATCCTATCAATCAAGAATGCAGCACAACCCCCAATATAAACTAGAGCAAATCTGAACTGTGCCCTTCGAAAGGAAAAGTGGAAATAGCAAAAACTGACAAAAGTAGAGTGATGGCAGTAAGCAGTGTGCAAGCCATACAAATTGTACCAAAATCTACTAAAATAAAACATCCAAAAGAACTTATTATTGAAAAAAAGCAGATTAGTACAAGCAATATCCAAGACAAATCATCCTCTACACAAACAAAAGGAAAGAGAAGGCAAAATCAAACAGAATACCTAAAGTCCTCCCAATCACCAAGGGAAAAAAAGATCCAAGTACAAAGCAACCCATTCAGAATACTTTTGAAGAGACCAAAACCCCAAAACTTAGCCATACTAAAAATTCCAAAAGGAAACCCAGCCAGCTGACGAGGGCAGAGGCCAAATCAACCCAGTCTCATCAACCTGTTTCTAATCAGATCTACGTGGGTGTACAAACCAGACAACAGAAGTCAGCAGAAAAAAAAAAACGGGGAAAACCTTGGATTATCAAGACCCAAAACTAGGACTAACACATAACAAATATATAGCAAAAACAAATATATAGCAAAAACACCCAATCCCGCATACCTAGAAGCAACACATGGTGAAACTATTCATCTCCCAACATGTCAACCCACCCTGCTAACAGAAAACTCAGACAAACAAAGGAGTGATAACTCCAGTTCTTGGGAAGACTCTACCATAGTCTGAACACTCAGGATAAATATCTCTCCTTCAACCAATCATGAACTTCAAAGTGGCAGGAGTTAATGTGCGTGGCCTTAATTCTGTGGCTCGAGCTCATTCTATAGGCAACTGGGTGAGGTTCAATGCACCCAAATTCTCTTTATGGGAGAAACAAAGATCCACTGTAATACAAATCCTAAGGGGTACATCAAACTGTCAATCACTCCTACTACCTCGGGAGGAGTGGGAGTATTAATAAATCAAATCCCACCCACCCAATCACTTCAACGTCCTATGTCTAGACAACAACATTTTAATTATAGAATGGCTGGCTTACGTGTATACTCCAAGCAGCACTTAGACATACCATAAGATTATTGGAACTCTGAATGCGGTGTTCTGTAACAGATCTGGGTCTACTGTCCTCCTTGGGTGCTTTAACACCATCTATGGAGTCTTTATAATAGATTTCTCCCTTTGCTCAACAACAGGTTCATGTGCGGAGAAGTATTCTTCCCTAACAGAGCTTACTCCTTCTACACCAGAACCATAAATCTCATATTGACCTTTTTTTTTTTTTTTTTACTCACCAGATTTGCACTTACTTTCACATCGATGCCTACTTAATTCTAGCTTCCTTCTCAGACCACCTGGCACTATGTTATAACTTTAGATACCATAACAGGTTCCCCTATTCAGGAGGCCTCCCACAGAACCATGCTAATGATCACAAAATTTGCCATGATGGAGGCCATTGTTTACCTTTTTTTTTTTTTACTCACCAGATTTGCACTTTCACATCGATGCCTACTTAACTCTAGCTTCCTTCTCAGACCACCTGGCACTATGTTATAACTTTAGATATCATAACAGGCTCCCCTATTCAGAAGGCCTCAACCATGCTAATGATCACAAAATTAGCCATGATGGAGGCCATTGTTTCCGAGGCCTATGTGTACGTTCAAAACATGAACATATTAAACAGGTCACCGGAAGAATCTTGATTTCCTTGACAGGAATTATCCAAACACTTATAAATCATCACTCAAGAAGAGCTAACAGCCCCAATCATCTTCTCAGAGACATTGTAGAGATAGAGGGGCAATTACAGCAAATGCAAGACAATCCCACAGAAATTGAAGATATCCTTAGCCTGAAGAATTTATATCGAACCAAACAAAGAGCGCTGGCTGAGTACTTATCCATAAGGAGATCGCAGAGACATTGTAGAGATAGAGGGGCAATTACAGCAAATGCAAGACAATCCCACAGAAATTGAAGATATCCTCAGCCTGAAGAATTTATATCGAACCAAACAGAGTGCTGGCTGAGTACTTATCCATAAGGAGTTCAAAGATCTTTCTATAGCAGCAATACCACTGGATCCAGGGAATATCTAGGGTGGGCCCAGAGGACAAAGAAGAGACAAGTTACCCCAGCATCAATGTAAACACATGACAAAATCCTGGTAGGATTACCCATGATGAATTTCATCAGTGAACATTTCCGGCAAAAAATGCAAGTGCATCACACATCAACACCAGACTGTCTGGAATGAGATAAACAGTCTAACCATGGGGTAACAAAGGTACTGCTTCTCCAAAAACTTGAATCGCTCCCGAATAGTGTCCACCCCGGATTTCATGGAAATTCCAAAATTCCACTTTCATACTTGAATCATTTTACCATTCCGATCATGATGAAGATAGTAGATTACTTGGCAGCAGAACAAAAAACTATTCCTAATCTTTATCCGCTGGCCTTAGTCCCATTTCTAAAAAAAAAAAAAAAAAGCCAATCACCAATATAGATAGTGTCAGACCTATCTCGATGACTCCACTACTTCTAAAGATAATAGAATCCGTCGTAAAAGATATCATACAGCCAATAATACTAAAGCACATCTCTACGAATCAGTATGCCAAGAAGGGCTCATCCACCTCACATGCGATGGCTGATGTAATTACAATGATTGATTATATTAAGCTAGAGCGGAAAACCCATCCTATTGCAATCCAACTGGACATAGCCTTTGTTGATGATACGGTATGTAAAGACAGGATGTTAGATATACTGGCTGAATACGAGGTCCCAATGGCAATATTAGAAATTATAAGTAACCTATTGAACAATAGGGAGGTGTTATCTCACTAAATGGAAAATTGAACGCCAGGATTCAAATCCACACAATCCTTTCCGCAGAGTTCCCCCCCCCAGCGCCATTTGCTTCGTGACATACTTGAATCCCCTCCTAAAGAACTTAAGAGGCAAATATACCAGGAGTATTCATCTCCATACTCAATAGAATTACTAAGATATTCGCATACATGGACGACGTCAAGATCCTCCCCGCAACTTACAAATCATTTTGAACTGCTACACCAAACTTCAAATCATTTTGAACTGCTATACCATCAAATACAGCCTACAATTTAATTCAGACAAATCTGCCACTTAGCAAATAAACTCTGGAAAAAAGATATTCCGTATTCACAGCCATATTTGGTTATCCATATTTAAGCCTGCAACTACCAAGAGAAAGGGGGTCCAAAAAGACATCCTGGATGCAACTGAAAAAACCATTACATTCCTATTCAGGATTTATCTCTCGTTGCAAGGAAAGGTGGCACTACTTAATATGAAGATACTCAAAACCATTACATCCCTATCCGGTATTTATTTCTCGTTGCAAGGAAAGGTGGCACTACTTAATATGAAGATACTCCCCAAGATAAGTTATTTCTTTTCCTTCATCAAACTGACAAAGATATTTCAAAACAAAATAAACAAGCTCTGTACAAGGCTCTTCTGGAAAGGGAAAACCATTGCCATCAGCTTCAAAACCATGCAGCGTCCGTGGAAATAATAATGGGCTATCAATTCACTCACTGCAGGCATTGATCTTCCAAAAGACCCACAATACTATATATATAATCTGGTACGAATCCACGGATACAGGAACATCATGCCAGAAATCATTCCAACTGATCAACCTCCTCCCCAAAGGAAAACTTGGATCTTCTCCCTAATAGGATATTTAAAACATTCTATCAATTTATCAGACCCAACCTTTGATATCAAAATCATATTATGGCAAGCGTATGCAAGCCTAAACCCTAATATACAAACACCAACTAGTAAATTACAGATGACTAACCAAAGAATAGTGACAGCTTTCAAACGATGGAGCCTGGAATCTAAATATCAAGACTTCATCATTAAATACAACCTTGACTCCTTCCCCACCAAACACTTTTTGCAATATAAACGTGATTATTCTAGCATAGATCCTATATGTGGTCTGGGCGCAGTAGGAGATGAATCAATAGTTCATCTCACCTCTGTTTGCCCAAAACTCAAAACTATCTGTGGATTTCATTTCAACAAACATTAAAATAAATGTTAACATGGTGATGTCTTTAAAAGATAATCTCAATACGAAAACCCATCCCATTATCAGGTTATCCATCTTCTTAAACTATGCAATATGGGTCACTAGATGCAGACTGGTGATAGAACATTCCCAACTAGATGAAATTCAATTCTTTACACGTACCCTTAAAAAAATGAAAAAAAAAAAGAACTCCTAGCCTCCTCGAGAACAATTCAGGATATGTGGAACCTCATTTCAATCCCCTCACAGGGAAATTCAACCGTAATAATCAACATAAATAATACAATAGGGGCAAGCAATAACCACCAAACCTAGAAGTATACAAACTCCTCATCTTCAGGGGCATTACTATATTCATCAGAATGGTAAAAGACTAAAACATCAGACATTTCAGAGACTCACTATTAGAAAATGTTTGAAATACTATATAAGGTAGCCTGGTCAACACAGGAATAAACATGTGTGTATATTAAATGTATAAATAAAAATTAAACTGGGGGGGTGCTAGGCATGGAGTTAATTAATTTCTGTATCTCCCACATTTTTATTTCAAGTTTGAAATGTCCGCAGGTATAAAACTATATATGTAAATGAAAGATTTTTTTAAATACGCACAGATTTCTTCATTTTAATAACATTCCCTTTATTAAAGAAAATTATTCTAGAAATTTACTTGAGATATCTTCCCAAAATTATAGATTAAATTAGAATAGAATTTGTATGCAAATAAAGTTAGTTGCATATAAATTAGATTGTATATATATATTCCCCCATGCCCCCGTGAAAGAAAAAGAGGGAGGAAGCAGCTAAAATGGCTAGACTAAAGAAGTGGTAACAGATCAGCAATATAAAAAAACATCAATGATAGACTAGTAGTGATTAAGTCTAAAATTGAATAGTGGCAAACAAGAAGCAGTTACTTGTTTGTATATTGAAAAGATTATTACCAGTGAAGAGTAATTAATTGAAGCTTAACCAAACTACAAGAGACAAGTTGGGAATGGAGATAGTTAATATATAATGTATAAATTGTGTGTGCTAATGTAAGCACTAATATTGCTTATTTGTGTTCTATAAGACATTTGATTTGAAAGCATAAAAATAATAACTAGATTACTCCTAGTGTGAAAGAAGTCTATTTTCATTGGAGGAAAATGAGCAGCGTATAAATATTAATGGACTATTACCTTTTTATGTTGTTTTTTACCACATTATTATTTATTAAATAAATCTTATTATATATACATTTCAAAATATATTGTTTATTTATTTAGTTCCCTGACTGGTCTTTAGAGACCCTCAGGACACAGCAGTTGATTCAGAAATTGCCAGGATTTGAAAGAATTGCTACAAGATTCGACACACCACTGCAAATAATGAAATTGGTGGCAGTAAGTTCTGTAGAACATATGGAGTATTATATATTTATAAATAAAATGGAAGAAGAGTGTCTCAAATCTGCTAAAATATTATAGAAAATCTTAACTTTTTGCTTTAGAAACAACTTGTCGAACTTCTTATTGTTTCTTATTTAGGAAAGCAAAAAGAATTTTATAATCATTAGCTTGTTTCTTTATGTCATTATTAGTACAATTTGTATTTGAATATCACTTATATTAAATATTATACTCTTTTTCAAAAATTTATGTACTTTTAACAAAAAATAGAATACTGCCATTCCTTTCATTTAAATATATTTATCTTTTCTAGATCAAGGTTGGCAACTTATTGCACATAAAAGAATTTTCAGTGGTATGCTGATTGAATTATTACAGTACAAGCATTGACATCAGTTACATTTTGCATATGTAACCAAAAGGAGAAATAGCATATGACTATCCTGTTTGAGGTTCCATAGTATATTACAACTATAAATTAACACCTTAGTTAAAATTTCAATTTAAATGCAAGAGCATTAGTACAAACTTAACTTCAATTCAGAGCAATCAAATTTGTCAAGATTTCCAATTATAAAAAATACTGTAGTTACCTAATAAAAATAATTACAAATTAAAATAGTTCAATGAGAACTGTTTTTTTTTTTTAAATGTATGTAGAAAGAAAAAAGCAAACAAAAGCAAAGCAACTACGCAAACGGTAAATTTGCTATCAGCTGATCTTACAACACATGTTAATTAAAAACACACTCCATTGCTGCTCTTTCTAGTTTGAATGAACTCTACTTATATTTTTGTTGCAGTGCATGCATTTACACACTGCACACATTATTTTGTGCATTCAAAAATGGCTGTATGTTCAATGCAAACTATCGTACATGAAAACAATTAGCTTGTTATTTATTAAGTAATATACCACCCTAAAATGACTCACAAAAAGTCGATATTCATTCTTTTCAAGACATTTGCACCAATGAATAGATTTGTACAACAAAAGGATCGTGCTGTTTGTGCATTATGTTACAAAATTATCATGGGTCATACGTCAAATGTACAAAGACATTATTAAATGAAACATCAGTACATCGAATGTACAAAGACATTATCAAATTAAACATCAGTACACTTTTTAAGAACACTGATGAGAAAACTGAAGTTATTAAAAGGCATATTTCTGGCTTTAAAAATCAAACTTCTTTTTTTAGTCAAATAATGCCACCGTATGTACTTATACAATTGTCAAATGTATAGCTTCAAAAGCCAAATCTTTCACAAATGGTGAATTCATCAAAGAAACATTTTTAAAAAATGCTGCAATTTTATTCAGTGACTTATCAAATAAACATACAATACTGTCTTCAATTCAAGAAATAATGGTTTCTGTGAGAACAATTGAGAAATGAGTAACTGATATTTCTGCTAATGTAATGACAAAAGAGAAAACTGGATTACAAGAAGCTTCTGTATTCAGGTCGCTGTTGATGAAAGCACCAACGTAAATGATGTGGCATACCTAGCAATAGTCGCTCGATACTGTGCAAAGGATATGTTGTTTGATTCCTCTTGCTAGTCTAAGTAAAAAGACACTACATTACCACTGCATTTTAAAATTATTTTGAAATCAGAAAATTAATAAAATATTTTCTGTTACTAATGATGCTGTCCATGCATTGTGTGTTAAACTTCTTGAAAATCATATTGGAAGTCAAATATTAAGTTTCCACTGTTTTATACATCAGGAAAATTTAATTGCAAAAATCTCGTCACAGCATTTAAATTCTGTAATGGACGCTGTTAAGATAATTTTATTGACAAACAGATAATTTAAGTCTCTTTTAGAAGAAATGAATGGTGCATATATGGACCTTCCTCTATACAGCAATATTCGTTGGCTTAATTGAAGTAATATCTTAATCAGGTATCATGTTTGGAAGAAATTAAGATGTTTCTTTATGAAAAAGAACATTTTCTAGAATTGGATAAAAAAAATTTATGCAAATGCATGTTTTTGAACAATATAACACAACATCTTAATGATTTAAACTTGTGTTTACAAGGAAAGAGTCAAACAGTATTAGAACTTTTTGAGCACTGGAAAGAATTTGCATCAAAATCATATATTTTGACATGATATTACCACTAACACTTTCAAATACTTTCCAAATGTTAATATCCATGCAAAATGATACTGTTAACAAAGATGAATTACGAAAGTATGGTGATGCGCTTAAAGAAGAATTTTCCTAACAATGTGGAGACTTTCAAATTGTCACACCCATATTTTCTTTCCTCATCAAACCTGCCTTAACTGATTTAAAAACAGCCTCATTTGACATCTTTTTTCGAGTGAATGGACACTGATAATTTTGAAATAGAACTTAATATAATCAGAATTGTGAAAAACAAAATTTGTAGAATTGCGGAAAATTCTTAAGCAGACTGTTCAGAAAAGTCAGCTGTCATTCTCAATTGTTGGATATCTTTATCTGAAAGTTTTAATTGTTTGAAGAGAATTGCATGTGCTCTACTTTCAGTGTTCGGTTCAACTTACTAATGTGAACACATTTTCTTACATATGAAAAGTATTTTGACTACACAAAGACAATGTCTAACACTTGAACATTGAGAAGCCTGCATGAAGCTAAAAGAGACAAATTATAGCCTGATATTGAGAATTTGAGCAAAAAATACAGGACAAGGCTCTCATTAATTGATTAATAATTGTGATTAATAAAGAAAAACGATTAATAATATTAGAATTTTTGGTACTTTGTTTGTATTCAAACTATGTACTTTACATTTAAAAAAATTGTAATTTATAAATAATAATAAGATTTTTAATAAATGTATTGATAATTAATATTTGACAAAACATTTTTTCACATATAATTTTATATTTTAAAATATCCTATTACTATATATTTCAAGAATTTGATACCCATTAAAATTACATCAAAACAAAATTCATAGAATCATATCAGCACGTGGAACAAAATTGTAATATTGATTTGGCACGACACCTGATCTAGATCATTCTATTATTTGCATTGCAAAATATTACTAATAAGATAATAAAGTATTTCATTATAATAAATAAAAAAATACCGGTCATCATGGGGTTGCCTACAAATGCACCACAGTCGATCAGGATCATCTTCAGAACACCAGTCAGAATCATTTTCATCGTCAGAGTAGGTTAAATTACCATCACTACTTAATTCATTCTCCTCAACTTCTGTTTCTGTTAAAAACAAAATTCAATAAAATTTAATTATCTGAACATATATATAATACAACCACTGGCACTATAAATAAAAGAAATTTATAAATTGAAGTGATATCAAATTTTTGCTGTCTTCGTTATTTCTTTAGTTATTATAATGCTCAAAAAAAAATCAAATCCAATCTCTACAGGACACATGTTCACAAAGAAAAGATACCCCAAAATCACGTGTTCTGCACATATTGATTTGAAATTTTTTTTCATCATATAGCAATTTGGGGGGGAGGGATGTATTAAGTACTTTGAAAATTTGATATTGCTTCTGTTTAGGTCATATATATACATATACACACAGTATAAGTAAAATAAAAATTTAATGTTTTAATGATTTATAAAATACAATTTTTAAGTTGATAATTTCTACTGAAAGCATATACCAATAATGATACTTTTAAACATCAAAAAGCTGCTTTTGTAATCATATTTAAAAGATTTCAGATACACTTATCCTTATTCTATTCTTAATTATTTTTTGCTAGAAGTAATTTGTACAAAACATACTAGAATAAAAGAGACAGCAAATCATCAGACAAATTCAAATCATACCACTCATGAAACACTTTGCCAAAGCAAATAAAAATTACTGAAACATATCCGAAGCATTAAATTCATTCACTTATTTGCTTCATTACAACAATGTATTAAGAATAGTTATTAAGTGTGATATTTTGTCATTTGAAAATACCATTTTCTTATTCTCTTTTTAACAAATCTTGTCATACAATTAGTAGCTTCCAATAATTTCAAAAATGTTTACAGAGAAAAAGATTTAAAAAAAAAAAATTATTTAAGAAAAATGAATTTTTGCTTAAATTCTGTATAATGTACATTACTACTGATAAGTGTAAGTAAATTCTATGTAATTTAGAGTAGCAATAAAATGGCTAATACAAAAACTAAAGATTCAAGTAAATCTCTTCATTAGATTCTCAAAAACTATAGGTACTCTCAAGCAAAAAATTTATTGAAAGTGATTTTTGTGGATAATTGCTGGTTAAAATTGTATGATGCTTATAATTTAACCTTTTTAATAAATAAATATATATACATTGTATAATGATAAGTCATAAAAAAATGTATTCTTCTTGTGCAGTATATATATATTAAATCCAAGATTGCTGGAATGAGTGTGCAAACTTGGGAAATAAGCTTTCCCCCTGTTTCTCTAATATCTCTTTATCAATTTAATTTTATTAATCAAATAATATTATTATATACATATCCAAATTCTGTCTTCAGATTTCTGTAAACTGTTTCTTAATACTAAAAAAAAAAAATATCGTGAACATTAAATGCATTTATATTCCAAAATTATATTCTTATCTAATAAAATAAAAACTAAAGATATATTTTCTTTGGCAAATATATGGATGTTCGTTTACAATGAAATGTGACATACACAATGCATCTAAAATCATGACAGTGTTTAATAAATCATTACACACACAAAAAAAAAATTTGATAATTAACCTTAATTACATTTTAATCAATATATATAGTCATACATCTTAATGATATAAATTCATTCAAATTTGTGATGTAGTAAATATTAATTAACTTTTTTATTAACTAAATAAATAGCTCATCCACTTATTTAATAACAAACTACCTCATACTGTTTATTAAACAAATGACAAACATAATTTTATAAAGCAAGGATTTAATGTTTATATTTAGTAACACATAACTGACTAGCAAAAACTAAACAATAACTAAAATTACAGATATCAATAAATGGCACTATAACATTTCTACATACTAATTGCTGTTGCCTAAATATATAAATTCTCTTTATTATAAAAAATAAACAGAATCTGGTAATTTTTTTAAACAAAAAGTGAAGCTATAATATTTTTAAAACATTTAATACTTGATAATCTTTATTTTTAAATGCAATTATATAATTTATTAAATGTTTCAGGAAATGTTCTGCTTTAAAAATAATTCCAAACACTTTTTTAATGCACTGTGTTGAAGTAGGTTATTTTAAATTTTATAACTTCTGTGTCTAATTTAACATTTATTAAATAAATCAATTTTGAAATAATCGCTCCCCCTTTATTAACTTACACTTAATGTATTTTAAAAAGTCTGTTGCTAATTTCTTGCAATTTTTTTTTATATATTATTAACATGTATTTTAACTAGTATATTTTAAAAATATGGAGCTTTGTTGCTTAAATAAATTTATAATTCTACACTATCACTTATAAAATGTCAGATATTTAAGTTTTGGAGTATATTTAAAAAATAAAAGAATATATGTACACATAAAAACAATACTAAAAAAAATTAATTAATAATTAGAGAAATGTAATTAATAAAATGTAGAAAAATAAAAACTAAAAAATATACAAAAGATTTTTTTGTATAACAGCACTCTTAAGGATTAAAAATATAAATACAACATTAATAATAGTAGTAATGAAAAACTATTCAGAAAAGTTTAAAATTCCAATGAAATTAATATCTAATCATTGCTTTCGACCAGGTATAGGTCAATCATAATCATAGAACTATAATAAAATATATATATATAATAAAAAAATTAAAATATGTTGTTTTAAACATAAAATATTCATCCATTATAATGTAATTTAATAAAATATTTTCTTTCCTTAATTTGAAAACACTGAAAGTATCTAAAGCTATGACTATTATTTACATATTTTATTATAGTTCGACGATTATGACTGACCTGGTCAAAAGCAAACAATGCATAGATATTATTTTATTAAAATTTTAAACTTTCCTAATAGTTTTCCATTACTACTATTATTATATTCAAATTAAGGAAAGAAAACATTTAATTAAATTACATTTTTTAATGGATGAATATTTTATTTTTAAAACGGCATTGAAAACATTTATAGCTATTATTATTAAAATGAAAGAATAATTTTTAGAACAGTGTTTTAATTTTCTAATTTTATGTACATATTTATTTTTATATTTTATTGTAGTTCTATGATTATGGCCGATCTGGTCAAAAGTAATGTTTAGATATTATTTTTATTAAAATTTTAAACTTTCCTGAATAGTTTTTCATTACTATTATTATTATATTCAAATAAAAAAAAGAAAATACTTTATTAGATATAATATTATTAATTTGGCTGCAGAAAAATTCAACAACTTCTACTGTTCAGATAATTATGAAGGATTCTTCAAATTTCAAAATCACAACATTATTATTTTAGCACGAGTTGTGATTTAGTTTAAATTTAATCTTGAAAATATTTTTCAAAAATATGAATAAACACAGAATAAGAAACAAATTAAAATTAATAAAAAAATCATCTTAAAAAAAAAAAAAAATAATATGCAAATTCATTAAATAATTATAAATTATTAAGTTTAATTGGTATGATCCTACATTTTCCATTTTGTCTTTCTTAAGGAGTTTACTAATCTTTCTAATTAATGATTTTCATTTTTTCTTAGAAAAGGTAACTGAAAACTTTAATAAGTCTTTTAAATACATATCTATTGGAGCAAGGGGAGATTAATTTCTAAATAAGCAAAATAAAGTTATTACAATAAGACAAGATAAATGGAAAACTAAACAGAAGAATTTGGGATAATATGTATACTGAACCCCACCGCTTGATGGCATTGTTTTTCACACAATGCACATCAATATACCGTTTTAGCAGCCTTAATTTACACCTGATACTACAATAGGTGTTGCTTGAGCTGTAACAGGCTGCCTGAGGGTGATGTATTCTACGATTATGTAATGAAATACTACACCCGTTGCATTGCGACAATATTCCTTAAGTGAGCCATATTGAACTCTCACTACGGTCTGATTTGATGGCAGCTGTATTTGAAAGAGGTGAAACTTTCCAAAAATTCATTGTTGGAAATTTTTTAGAAAGCGTACTTCAAAAGTTTATTCTTTTCAGCAGAGTTTTTTCCGATTTCATGCACAAATGCACGTTTATGCGTTAATCCGTGTGAGAACAATAAAATGTCATCTGCAAGTTGTCAAAATTGGTTGAAGCTGACTGAATTGCCGGCCACAGAACTTGATGCTATTGTGTTTTTACAGAAAGAGAAAATCCTGCCGGATGCAAGCTTTTAGTCAACTACAGGATCTGGGAATTCCATTGCTGGAGTACCTGTCGTCTGTGTAAGGAAAGTTGGTTTGAGGGCTCCAAAATCCTGATACTTACAGCTATCAGGCTCATCTACTATGGAGTCATGACGAAATGACCGTGGAACATGGTGTGGAGGAACTGGACCTCCCCAGAAGTGCCCTCATCCAATGAAAAACTGGTCTGCACAAGTTTTACCAGGAGAGCCTCATCTCACGTTCCTGCACTCAAATAGAGAGTCCGGACAATATCGTGGAAATGGACAAGACCCTCTTCAATAGGAGGAAGAACCACCAGGGTCAGATGTTGTCCCAACAATAGCTGTTAGACGTGTGCTGTGAAACGAGCAAATGTTTCGCTGTGGCGGTACCCTTTCGCTCCACAGCCACACTCCTCCAGGCCATCCATGACAATATTCAGCCCGGAACCACCATCTACAGTGATTGCTGGAAAGGCTACAGAACATCTGACCTGGAGGCTGAGGCTTTTCACACCTGACTGTAAATTACGATTACTACTTCATCGACTCTGCCACAAGTGCCCACACACAGAACATTGAGAATGTTGGGAATTTTGAAGTGGCAGAACAAGAAGCAGAATGGCGCAACCAGGACAACCCTTGACAACTATCTAGATGACTTCCTGTGGTGACGTTTGCACAAAGGATAGGACCTCTTCCGGGTTATATTAGATGGGATGAGTATGTGGAAGTGCCTGTTTTTTTTCTTCAATCCCTGTTATTTTATTTGCGTGTTACTTTTGGCTGCTGTTTTTTTTTTTATGCCCCCGAAAATGGTGTTTTTTTTACTTGTTTTGGTTCACAACTTGTCCAAAGTTTCGTTTATTTTTGATTCAATAAATTATTTCATGGGAAACTATTGTTTTTGTTGTTCACATGATTCTGAAGTAGGCAGGTAATATTTTATTTAAAAAAACCGAAGTGCTGAAGAGTTTATTCAAAAGGCTCAAAAATAATAATAATAATAATAAAGAACTGTGCAGTAGCATAAATGTTCAAAAAGAAAATAAAAAAAAGAAGTCAATAATTAAAAAGTGTTCTTTAAAAACAAGCTTTTTATGTCTTTTTTAAAAAGGCCAAAAAATTAAAAAATTTTTTTTGCTATCATATAAAGGTTTCTATAGTGTAAATAAATATTTGAAAAAAAAGCCTCGCAATAAATTAAAAAAAAAAAAGACAATTTAAAATCAAAACAACTCCTCCCCTCCACCCTCTAAAAAGCAAGTGTTAGTTTATTCAAAAGTACCGAATTGTTTAAGTATTTCAGCAAATAAAAACATCAAAAAAAAAAAAAAAAAGATAAATTTTAAAAGCAAACCAATCCCCCTCTACCATCTAAAAACAACAAAGTGTTTGTTAATAATAAAAAAAAATTTTTTATGACTTTTAGGTAAATTAAGTTTAAAAAAAAGTTACTGTAGTATTATGTAAAGAAACTGACAGACCGTTAGTTGATAATTTAAAAGCAAACCAACACCCCTACACCATCTATAAACAAAGTGTTTGCTTATTAAAAAAATGAAACCAAAAAAAAAAAAAAGGGTGGGAAAAAAAATTGTTGGTTTACCGTAATATTATGTAAAGAAACCGATGGACCGTTAGTCGATAATTTAAAAACAAACCAACATCCCTACACCATCTAAAAATAAAGTGTTTGTTTATTTAAAAAATGAAGCAAAAAAAAAAAAACCAGGTGACAAAAAACAAAATATTTGGTGGTTTACTGTAAAATTATGTAAACCAAACAGATTGACCGAAAAAAACAAAAACCGGTTGAAAAAAAAAATCTTTTACCATATTATGTAAACAAACAGATGGATCAAAAAAAAATAAAAAAAATTGGTTGAAAAAAAATGTTTACCATAATATTATGTAAACAAATAGACAGACTGTAAATCGGTATATTGATGTGTATTGGGCAAAAAATAGGCATCAAATGGTAGGGTTCAGTATACATACTATTACCAAATTTTGTTGCAATATAAAAATGTTTAATATACAAAATGTATTATAAATGTATACATTAAAATTAAGTTATTTAAAATTTTTCCAGCAATATATGAATGTTTTAACATGATATTTTTATAATTGGAAAGGGGAAAGTAGATAAGTTTTAATGAATCATAATTCTGAAAAATAATTCATCTGGCTTTCCTATTCAGAAATCACCATTTACGTAAATACATAGCAAATAGGAGAAACAGCATCGATAAATATATAAAGGAAATGACCAACATAGGCTTTAAACAGTACTATCCATCAGAGAATAAAAATATTTTATAGAAAGCTCGAAAATAAACAGCCTAGCGACAATAAGAAATATTTAACAATTCCTTTTATACCGAATGTAACTTCAAAAATTACTAAAAAATCGACTAACAATTTTAAATTTAGCTTCAGAATACCTCCCAACACTAACAGACTAATAAGTAATTCCAAGGATAAAGTAGAAAAAGATCAAACCCCTCATGGAGTCTATAAAATAGCACACCCTCGGGCTAACATCAAAACAAGAGTTCATCAACATAGATATGCATATAATAGAGTAAAAAATAAGAATGAAAAAACATTGATCTTCTGGGAACACCAAGCAGCCACAGGCTACTTATTTGAAACCAGCTCTGCCCAAATAATTTGCACAGAGGGAAGCGATGCCAAAAGAAAGGTCAAAGAGCCTTATTACATAGCAAATGACACTAATGCCATTAATAGAAGAGAGGCATGCTTTGCTCTCTCCAAACAATGGACTAAATAATTAAAAATTCAAGCTCATTTGCATACATGTACAACAATTCATAACAGAATCTTCATCATAAAGCTATGAGTATGGGATCGGAATACTAAATCCCGAAAGTGCTAAAGTAGTATATTAAATCTTAAATTATAATTATAGCTTCACTAATGTATGTGGAAAAATTGCACATTTATAATTACAATTTTTATTGGTGAAGAGAAAACACAATTTATTATATATATATAAAGTAGTATTTCAACACATTAACTAAACAAGATGATATTTACATATGCAAGTATATATGAATATATCAGAATAAATAATACTTAAAATATTTTTGGAAATATTCATAGAGAGAATCTACCCATATATTAAAATTTGAGAAAAACTATAGAAATCTAATCCCCCCCCCCCCCCCATTTAATAACTAAATATTACAATTTTATATCTTTTTAATAAATATCTTAACATTACATATACATGTTATATGCCCGAAAGCAGACTAATATCATAGTAAGAGGATATTAGCATAAAGCAGATACTTGATCACCAATAATAAATTAATAACCTTTACTATAAATATTTCTTTTATTAAATAATTATATGTTCTTATATTTATTCTTTCTAAATTGACCTTAAAATCATTTTCAATTATACTTTTTATCCTGATTCTATAAGAATATTCAAATATGCATTTGCATAAAAAATATGCAATTAGATGAAATTGTTCATTACTTAGGCTATTCTAACATTAGAAATAATAGAGGCTTAATGATAAACCAAAGCAAATAAGCTAGACAAATGTGGAGGAATGAAAAATGCAGAGATTGAAGTATAATGAAAGTTTGAATCTAATTTAAAATATGATAGAATAAAACAATTGCCAACAATTTTAACAGACAAAAAGTAAATATTACAATAATAAATATATTAATGAAAGGATATGAAAAATGATGTGATTTATATTTTAAAAATACACAAAACTATTTCAATTTTAATTTAAAAAGGATATAAACTTAGATAAAATTATTTATGCAATAATGATGGAAATGCTCGAAAAATGATCAAAATCTAATTAAACTGCTGAAAGATGCAGACAAAAAAAAAAGTAAGAAGGGATGAGGGCTTAAAAGATTATTTAATAGATGTAAAATATCTAAATCAATTTCTTTGATAGAAAAAAACAACAACCTGATAACATTAAATTGTGAAAAAATTATAATAAATATGTTGAGCTCTCAATCCATTATATATTTGCTTTGTGCATTCCAAATGAAGTTTTGTTAACATTACTGAAACATTTATAGTTACTTAATTTATTACTTTGAAATTATTTAATACAAAAAATATAAATTAACAGTGAAATATGTAAAACTGGATACAGATTTATATATATGAAATAACTACAATTTGATGTAATACTATATTAACAAATAAATCCTAGATATTATATAGAATAAATATCTTTATCTAACAACAAAATAATATATGACAATATATATAAAAGCTCTTTTCGGCAATTTTTAAATTTTGCCCTTTTCAATATGTCTTAACTACAAAAATAACCTATATTGCATACATAGTGACATCCGGCTCTATATAAAATTAACACAAGCCTATAATTTATGCTTTAATACCTTTATAATAACACATTATATAACCCTCCATTCATTTTTCATTATCCAATTATTAATTAAATTAGTTGATGTTTTATAAATGTACATACAATTATTTCTGTTATAATTAATGTAATTGATTTCATATATCTTCCTTCTAATTGTTTTGTCATATGTCACCCATAATAAACCATACTGCAAACCCACAAGTAATTTTATATACTATACCCTTTTTACATCATCTTTTATTTTATAATTCCCTACTAATATATCAAGATTTTTACTGTTTGACCAACCTATTTTAATATTTTTATCTATATAATTTTTATTTTTTAATAATGTATGATAAATTTTAGGAACATATGAAAGTTTTACCCATTTTATATTTTCTGGATCACTATTACTACCTAAATTGTATTGTTTATAATTAAAGAATATATTTCTAATGCTTCTAGGGTTATATCCGTAACTAGTATATAACTTTATAAATTTCTCTTTTTGCAAAGTAGCTATCTTCCTATACGTGTTATATTTATCATTTTTATTTTTAAAATTTTTAATAACTGCCATTTTTTGTATCCATGCCTCTTGGGAATCCATAGAAATTTTTTTCATTAATCTATCTTCTTTAATGAAATGTTTTAATGTAATTATATTATTATCATCTATCTCTATATCTAAATACTTTATTTTAACATCAATTTCCATAATTGTAAATTTTATATTATCCACATTATTATTAAGTTCATTATAAGTTTTCTTTATAACTCTTTTATTACCAATTATTAACATATCATCAACACATCTAAAGTAATGTATTATATCTTGATTTTCTATTCTACTATTAACAATTTTCTTTTCCATTTCGTTGATAAATATTGATGATATTAATCTGCTAATTGCACCCCATTACCCATACCTTATGTATACTCTAAAATTCACTATTATATTTAAAATACAAACTATCATGTATTAAAATTAAACCTTCTTCTATAATATTAATTACCTCTATATCATTAATATGCATAATATAATTTCTGTATTAATATTTCTATACTTTTTGTTCTTGGAATGCTAGGATACATCTTCTCAATATCCATTACAAATATACTTTGGTTTCTATTCAATTTTATCATATTTAACTTATTTATAATAGCCTCTGTATTTTTAATGCAAAACTCCCCATAACCAATAATGTTTACTATCCACTTATTTAAATACTTACAAAATCTTCGTAGAATAAAATCAGTAAAATTAAATAATAATCTCAATGGATTATTCTCTTTATGAGTTTTTACCTTAGTAAATAAATATGGGTTTTCATAAGAAGAAGGATATAAAAATTTATATTGATTTGTATTAATAATTTTTTTCCCTTCCATTTTTTGTAATAATTTTATATATTTATTTTTTATCATGTTAATAGGAACTTTTGATAATCTTTCATATCCTTTTTTTATTTCACACTCTATCCTATCTATATAATACTTAGAATATAAAACCATAAATCTACTACCTTTATCCTCTTTACATATTATTACTTTTTCATTTTTATATATACGTCTTATTTCTTTAGTAATCCTTCTATATTTATATTCTTGCTTAGAAGTTTTTAATATCATATAATTGTTTGTTCAATAAATAATTTAATTTCTTCTTATCTTCCATAGAAATATTCACCAGCTCTATATCTGTAGTTATTTTCTGTTTACTATCATTATCCACAAATGGTATGAAAGACGGACTTTCACTTAATAAAATATTTCGTTCTATAAAAAATTTATATCTTGTTAAATTGATAAAATTATCCATAATTTCCTTGTTGTAATTAATATATTCATAACACATTTTATCATTTATATCCATAGATAAACCTTTACACCAATATTTCTTCCATATCCATTTTTTATTATCCCACACATTTATATTAACAAACTATTTAGAAACAATTGCTAATTCCAAAATATAAACATATAGAAATAATAATATCAATATATAACAGAGATTACAAAAAATTTATATATCTATAATTACAACAAAACAAAAAAAAACCTTTTTCAGCACATAATTTTATGCCCTTTCCAATGTTAAACATTTGTTTTAACGATTAATATATTATTGCATACAGAGCAACATCTACTGTTTTATAAAAGAAATAAAAATAATATGAATATAAAATAGAGGTTATTAAAAATATTAAATCTTTAAATTACATTGAAGATTCAAAAAGACAAACGTATGAAACAAGTTATAGTGGGCATAATAAAAATACCTATGAATATATATAAAATTTCAATAAACTTAATTAATCAATTACAAAAATTAATGAAAAATTATATAAGGTAATATATATATATAATCATTAAAAGCATAGAACTAAACTAGTAAATAAATAAGCAAAATTACCCAATCCAAACCCCAACCAGACTAGCCAAAAAAATAAAATCTAAAACACTTGTAGTAGTGAAACCGTAGTTAGTGTTAAGATTTTATTTTCTTGGCTAGTCTGATTGAGTTTTGGATTTGGGGTAATTATGATCATATATATATAATGTATAAAGTATGTTTTTGGCCATATTTTGTATTTGTAAAGTTATATAATTAATTTATTTCAACATTTATTGAATTTCTAACAATCTAAATTGCTATATCATAATTTAATTTTTATTTCTATTATAAAACAAATTGGATACTGCTCTGCATGCAATAATATATCAATGGTTAAAATAGATAACATTTAACATTGAAAAGGATATAAAATTAGGTGCTGAAAAAAACTTTTTTGCATTATTATAAATTTCAAATTGTTTTCACCATTAATAAATATGTAAGAGTTAATATGCTTGACGCATATAGTGAAATTAAATTGTTAGTTGGAATAATTATTTCTCACTGTTAAGCACTTTCAGAAATTACTTCTCCATATTCATAGCCTTCAATTATAATTTATGCAAATCTAGGCATAGTCTATCTTTTTGAAATAGAAAAGCATGTATCTTTTCTGTTTATTGCATTTATATCTCTTGCTATAAATCATGCCTCCTTAATTTTCCTCTTGATATCATTCCTTTCAGTAGAAATTATTGTAGCATTTGCAAGTTCAAATTCATGATTAGCAGCCTTTTGGTGGTCCATGAACACTGAGCAACCTTCATTTCTGCTCAACACCCTTTTGTACAAATATTTGTGTTGAGAAATTTCTGTTCTTTATAGTGGCCCGAATTTCACCGTGGTATACAGCTCCACAGTTTGCCTGAGGACATGTCATCCTGTACGCTACATGTGGTGTTGTTTGTAGGTCTATCTTGTCCTTGGAATTGTTAATCATTCTATTGGAGTTGGGAGGGGTTCGAAAACCTACTGTAAATATATCAGCATAATGGACTTTCTTGATTTACATTTTTTGATGACAGATATTATAATGGGATGGTGTAGTAAGTATAGGAAGAAGTGGAGTTAACCTCGGGTGATGGAAAATTCATCATCCACCTCAAGTAAATACAAAATCATATATTTACAAAAGTGTATATAATTAAGCCATATTTATAAGAGCATGAGATTAGAGAATCTCTGTGATCATTGAGAGATCAGCCAGCTAACTCAGAAGAGCAACTAAAATAATACATCAATCATATATCAACCAGCATTATAAAGTAAGTAATACTAATACTCAAAATAAATAACCATCCATCATCATCATTGATGGGAATAAACAAATCAGTGAACGAATGATCCACCATATAATAAATCAGTACAATAAATCAACAGTCAACCCGGTGACTGGATCGGAAATGGATCTTCTGTAGACTAGGCTAACTAGTGAGCCTTTGCCACCTTGGGCAATTATTTGAACATAACTTGGATGCACCAGCTTAATGCTCATCTATCAGAATACATAAGAATCAGAAATCAAAACAAATGCTGAGATATTTAAAACATGCTGATCATCATCAATGCTCTGGCCACTTGTACTGGCCAACTATAGACTTAACTCCTATTAAGGCTAAACTAATATAAAAGATAGTGCATGGGCTTTAAAGAGTATTCTCTTTTGTGCCAACCAGGATGATTGATCATCTCTGGATGCCCCAACACACTAAATACACATCCCCATTTATATATATATTCATCCCGTGCATGAATCTAGCTCAGAGAACATAAGCTTTATTACTGTATGTGACCAAGAGATGATGGAGGAAACAATTTTTAACAATTAAATAAGTTTATTAATAACAATAAAAAAAATGGTATTTAAGGTCTAATTTTAAATAATATACAATATTATATACACAATTCAAGTTATTGCTACGGTTTACATGTATATACGCAAAGACGCGCAATTTAGGTATATACAATTAATATTCAATAACAAAATGCTTAAATTTGCATATATGTCCTATTTGACAAGCATTGTGCATGTAGATTATTTATAAATTTAATTTTGTCAAACAATAAATAACAATAATTTCTAAAAATTATAAAATTCATTTAAAAGATACATAAAATTTACATATTTGTTATAATGATAAAAGTTATTTTCACAATTATTCTTTTTGTTGAATATAGCATTTTTTCCTTAAAATAAATCTGATCTAATTTTTGACAGATGATTGTTAATTAATTTAAAATGCCCTTTTTTTTTAATAAGCGAAATATAAAATTGTTTTATAGAATAAAAAAAAAATATTTTTTTAAATGTCTTTCTGATTTATTAATTAATGCTGATAAGTAGGCAAGGTGAGGTAGGAAAAGTGAATATGTGAACAGCAGCTACCCACGCCATGATAAGTAGATAGCCAAGCATGGACTATCAAGTATCCAATGCTCCATGACGTCACGAGAAAATACTTCATTTTTAAGCACTGCCCCTTCTAGGTACCTAGACAGATCAGCCTCAAAGAGTAGTAACCAGAAAAAAAGGCATTGAACCAACCCTGCTCATCTCTGTGAGAATTAGGGGTATGAATGAGGTCTATTCATGAAACCAAGGCCTATTCTTGAGGCCTATATATATTCACCACTGGACTACTCTGGGAGCTCAACATCTAGGTCTAGACAGTGCCGAGCCTATACTTAGGAGCATCATGAACACACTGCATCCAGACAGCCCTGTTCGACTATACACCCACCATAAGCGTAAAAAGTACAAATTCACACATCACTTTCAAATGTAATTTTACTAAAAGAAATTATTTCAAATTTCGTTATCATATATAACTTTACTCACCACAGCTGTATATATTTTTATTTGTTCTTCTTAAACTTTAGATACGTAAGCACGTATATATTTAATTGCTTCTTCAGCAAGCTTGGGTTCCCTGGTAAGTTTGGTTTTAGAGATCGTCATCATCAGGACAAAGTATAATCCATGTATAATGTTGGTCCGTAGTTGGTCTCCTGTCTGTGTAGAACTGTTCCAGGCAAGCAGTTGTCTTGGTTTGTTAGATTTCAGACAAAGCAACTGTCCTCTCCACATTTAAGGCTATGAATTTTAGCACAAAGAAGTGGAACATTTTTCTCCATGTAAATTCAAACTCCTGCTAAGGAAAACAGTCTACTATCTTGCCTTCAGCTACATCAGTTTATGGGAGCTATTCTGCAAATTCTATGGTCAGCTAAAACCAACTGCTGCACTTCAAGTTGCAACGAAATATTGTAACCAACTTTTCAGCTGACCGTTCTTACAAAAATTATTATCCCCACTCTTCTCTTCAAAAATCACTATCCAGACTGGAGCTAATTTTGTTATCAGCCCATTTATAGAATCATCTAAAGTGATAATAACATCTTGATTGAAAAGTTTTGATTTTTTATCTCTCTAATCCCTTTGAAAACATACATGTTTTAATTAATTAAAAAATTTCAAAAACAAGTATTGTGTTTTTACATTTTACAATCAGAATAATAATAATACAATATTTATATTTATTCAGACCTTTTGAAAGTTTAATTTATAAAACAATATTTTAAATCAGAATTAATATTTATTTATTACTGTTTCAATGAATTTTTGTCTGTGTTTATTTCTACTTTTCCTTTCAACTTTATATATATTTATGCACACACACTATATTAGTGTGTGCTATGTAATCTAACTGGTTACAATATATAATTATGAATGAATACAATGAAAATATATTAAACATTTATAATTATCTCTTTATGCCTGTAAACTAATGAAAATAAAGATTGTGTTGATCTTTAAAAACTTCTCTACATCTACTTTCTGATTTTAGGAGATATGTGGATCCCATATCTTCTTTTTATATATATCTTAAATCAAAAATTTAGTTTTAATTTTTCTCCTTTCATAAATACTAACCTGATCAATGACAGAACATCCATTATATTGCCATTTTAATTTGTTTTGAATTCTATTACAGAAACATGATCTTTCAAGTAATATATGCTTTATAAAATGTTTCCAGAATATCCTCATTAAAACCAAATATAACTAAAAAATAATAGAATTTTATATATCATATCAAGTTAAGAATATAAAAAAAGTTGTTTTTTTTTTTTTAAAGATAAAAATTCTAGCATTACATTCTTTAAACATTTCTCAAATTTCATAAAATATTTTGAAAATTGTTTTATTTCTTAGTAACAAATAAATGATTATTACTCTTATAATAAGTCTATTAAACACATTACAATAGTTTCAGGGCATGGATTCCATGCCAGATAGAGCTTACTCAGGTTGCAGATAGAGGAATGGCCTTCAGATAAGATTAGCTGCAAATAAGCAAAGTAATGCAAATAAGCAGTCACTAACAATAGGACAACATTCATTATCAGGAAGTGGTGAAGAAGACAGTGGCATGTTTACTTCTATAAAATACTACGATTCCTATGATGATGGATATATATAATGGCAAGTGTTGATCACTATTAAATAAATCAACACCCTGCTGGGTCAGAAATAGCGTTCTTCCAAATCAGCAAAAGATCACTATAGGGGACAACGGTGAGAAGTAATTGGTAGACATAAGTTCATTTTATAAGATTCAGCTAGCACATTAAGTCTACTATGAAGGGTATTGCTAGGCAAAAAAGGCAACGGAAAAACACTTTGCCTTTAAATTCCCTTGTTTTATTATGAGTATGTTTACAAGAGATATCCTTAAGTGATATTTGTATGTATTAATAATTTTGTATTTAATACCAAAAGTTTTCATTATTTGAACAATTCATGTACTCATATGATTAAAAAAAATGTAATATTTATTTTTAAAATGTGATCACTCAGTGCCAGAAGTGCCTTTGTGCAAGGTAAATTTTTACCTTCCACCCCCACCCATTCTATGAAACAAATATATTTATTTAATAACATAAATGGACATTTATTGAATTTGATATTATTAATTTTTTCTTTCAAAAGTTTCCATATTATTTTTTGGATAATCCTGTGAAATTGCTATCAGAAGTAAGAAATATCTGTAAATAAGGTAATTTTTTAAGTATCTAAGTGTTTTTATCATATTTATAAGAGTCCCCCTCCCCATTATCACCACTACACATAAAAACATTGCACCGTCCCCTCTCCTTCTCAGGCTGGCTCTGATATTAAATAAGTAATTCTATTTATACATTATCTACCTGCTTATTAAAAATATTATCTACAGTCAGAGTATGATTGTCTAGAATGGTTAGTCTCCGAGATCTTCCATATAGTGTGAAGAAAAGTGAGTCCAGCTTGCTTCCATTATCCTTTCTGAAATACAATAGTCGTAAAAGCCAATGTAAAGATGGGACTTTTTTACCAATATTTAAATCAACTTTAACCAGCACATCAATAAGTCATTAAAAATTGTTTGTTTGTTTGTTTGAAAAGCCATTCAAAATCTCTCATGCATAAACTTATTGATATTTTCTATTAACAAGGTTATATTCATTCAATAATAAAATATTTTTACACTATTATTTAATTTTTTATGTGCATGTCATTCCACTATTAATAGCTATAATTTGTTCCCATATATATAGCCATTTATTTAAAATTTTCATACATTGTTTAATGATATAACTGTTACATTTCATTAGGACCATGAAACTAGATCAACTCTAAATAACATGACTGATAGAACTCTTTCATTCCAATAGCACCAACTTTTTAAAAATAGTTGTTTGTTTTAAAAATCCATTAGTTACTTTTAATTCATAACCTTGTTTTCACTCAATAATAAAATATTTACTCTACTTTATTATTTATTTTAATGCTTATTAATGTCATATTATATATACTTTATTATACATTTTGACAATTGGTAATTCAGCCAGGATTTATTTAAGGAGAGAAATTTTAAATTTTCATACTTATATTGTGGATAAATTTTAGAAGACATTAAAATGTCTTGCACTTTATTTTGTTTATCCATAAGTTATGTTGGATAACTATAAAAAAAAAAAAAATCAAATGCTTGATTTGATCCACTAGTTATATTTTTTAAACTTTGTCAATAGTGCAATCATATAGGCATTTTATTACAATTAAGAGAATTGCATTAAATAATATCGTTATTATAATATTGGTTAAAAATTAAATATTTTGACATATAATAAGTTTTTTAAGGCACTTATGCATTAGACTGGTAGTAATGAAAGTTGCTGGCACAAACAAATGTATATATTTAAAGACCAAATTAAACACATTCCTATCTTCTAATGATATAGAGAGTGTACCAATAGCTCAAACAAGCTCTTAATTGATAAGTGTGGTAAGAGAAAATATTTAAAATCTCTATCCGAAAAACTCTTATCCCCAGATCAACTGGTTTGAGCTATTGGTACACTCTCTGAATTACATTGTTGTAATTGTAAAAAAATCAATTTAGTAAGCTTATATTTACAAATGTTATATATAGAGCTTGCAAAACAAACTCTTAATAAGCTTCTACTTAATAGTTATACATTAGATTAAGTGCAAGGCTTGTCCTGGTATTTTTCATCTAATGATTGAATATCTTAGCACCTCACTGAGGATGCCAGTAGCAGAAACTGGTCTGAGGTTGGGGTTGTTCTACAAAGCTTGTTAAGAGTTTGTTCTCGGAGCTCTATATATTACTTTTGGTTGTTTTATAATAGCGTGTTGAAACTGCCGGAGGGCGTTATTTCTATGATAGCACACAGAAATATGCCGTTTAGGCGGCCTGCCGCTATCGAATGTTCTATTTCTAATGCGTAAGCCTAGAAATAGTCCATTGTACAGGGTGGCTGCATAGAAACATGACATTTAATCTGCCACAGAAGCTATCGTGTCAGTTTACAGCTCAGATTTGGGCTAAGCATATTTGATGTGCGATTACATTTCACTTTTGGCTACAGTATTGTGTGAGGGTGGCTGGAATTCCGATTGTCAAAACTATTTTAATATTCATTAAGACAACCTCCCCCTCTATCTCCCATGTTTTATGAATGTCTACCAACAATTATGAGCAGTCTCATGCTTCCCTAGCCCACATTTCCTGCTCAAAAAATTCGGCAAGTGTAGGTGCAAGCGCGATTCGGATGAAATCACGCTCTAAGTCATGTTTCTGCAAGAACAACTGTGAGCTTCATCAAATGGCTGAAATAAAAAACTTTCCGAATATCAAAAATTCTCTGACTGATGCTGGAAGGGTTATCAAACAAAAGAGCTTGAAGCTGCATGCGTGGTGTTACTGAACAGCCCTAAAAATTGGTTTTAATTGCCATATATATTTGTTTTTGGTAATTACAGTAAAACCTTGGTCAACCTTCGAGTTAGAGCATTCCGTTCGGTTAGGAATTGTAACCACCGCCCCTTCCCAAAGTTTGACTTTTGGTTGTAAATGTTTTACCGTTAAATGGAAATCTATTTATTTGTAATTTATAAAACAAAAACAAAAAAGAAAAGAAGCTGATTTCGTAGAATACCCAACCACAAATGTAAATAATAAGAATAAAAAGTAACCACTTTTTAAAATTAATTTTAATTTATGTATTTTTTTATTTTCATTCAAAATTTTATTTGATAGATAGTACTTTTAAAAGTGATAAATAAAATCAAAACATACATACAAAAAAACCCCGGCCCCCCAAAAATATAAGTAATGAAAAGAATAACAAAAAAATTAAGTACTCTTTTTTTTTTTTTTTTTCAAGTGTCATAGCATCGGCCAGGAAGCGAACTTTTTTAAATTCAATTTTTTGATTTCTGCATTTTTTGTGTGTGTGTGTTCAAAAATTTATTTGATATTACTTTTAAATGTGATAATAAACAAACCTGGCGGCGGCCCCGGAAACATTATATTTATCTTTGTTTCCAAACAAACCATGCCCTCTGGCGGTTTCAACACGCTATTATAAAACCTTACATTTTTGTAAATACAAGCTTATAGAAGCAATGTCACATTCAAGACTTGCTTTATTGATAATTATCTTCTAATAAAAAAATGAATTAATTTTGTGAATATTAGATATTCCGATGAAAAAAAAATTATTAGTCAAAATATTGGTTTTTCTGCTAATTTTATGTCAAACAATGGAAGTGCTTCATTCAGGATTGTCGAAAAAAAGTAGATAGCCATTTGTAATGGAACATGGTTTGAGGTAAATAAGTTCAGTCCACAGCAGTGATGTTAAGAAGACATTTTGTAAATGGACACAATTTCATGGTTAAATTTTTTTTTGGTTTGATTAATCACTTGTAATAAATTTAAAAGTTTACTTGTTGAAAGATCATTTCTCCAAAAAATATAAATGCATATTTGTTTCATTCCACTAAATAAAGTTATAGGTGGCCATTTTCAAATAAATTCTTACAAAAAAAAGTTACACATCATTTTTCAAAATAAATATTGATAGACTAATATGTAAGTACTCTTCTAAAAAATATTGTTCATTCATTCTGTTTCCCTTAAATTTGGACAGTAGTGTGAATTACAGATTAATTATGAGTTTTTAGCTAGAGAATAAAACAGAGTCCACATCCAAGAAAAAGCTGTTTACACAACCATGTAAAAAGATAATACTGCATAAAAAATAAAGAAAAAGATATTAAAAAAAGAAAAAGCTATTTAGTAAAATGTGTAAAAAGATAGTATGATATAATTAAAAAAAAGGATATCGTTTTTAAAAATATTTTGGGCAAGGTAGCAGTGGAATCAATCGTTGGATCCACATTCCAGAGCCTGTCATTCTACCACTGCTCTAAATTAAATAGGACATATGAACTGTGTAAAATGTCAATGACAAATATAATTTCATCACAGACAGAATTACTGCAATTGAGGAAATATTTTTAAAATAGTTTTATTTTTAAATAAATTATTAATAATAATATTACTTTTTATATAAATTAGGGTGTTTAAATAAAAGTGAATGGGAAATCTAAACATTTTCATTTATATATAAATTTTATTAATTATAGTGATAAAAGGGTGATGGCTTGTTCAGTTTAGTGGTAGAGTATATATATATGTAGTATATTTCAAGGCTCGATCAATTGTCACAACAAGTCTAAATAAAGAAGTATACCTCTTATATTTAAATAATGAATATTTACAATTCAGAAATCTAAACATTTACTTATAATTTTTATTAATCATTATGACAAAATGGGTTTGGCCTGTTCGATTTAGCACAATAATAAGAGTTCATAGGTAGTATATTTCGAGATGGCAATTGTCACAAAAAGTATAAATAAAAAAGTATTCCTCCCATATTTAAATAAAAAATATTTATATTCGGAAGGTATTCGTAATAGTGAAGTGATTCAAAAGTGTCATTTTCATTTACATATAAATTTTATTAATTATCTTGGTACCCTGGTGATAAAGAGCTTTTGTGCCTGCACAATCTGCACACCCTCATGAGGCATTCATGTGATTACCATCATTTGCAACTATTCTCAATTCATTGTTGAATGAAGGTGTCTTCAAATTTAATCCAGTTTCATATCATACAAGCAAAATTTATTTAATTCATTCTTCTCATGATCATGTGGCTTCTTTTTATATTCCTTACATTCCCTTGGAAAACAATTTAAGATTTCAACTATTTATTTTCTTTCATGTTCTAGCTAGCTCCACCTCAGTCTCTTAATTCTTGATATTGTCATTGATATCCATTTGCTGTCAAATTGATGTATTTCAATTTTGAATGCTCCTTGTTACCCCCATCAAACATCTCTCTACACTTTGCTGGCAATCTAAATGTTCTATATTTCTAACTTTTATTAAATATTCAAATCCCAGACTTATACATACACTGGTAAAAGATATTAAATAAAAACCTTTCTTTTCAAACAGATTTTTTCCATTCTAAGTTATTTCTACTAAAAGCACTCCACGAAGTTTAATTCTATGATTATTTTTTTTTATTAGTATTAATATTCTAATCAAAGCATTTCTAATTATTAATTTATTATTAACTTCTATTTTTATCTTTTTTGTAAATCCATTGAATATTAAGCAAGTGTAAAAACTTTTAATATTGATCTTTAGATCTACTTTTTCAGTTTTAACTGATAATTTTTGTAATAATTTTGTTCAACAATGTCATTTGCAATAATATCTATATGACTTAATTAATCTCTACTTATTTTTAATCCCTTCGGTCTCCTTTTTAATTCTGCAAAATACTTTCCATAAAATTGCTTTAAAAAGTTTAGATATGGAATCTTTGTTAATCTTTAATGGTTTCATGTAACGTAATCACTATTGCTGCTTTTTAATAAATATTCTTTGGAATTTTGAAAATATTTTGGTATTATATCTTGCTATCCCAACAATACTTTAATCATTGTGTAAATGATTACAAAGGCAAATATCTTTTCATAATCAACAAATCCAATGCAGAATAGCATTTCATAGTCACTAATTCTTTCTATAAGTTCTCTTAATATTTAAATATGACCTATTGTATGTATTATAATCACTTTTAAATACACCTTGTTTGTTTTTTTTTTGGTTAGTTTTAATCCAAAGTTTTCTTTAAATAAATTGTTATCATTTTTTTAAAAAAAAAAACATGTAAAGAAATGATAGAAGATTGATAAGACTGAAATTTCAAATGGTTTTTTTTTTCTTCACTTTTTAAAAAAATATCATTCATTCTATCATTTGATTTACTTTCAAAAGTAACCTTTATTAATAAAAGATTACAAAAATTTTCGGGTACATTTACCCATTGAGGATTACAGTGTTCAATGTAATAAGGTAAAATGTACATATGTTCAAAAATAATTACATCCATAAAAATTGCTGTAATGTGATTAATATGTATCTGTATGTGGATCCACATGGCCTGACTGTCGAGAAGTTAACCAGCACCCAATGATCCTACCGCTGGAGCCCCAAAGCAAAGACCCAAATGCTTCAGCTGAATAGGTAGCTAAGTCCAGCATTGCGCCAAGCACCACAACAGGCAGCGAGGTCCAAGGCCCAAGTTCACCAAGCAATAAACTCTCAACCTACAGCCGAGCCATGTCAAGACCATTCCAGATACCTCTGCCTTCCAATTAGCAGTCCAAATGGGCAGAGACCACAATCAGTCTACCTGTCCAATATTGGAAAGCCAACTTGGAAAAAAACTAAGAAATAATAAGTAATGAGCCAGATCGACACTGCCCAAAACCAGCCTATCAGGGGGCAAAGCAGCTGACCAGAGCAGGAATAGCACTGAGACTTTGACCATGTACCCTCCCGGCAGGTTTTCCGAGTAGCGGCAAAATTTTCAACAGCCTGCACCATGAACCAGACACCTAATATCTGCCCCCAGCTGCCCCTGAGAAAGAAAAGAGGAGTGCAGACCCATGCCCACAAAATATTATAACAAAACTCCATCAATGTTACAAAAATTGGTGGTGGCCCAAAGCAGACCGCCTTACAAATGCCCTAAATTTAAAGCTAACAAATGAAACTTAATAATAGTGAATGCAAATCAACACTGACCTACCAAATAATCCATTAAGAGATGCAGTAGCCCTTCACGGTGAAGTCCATGTGAAGGTCCTTCACGGTGAAGTCCATGTGAAGGTAGTGACTTTCACCATCCCGGCAGGTATTCCCGGACTAGACAATGATCGTCGACCCCCCCCCCAAATGAACAAGTCCCTTATGAGCACTATCACCACTCTTGAGGAAAAGGAGTGCAAACTCATACCCACCAATACAACATTTAATTCATGTAGTCTTGAAATCAAGCCAGATTTACTTGTTTAGTTTTATCATGTAAACATTTTATATATGGTTTTGCCAACAACTCACTTGTTTACCTCTTTTTTAAAATGGCTAATATGATCCATCATTTTATCAAGATTTACCATTCTTCGTAGATTTAACTATATATCTCAACATGTCATTTAAAATACTTTGAATTTCAAAATAAATAATTGCAGGAGCTACTTCATTTTATTGATCTTTAGAACTCTTTCGTATACTTCATAATGTCCTTATAGTCCCTTTTTTTTTTTCTATTGGTGAAATAATTTTCTTTTCAATATCAAAATGTTTTAGTTTTGAGATTTTTTTGTAATTATTTTTACCAATTCAGTTATACTCTTTTATATGATCATTAACTTTTTTTTTGTAATCTTATAAAATTTGATATTCAGTTCTTGAAAATGGAATATTTCTAAATATTTTCATTTTCCTTACATTCTTTATACATTTTATCTTATTTGAAAACTTATTGGTAAAATATTTTTTGTAGCAACTGTCTACTGTAGCAGAGTTTAATAGAAAGTATCAGCTATCTTCTTACTGAACTTGTTTTTAATTAACTTGCAATGACTACAACAGCTAAGTGAGGCCAGTATAAATTTTCAAATTTCTTAATTTCATATAATTTTTTTAATTGGACAGGTATTCTAGCTCATGTAAAATAAGTTTTATGACCACACTATTTTCTCTCTCTTTTTTAAGACAAATATAATATTTAGTGCAACAATGCTTACAATAATAAAAAGCAAATTAATTTCATTATAAGTGACTGTAGGAAAAAAATCAATTGATTCCAGTTAAATTATTCTAAACAAAAGTAGTTTTATTTCTCCACCTTTGCAATTTTATGGCTATAATTTTGATTTTGGAATAGTAATTATTTAAAACAAATATTTTTTTTAGAAGTGATAATGAGATATCACTTATATCATTTCTGTGACAAAAACATATTAGCCAATGCAAATTAAATCAGAACCATCATCAAAATTCTGTTAATATTTTTAATCAATTAGCAAGTTATAGTTTAAATTCACTGAAATATTTCTAAAAGTTAGAAATATCAATTATTAATACCCTTTCTTAATATTTTCTGTCACACTAGTTTTTCATTAACACATATTTTATAAGTCACTAATTGAAGATCTATCTACTGAATCTACAAAGCACATTACAATTCTGAAATATATATTTTCTGTTAATAAAAATATAATTCAATCTTGCTATACCTTCGATTGTATGTCTTCATATCTGCTTTTGTTTTGGATTCTTTCAAAATTTTAAGATTGCTTCCTCACTCATTTTTGTCTCCATAAATTTTATGTCCATAACTAACAGAATTTTCTTCTTTCAATTGCTTTTCAATTTAAGTATTAAAACCTCTTATAACAAGTTTAAAATGTTGTTTGACCTTGTTAAAAATATTTTGTTCATCTATACATAAAAATCCTCTATTTCTTCATCAGAATGAGAACTTACTAGAATAAAAACTTGAATTATCTGCATCTGGTATTTTCCATTAAATCAAATAACTAATCTAGCCATCTATCAGATATATTATCAATCTCACAAAATGTTTTTTTTTTTAAATATTATTAAAATTTCCATATCACCACATATTCTTGACATATAAATGAAGATACCCCAAAAAGATAAACAACCCTCCAGATATGAATTTTGTGAAAAAATAGCATTCATCAGTTGGTCCAGGTCTTAATCTTTTACAATATCTTCGTCATTTATTTAATATTTATCAATATCAAAAAATTCTTACAATTTGATTTATAAGTGCCAAATTTTCTTCACTCACAACTTTGACAACAAACACTCCAGATAAATACATTAATAATTATTAGTATATCATTTATTAAACTAGAGATTATCTTTAGCCCAGATATAAATTTTAAATCTCAATTAAAAATTAAATATACTTATTTCATGTATTTCTGTATAATTAAAATAAACATATTAAACTTTAATTCAAGTTTAAAGTTTATAGCTGGGCTAGAGATAATCACTAGTTTAATAAATGATTAGTAATCATCATTAATATATTTATCTAATGTGATTGCTATCACTGTTGTGAGTACAGAAAATCTGAGAATTATAAATCAAATTGTAATAATTATTTTCTATTTATAAGGCTTTGTGTCTTTATAGTAAATACATGTCCACTTTTCAAATCAATTGTCTTTTAATCTTTTCTTCTAACATTACAAAATATAATAATGACTCAGTTAATTTAGTAGAGATTTCTTTGAATCCATGCATCCTTTTTTTTATTTGAAATTATATATGGTAGAATATAGCTAAATAAAAGACCATATTTTAACTGCAGTTTAGGTCTATAATTTAAATTGTGGCATGCTCCTTTTCCAATAGATAAAAATACCTTAGTCAATAACTTTATAACTCCTAAGATATAAGAACCCTAGTTTATTTTTGTATAACTATAGAATGAAGTGAGCATTCACAAAAACATTCATCCTGCTTTCAATAAAAGATAATTCTTAATGTGAAATGAAAATCCAGTTTTTTCTTGATCTTAAATTATTGATGATCTCACCATACATTTTTATGTATGATGGCAAGCAGCCTATTTGTGTTAATTTAATATTTAAATGTGCATTATAATAACAGCTGCAACAAAAATATATGAAGTGAATATTACAATTTGTCTTGCTTAGTTCCTTTAAAATTTCAAAAAAAGAATCAAAAAGTCTTTTTTTAGTTAATTTTCAAATTATAATTCTTAAAATATTAAAATAAGATTTGTATGCAAGCATTACTGATGGATTAGCAATCCCAAAGATAAATTACATAAAAACATAGTTACATTACACTTAATCATAGATTTTCTTGTTATTCTGGATTAATGTATATATCTTATAAAACACAAATTTTCATTTCTCTTAATGGAACAAATCTAAAGTTCATATTATTCATTCTTTTAAATACTGTATCTTTAAAAAAAAAATAAAAAAAAGTGGAAAGTTTGATTTTCATTCACAAATTACTGACAATTCTATTGGGATAAGATTTTTTTTCAGATAAAATCTTTCCAATATATTATACAATCATCTTATTATTCATTCTCTTTGTCTTTTAATGACTTGATGCAATCAGAGTTCTGCTACTAAAAAAGTATTCTGTAAACTAGGATTGCAAGATGTTCTATTGGTTTATATTCTAAGACTAACCCCCTCCACTCAAATATATACATAACTAAACTCATTTCTTTTAACTTTTTTTTTCAAAATAAAAATCTTATAGCAGAGAAAAATAAATATTAGCAAATAAGCTACTTACTTTTTGATTCAGGAACAATTGTTTCTTCTTTTATAGATTCAATGGATAATTCAGAAGTTTCGGTGTTAACTACAAAAAAACTTTCTTCAACAGGAGGATTTAAAATCTCAGATTTAGGATTACTAAAATTTCTCACAATCTCAAATTGGGCTTCAGGGCTTTCAATTTTAACAGGATTAGCTATTATATGAGTAGGTTTACTTCCGATTTTAAAAGTCATCTTAATTTTACCTTCTGTTAAATCTTCTTGCTTAATCTGAGAATAATCAGACTTTATTACCATCTGAGGGCTGTCTACTTTGACTAAAGGTATATAAGGGCTATCCACATCTTGATAATTGCTTGCTTTGATCGATAAAGCCTGAGGAGAGATAACTTTGATTAATGGAATCTGAGGACTAGAAATATTATCTACAAATGTTTCAGGATTACTAACTTGGGTCAACAACATTTGAGGACTATTTGTTTTTACTATTGTTTTTAATTTAAGTGGTGACAGTTCTATTTTGGGTAACAAACATTCTACTTTGCTCATTTTCTCTGGAGATGTTACTGAGCTTTCTTCACTTAAACTTCCATCAGATGATGTGATGACTCTTTTACGTTTAACTCCTATACTAAATAATGGTCCTTGCTTCTCTTCAGGCTGTTCCAAGAATTTTGGAGATTTTAAAATAACATCAGGTTTAAACAGCTCAGGTTCAGGCATAACAATACATGGTCCCCTCTTGGAAGATTCTGTTAAAATATAAATTTTTTTTCTTTCACGTTTGGGATATTGCTTTCTGGGTATCAGAGATTTATCAATATTCTTAGATTTTTGGTCTGTCTAAAAAAATAATAAAAAGTAATATTAGAAATGTTACATAATAAATATAGATACATATATTATTGTTAAACATACTGATCTAAAGAATGATTAAAAACACATTTCTATTCACATAAAATAAAATTACATCAACATATAAATATTATTTATTTGCTATGAATATACTATTATATATATATAAAATAATCATTAAAAAAAAATTTGGATACCATTAAATATAATGCTCTATAATACACAATGGTTTATATGTAAATAAAAATAATGTGTATATTATTAGAATAATTCTGGTGACTTGTAGGTAGGTATTTTGTGAAACTGTCTTTTTTCAGGCTCTGAAATAAATAAAAAATCCAAATTAAAAACAATGGTTTTAGCAAAATACATCAATGATTTTGCCAAATATAACTCGGTTAGAGCGTTGTCTTAAAATTTGATATTCAAGAATCTAAAGGTATTAAATCAGGCAAAACTCACTTTACGTATTGCCACACACAGCAAGTTAGAGTAATCAATGGATGCAAGACGGCTTATGCATAAAATCCCCATCTAGTGCCTACTCATCCAATATCCCCAGACTAGTTTCTGGCTTGCTGTGTGTGGCAATACGTATAGTGAGTTTTACCTATTTTAATAACAGTTAAAAGCAAGTATAAGAAATGGTGATCATGTGGTGTTCATTGGCTTAATCTAAAGGTATGTTAGACTCCTATGCTAGTATTGTCACTGGTAATGCCAGCAACACCTGGAGAAGAATGGAGAAGAATACCATTCGAAATGTGAAATCGAATTATTACAGTATTATGGATAATTTTATTAATGACCGTTTTGTACTAAGAATTGATATGGCGCCTCGTAAGTTCCAGCAAAGACTTCAGTTCCTAAAAAGTTGTAGGCAATTTAATATAATACCTAATTTATTTTTTTTAAGTGTCATAGCATCAGCCGGGACGCGAACCCGCAATCCGGACAAATGCCTGCAAGTGCAAGGCAGTCGCACTGACCTCTCGACCACCAATGCAAGACAATACCTAATTTTTATATAATTAAAATTAATAGATTGATTTATGATAGCAACAGAATCAGGCAAGCTCTACAGATAAAATTGCTTGATACGATCTTAGGAAATTGTAAGAATGCCCTTAAGAAAAGAAAAGAAGCAACTCTTAAATATAACAGCCAATGCCAGCGAACCTTTGTGGATTCGAAAGGAGACTGGCAGTGAAGTTTGAGAAGAAATTAGATTTTCTTGCGCGTAAACAGGACATTAATATAACTAATGCAAAGAAAAAAGAAGCATATGTCAACTTGTCTAGAGTTCACCCGCCTCCAGAGGTCAAGTCCACTTTAGCATTTGGACCAAAATTTGTAGGAGGGTCTTGGATGCAGCCTAAAATGGAGCTCATAGTAGACATCGAAGCAGGGTTAATTAATAACCCATGCAGAGAACACATCACCACTGCAGTAATTAAATCTATCAGAAATGAATGGTGAAGGCAACTGGGGGAAATATATATATATATAATACAAAAAAGTTTTTCAGCGACAACATTAAATGTATAAAAGAAGACAAAGGCAGCAGGTTTGTCTTATTGAGTGCTGTGGGTTATAAAGATAAAATAGATGTGCAGATTCAAAGATTGAAATTTGAGGTGATTACATTGTTTAACAACAAAATTAACAGAGATAAATTCATTTGAATTTGTAGACAATCAAGAACACAGCAATTCCACAAGAATTCAGGATCGCAGCGGTAGATATCACAAACTATATGGTTCCACTGACAGACAGCTATCAATCAGAATAATTGAACATGAGTTGATTAAGAGAAGACTGTCCAGCTCCTAAGACACGGTTTATTGTAGACTTTATGAAATGGCTAGATGGAAACATTTTGGCATCATATGAAAATAACTGGTACAGAATAAACAACGGTTGGCCAATGGGTCTCCCTCTGAGTGGGATTGTTTCCAGCGTTGTTCTAAATCATTTCGAACAACAAGTGCTTCCAAAATTCCAAATAGCAGTACCAGGTACAATTTATATCAGATATGTGGATGACATATTTATAGCAGCACCAGAAAACACAAAGATATTTTAAATGAACTTCACACTCGGTCTAGCCTGATTTTTTAATTGTACATATGATGAGCAAAATGTAGTCAAGTACCTTGATTTAAAAATCAATAGAGAGAATGCTGCACTCAACTATTAAAATGAGGATCAAGCCCTTGTGCATTAGAGGTTACCTCCATCCACTCTTAAAATCTCCCACATTACCCAAACTTGCAGGGCTATCTGCTTTATTTCGTAATCACCATCTATGCAAATTAGAGCCAGACAAAAAAAACAACATCACCAGCTACATCAGGGATTTAATAAGCGTAGGTTTTAATCACAGATCAGTAGCCAATAGGATTGAAGGCTTTCATAAAAGACTTCAGCAAAATAAAAAAGAAGACAGATAGCATCAGATTGTTCCATATATACCTGCAGTGGCAAAAAACTTCTGTAAAACTTTACAGAAAGAATTTAAACTAGGATTTAGAACTTCTCCAAACACCAATAGACTTATTAATAATACCAAAGATAAAAGAAATATTGAAGCACCCCCCCTCCCCCAGATAGTATATAGAATTGTGTCCTCAAATGGGGTGTGATGCTGTTTATTATGGTGAAACTTGTGCCACAATTGGCAATAGATTGGCTCAAAACAAATACACATATACAAGAGCAATACCAAAAAAGAAAGCAGTTCTGTATTTGTTAACCACCAGCAAGAGCTCAACCACAGATTTGAACCCTCGAAGGCTGATATATTATGCACAGAAAGGAATGACATCAAGAGAAAAATCAAGGAAGCTTGTTTTATCACGAATGATATCAACTCAATAAATAGAAAAGACATTTTGGATAATATAGGAGATAATTTTGCATACATTTGCATATAATGACGTTAATAATTTAAGAGACTATGATTATGGAATAACAAAACTCTGAAAGCATTTAGTCTGCAAAAATTATGATATTGAAAGCCTACAGAAATTATTATATGAAAAAGTTTCACCACAATGCATCAGTGTGTTATTAATAACCTGTATTGTTTATTTGTGTGTTTTTACTAATAATAGTTGTTTATATTTAAAAAGTTTAAAAAATATGTTATGTTTTGATTTTAAATGTAAAACATGTTTTTAAATAAAGGTATGTTTTGAATGTAGATTTTTGCATATATAGATATGTGAATATAGTATATCAAACATTCACAGGTGAGAATTAGTTTTGTTTGATAAATCTCTAATTGGAATAAAAGAATTTAAACTAATATTATAAATGATAGATTTGGGAAAATGTGCTAGGAAAATATTTATAAATGTGTATATCAAAATATATAAGAAAATTTATTTTGTATAAATAAACAATTTTGTTATAATTTTATTATAAAATGAAATAGAATTTAAATATATTTTAATTAAGGCAAAAAAATTATTTTAAAAACATAATTAAGCTTTAAAACATAAATAATTCTCTAATAACACATTAAACTGTTTTAAAACAATACTGCCATTTTAGTTTTTTTTTTAAAAAAGTATTTATAGAGAAATATTAAACTAAAATAAAAACTGGTAAGATATAAAGAACTGATGAGATTCCTATTGGACTATTGAAGGATAATAGCGAAAAGGATTTGAGAGGATCAGTTGACATTTGCAATATAATTTATTGACTTAATGAAAGTGGCTAGATTTTATTTTAACAATTACAAGTCCGCTGAAAAAGGCTAGAAAAAAGGCACAATTCATTAATCTATACAACAAATAAAAACCAATCATTTAATTCTCAAGATCACATAACATATAAGAATAACAACTTTCTTCTCTAGCATCAACTATAATCATTGATTACTCAAGTTTAAAGTAATAAGTAACTATCTTTGATTTATGAACAATTAGATTTTTCTTCCATGCAGTTAAGGTTGTTATTGGTCTTGAATAGAGATTTCAAATATATTACCCAAGTTCCAATCTCAGAGACAAAAGATGTAAGTGAAATGAAAATAATGCACATACTAGAGAAGAAAAAATATATATTTGTTTCATTTGATCATGTAAAGGCATGATAGAATGAATTAGGTTAATTTGTTGGATATATTACATAAGTTTTAGATCATTTATTAAGAAATTTGTATATGAATCTGAAAACAGATGTATGATTAAACAGCCTTCTTATAAAAAAATGGATTAGGAAGAGTTATTTAACAGATGTATTGATATCTTTTAATATAATACTTGTAGATAAGGTGAATGCTAACAAAAACCATAAAAATAAATGAAAAAAGAATAAGAGTAAACAATGAACAGAAAATTATAAAACAATTTTAGTATTTATGAATATTTGAAATTGGGTAAAATAGTGATAAAGAAAATAGATTAAAAATTACAATGACTATATAAGCGTTTAATAAGAGTAAAAGAGATTTGTTAAATATTTTATTAAGAGTATAAGCTTTATGAAGAGTAGAAGTATAATTAGGAGCAGTACTATACAAAATAAAAAATGATATAGAGGTGTGGATTTAGGAAAAAAATGAAACATAAATTAGAAAAAAAAACCCACAGAAATGTTTAAGTGTTATTTAAAAGAGTAAATGAAAAATGTATAATTTTTTGAGAAAGCTATAGATTCAGAAGTAATAGATTTAATATGTACTTAGAGGCATAGAAATAATAAAAGATATATTTGAAGACAAAGTACTAGTATGAGAAAAAGTGAAGTAAAAAGTTGATAAAGAAATTGGCAATGAATTTTAAAAAGTAAAACAGGGGACTTGAGGAAAATGTGGTGTGGTATGTGAGGTTTAATCTTTTAGCGGATAACTAATGAATGTTTATAATGCAGATAGACCAAAATAATAATAAACATCTGTACATATAAATAAGATAGTAAATTTTATTTATGTGACCATTTGTATGCATCAGCAATAGTTTTTGCATTTTGAGAAAAAAAAGTGATTTTTCATTTCAAAATAATACTTTTGTATTCACATTTATGAATTAGATTTTAAAACATTCAAGGGTAGTCAAAAATAGACTTGTTTTATTTATTATTTCATGTTCATTTCAAGATTTATATAAGAGAGAATGTTCTAAAAAAGTTATTAAAACTTATTTAAAAGCTTGAATATAAAATAAATTTACTAATTTAACCTATACATGATTATTATAATTTTTAACACTTGCAACAAAAGTATCTAAATGTTTAATATCTCGTATAACTGGTGATTAAATAATTTACTAAACTATTACTATAAACATTCTTTTGTAATTCTACATCATTATTAAACTCAAATATTCCTTTACCTTCCTTCTTTTGAGTGATTTATTAATCTGAAAAGCTACTGCAAAAACTTTTAAATAATTAAAATAACATAATAATCTGTGATATGAATATGACTTTGCAACTGTGATATCAGAAATATCTAGAAATCCCTACTAACTCATGTTTATACATGATTTGTCTATTATGGAAGATTCTTTGCATTAAATAAATGTAAATAAAATTATGTTCAGTTTTGTACAGACATATCAGAAGCCATTTGAAATCAAACTTTCTCAATGATATATTAACTATTCTTCTAGCAACATTGAATTTGTTAAGATTCATCTCAATCCTGGGGTGACAGTGTAGATTCATTTTTGTTATGAGGAAGTTATATTGATCTCCTTTGTGATTATTATAAAAATTTAAAAATGTTATTTATTTATCAAAATTTCTTCTTATTAGTACCCATTACTAATCTATACATATTCCGATATTTATTCCTATGCAGTCATATTATGGGAAAATATAAATAAAGATGTACTCCCTTCAGTTTGTGCATTCAAAATCATGCTTTAATGAAAGCACTTAAATACAATAAAAGTTTATTTCTTAAATATAATGTTTACACAATATGTCAATGTTATCTATATAGAAATATATTAGAAACCTACACTGATGTAAATTAAGATGTATTATTTTTATTATCTCTAACAGATATGTATTTTTCTTAATATGTACAAGTGAACATACCAAACTTGCAGAAAACTAACAACCAAAAGTCATATAGCATATCTTGCTGCTATTTATTCAATAAAATGGCAAGACAATTAGATTACCATATTCCTCTAATTAAAATTTAATCTTAAAAGACAAAACAATATTATAGGAATCTGATAACAGTTAATTATATGCTTTTCTTTAGATTTTTTTTATTTTCCACTCACAATTATTTTATTTTTCATTAGAAAACCCAAAACAATTATAAATTTTGCAATATTCTGTATGTTATAAATATTATTGCGTACCTTAATTTAGTTAAAAATTCTTAATTTGTTTTTTCTGTGTAAGGACAATGCATTTGATATGTAATCATATGATACTTATTTAATTCTCATTTTTCTGCATGAGATAATTTTAAAAATAAAAAAAATTAATTATCACATGATGTCCAATTCTGGGTATCAGCATTTCAACAGAGATAGATAGTTTTACTTTTCCTTCAAAATCTAACAATCTTAACTGTATTTTAAAATCTTTTTCTACTATAAATAACTCGATGAATCTTATATTTTTAATTCTATTTACCAATTTAGCATATTTCAAAATAAATTAGATTCCAGTAAGTATATATTTAAATATCCTATGTCTAAACCCATCAAAAACTTAAATGCTTTTTTAAAAAAACAACATTATACCAGTATTTTGTCTGAAGATTTGTCATGACAGCATTTTCCTTGTAGTTATATGTTGGACAAACTAATCTCTGTATTAATACTAATAGCTGATATTAATACTAATAGTTGAATCTATTTGAAAAAGTACAAATATAAAATTTAGTTTTTGTAAAAACATTTAACTAGATAATGGAAATAGTACAACATATATTATATTGGTAATAATTTTAAAAAAAGAATATAATAAAAATAGATAAATAAATATACTGAAAGGATCTCAATTCTATGGTAACAAATATAAAGTATTACTTCACAATAAAGCAGAATGAAAAACAGACACTACAATTATATGAAATTTTCATTCGTTAATGAATATAGCAACAATCTGAGATATTATTATAGTATACAGAATGTGCAAGGAAAATCATTTTATATTAACACATTTATATTTCATTAATTATTTTTGAACACATTTAATTAAGCATTTACAACAAAAATTTTAAAAAATGTAAAAATATTATTATGGTAAAGCAACTACAGGCAATTTTATTTATGATAACCTGATTTATTCAAAATATATAGAAACTTTATTCGTGCTTTCTTTGAATGAACACATAATTAAATTTATTTAAAATAATAATGTTCTGTTATTAAGTTTATAATTAATATAATAGCTTTTTTATTATTTTTTTTTGTACTATTAAACAAATTATTATTTTTAAGAATGATTGTTATAAATGCATAAAATGATGCTATCGAGGTGCATAATGTATATTTTGATTTTAGTTATCATTCCTAGATATCTAGGGTAATCAATAAAGGAAAAGAGATAGTTCTAAAATTAGGAAAAAATAATTTTTTATGAAATAAAGACAAATTTTAACAGTTATTTTATTTCACAATGATATTGACAAAAAAAAAGTATATTTTTTATTTTAGGATTTTTTTAAAGAAAAATTAAATTACACCTGGGTCTCTTTTTACGCGGACTTATTTAACACGATTTTGAAGTTACGCGATTCGTGCTTCACCGGAAGTCGAAGTCCGATAATGCGCTATTACTTTAAATAATAAATTTCGCGCACTTACGTTATATTGAAAGTAATAGCACATTATTGGAATTCGACTTTCATCTTAGTAATTTCAATATTTTCAGTGCTTTATAATAATAAGATTTTATGCAATAATGAAATTAAAATCATGATTTCCACATTTTATGTATACACACATTAAATCACATTCTGTTTTTGCTTTTTAAAAAAGAACGTAATCAATTATTAATCATTTAGTGTCCACAAGTTTATTTTTAAAAGGTCAGTAATAGCAGTGGGCACAATTAAAAATTAAAATTTGATTTTTAATTGTAATTAACAATTTAAAAATTACTTACGGGCGACTTGAAATTAATGTAATGTAAAACGAAATTTGATTTTTAAACGGAATTGAAAATTAAAAACAAAAATAAGAATTTAATTTTTAGTTGTTAGTTTCAATTAAATTTTTCCCAACAGTGGTGAATAAATGTCTTTTTATTATCATAAGTCTAAGTTCATAAACAATTAATAAAATCATTGTCGTCGTCAACAGAAAACCATTAACACAACATGAGTGAACTTGGCGCTAGTTGTATTTCCTCTTATGAGAATAATTGCTGAGATATTCTTGACTTCGTTTAAGGAGAAGCCAAATACATCACATCACATGAGAATCTGATTTTTTACTAGTTTGCAAACGAACATCTTTTTGGGCAAATAGCGATAATAATTAAAACGTGCATAAAAAAATGTAAATTACTGTACTGTAAATTATGCATAAAAATATATTATTTTGAATAAAATTAAATATTCTAGTTAAAAAAGGTTTGTCTTGTATCATTTTTTTTTCAAATTTGAAAATTTTTATTAGTCATATTTTATTTCCTTATTTTTTTTCTTGCGCTAATTTTAAACTAATTTTACGTTGGTGCTTTGCTTTTACGTGAATTTTGAAAAATCACAGACCACACTCCCCCCCTTTTCAATGTAAGTTACGTCTATTTTTGCGCGATTTCGTTTGCGCGTGTTTTCTGAGGAACCTATCTATCGCGTAAAACGAGACCCAGGTGTATTAAATATTTATTTTTCAATAAATACATCATGCTTAGTATATAGCTTTTTGAAATATATTTTAGTTTTGTAAGTATATTATGCTATTTAAAACTTATGACACAACAGCCTGGAAATATTTCATATATTAATAATGCTACTACTGTTTTTATTTTATTTCTAAAGTTGACTTTTTAATATCAAATAATAATTTCATTACATGAATATATTAGGTTTAAAAAAAAAACAATTTTTGTGTTAAAATAGACTATTTCAAATGGCAAGATCATTTATATAACAAATAAATTCAAATTGACAGCTCTTGAGTAATTAAGCAAATAAACATAAGGGATTAAAAATATTACTCCCCTTTTATCTTTCCCTTTAAAATAATATGCAAAGAAGTAAAATTAATTTATAAAATGATTCATAGTTTTTTATATATATGAACAATATACATTAAATACAAATTTAAAAAAAGTATTAAAAAAATACAGTAAACTAAATTAACTCATTAATTGCTGATTTGTTTATTGGCCGAGTGAGGAAAAGTATAAACTTTTAATTGGTCAATTCACAAACTCAATTGTCAAAATATATTTATCTTTTAACATTATATTCACTTTAGTTTCATTTGTAAAAAGTATATTAATAATTTGTCATGTTATGAAAGTTAACGAAAGTTTTTTCAAAAATAAAGTTATTTATAATTAAAAAAAAATTCAATAACGCAAATCTTTAAACGAACGTTATTCACCAATTAAAAAGTGTTGCTGACATTTTGTGACGTCAGTTTTTTTTACAGTTCTTAAAAATAAATAATGTTTGCTAAACTCTTAACTATTTTTCTAAAATAATTTTATAATATGTCAAAAAAATTTTTTAGAATGGTCTAAAACATTCGTTTATCACTTTCGAAATGAAACAAAAAAAATTGGAGCGATTTCGTTATTGACAAGAGATTTTCTTTGTTGTCGAAATTTAATAGCCAATCAGATCTAAGATAAGTCCGCCTTCTGTCTTTGTTTGACCTTAACTGACAGGTTTATTGATCTTACTTGTAAAATAATTCATGAGAGGGTAGCATCTTACGGAACTTTTTATAATCTCTCAAACTACGCTAAAATCTTTACTGTAGCTCTAAAATTGCCGGGATTTGAACGATGGAAAGTCTGTCACGTTTTTAACCGTTACTGTCGAAAAATAGGTTAAGATCAATTTTTTTTGTTACTTTATTATGATTACTAAATGTCAATGCCATTTAGTTAACACAAAATAAATAGGTATACAATATATTTATAAAGATCAAAAATCTCAAATATGTACAAATATTGTAAACAAAACAATGCTACCCAAACACACACAAAAATCATTGAATATAAAAATGCCAGAATAGTATACATATGCTCATAATTTAAAAGTAGAGCAAGCAGATGATAATATAAGGTGCTCCTGTACTTTTAAATTTTTTTAAAAAAAAATTGTTAAATTGAATGTGAAAAGAAATTAAATATGTATATTATTACAATATATAAAATTAATTAAAATATTAATTATTGTCGAAAAAAAAAAAGCAAAAAAAAACAACAAACAAACAAAACAAAACAAAAACTTTAGACTGTTAAAATGTATAACTTCAAATTAATCACTATATGCTTCATTTTTGATATATAAGATGAAAATCCATTTTTCAACAATATTTCTTACAAAATCATTCCTTCTTTTATAATCAATTCCATTGTGAACATTGAAAGTGAAATTTATTTGTACACAATCATTTCATAATTCTTTATACATTTCATACCATACATAACTTTATTTTAGCAATTCTATTAACTAATTTCATTTAGAAAGAAAAAAAAAGATAAATTTATTGTATGGATGAAAATTGCTTTATGTATTAACACATCAAATTTATTCATAATTGATGGATAAATGACAAAACAATAATATTAAAATATGAAAATTGTATTTACTAATAAGAAAATTGCATGAAATAATATTTGTATATATATAATATTTACAGCTGAATGCTCTTTCAATGCGGTGCAAAAGATTCATGTATTGTACTATAAGCTGTTAAGCATATTAATTGTTAAGAATTTTATATTATGGTAGAATCACAAACTATGCTGTATTTAACAACTCAACTTCAATTATATAGTATCAAAAAAAAAAAACCCATGTTAACAAACAAAAATGTAATTAAGCAAACAAACAAAAAAAAACTATTAAAATTCAAAATTTTCATCTTCAAGCAGTCTTTTCTCTGCTCTGATACCATATGTAATCATGTTAAAAAAAAAAAAAATTGTAAATAAATTTTACATTGTTAAACAATTTTTCTATCTTGTAGTACCATACAAGATATATAAATTAAAAAAACTTTGGTTTATTGAAAGTACATAACATTTTATGATTAATATTTCTGAAGAGTAATTTTCACTACATCACTCTCATGCAAGGTAAGGACTGATTTCCATTGATTTTTAACACATTAATTTATATAAATTTTATTCTTTCTTTATTATCATTTCCAAATATGATGCACAGTATTTTGCATAATAAAACATTTTTTGGATGTAATGCTAAAAGTTTTACAAAATTTTATGACATACTAAAATTTGATATTGACTTAAAGACATCAAACTAATTAGAGATCCTAATTTCTTGATGATAATAAGATCATTGATATATTTATATAACAGAAAAAAAAACATTAAAAAAAAGAATATTGCCCAGAACATATTTAATGGCATAGAAAGTCAGTCATTTTGCTATTTACTTGACTTTGAAAATAAAAATATGGTGAGTTTTTTTCGTATTCTTATTTCTTCAATGAATGATTCATAAACATACATACACTCAGTAAAATATATATAAATGTGTCCTCTCAAATTATTACCAATAACTATTTTAATGATCGGGAGAGGAGACTTAACGTAATCTGCACTACAAGGCGCCACTAGGCATTTGAACCTAGAAAATTTATATAGTAGGCAGGTATGTTAAGTTTAAAAAATTTTTTATTTTATTTTATATATTTGGATTCCGATCGTTTGCCCAAGATCACTAGCTCATAGAGTAGCAGAGATTTTAAACATTTATAAGTTTCAATAGATTTCTATTCTCAAAATATATATTAAATATTTAGAACAATAAAATAAAAGAAGCCACTGCCAGTAATTAACACACAAATAGATTTTTATTAACGCACATTTAAAATTAAGGATTAAATTTATTTTTAGATTTTAACATTAATATTTTTTTTTTTTAATTTAAATTACTATTTTAAATAGATCGCACAGATGGATATTTAAATTATATTTTACTTTAGCATGTCGAGCATAGGTAGTCTACATAGATTTTTTCACTTAAACACTTATCAAAACATTTATTCAATCTCAGACTAAAAGTTCGTAGTCAACCCAATGCCTGCTTCCAGATATATAGTCGCAATCAATGCAATATGAAGATGCTAGCATAAAACCACGCCGACAGGAATGTGCATCTGACAGCGTGATATTATTTGAAGGAAACGATCCGTGTCTAGAACAGGAAAGTGCATCTGTCAGACTAAGGAATCATATATATATATTTTAAAGAGTGCTACTTATGGGGGGGAGAGCGGTCTTTCTGCCGACTTATAAATCCCTGTCCATAGAGCTAGAAGGGGTTAATGGTGCAGGAAATACATCTGCAACCATTGCAACGGTATGACTGCCTCTTTGGGGTCATGCATTCAGGTGGGCACGTTGCCCTGTAAGTTAACACGCTTCACATTACATTAATATAAACGTCTATATATCTCTCCACTAGCACTGACACAACCACGAAACAAATAGCCTGAAATTAAAATCCCTTAAATTAAACATAAACGAACTTAAACATAGTTATTAATCTTTATCCATGCAGCTATCTACACCCAACTTTAAATTTAATACATTTTAGTTAAAACATAACACACACACAAAAAAAAATGAAATGGAAATGATTGCTTAAACATCTACATAAAAAAATATTAATAATTGAATTTGCATTCTTTAAGTCAGATAAGAGTTCTTATTTTCAGTTATTAATTATTTGCAATTTTAGGAAAGTTCTTATTAGATAGACACAATAGTTCATACTTTACGGATTTAATAGATTGAGAAGTCCATCTTCGTGATCACTTTCGTAGATTTTGTCCTTCTTTGAAAATGAAACTGCGACTTGCCATGAATTTGGTCAGGAACTGTCATCCAGAGGCTTCAGCTGGTTGTCCGGAAAATTAAATTTATTGCAGACTTCCACATCATGAAAATCTGCAATATAGCTAGTTATAACGATCTATTCATAGTCAGCTCTAAGATAACAATTATAATAATAATTTGGCTTTTATATTTTTATTAGTCTCTTATCATTAGATCTTGAGATTCAACGAGCAAGACGTCACTAATCCATTCGTGTTTCAGTTATGGTCCGTGCTGTCATTTTCGTGTTTGCCTTGGTCATTTAATTCCTTTGTATTCTCTTATCTGACCATTTAATTTATTTTACATGCCTCACGAGGTAGTTTGCTTTTGAACAATCATTTAATTAATAAAACAATCATTTCCATTTTCTAAGACTATAGAAATCAACATTATTTCTATTTTTAAAATATCAATCTTTATATCTTTACTTTTTTACAAAAAAAATTACTTTCAAATATTTTTATTTTTTAAAAGTTTTTAAAGTTGTCCATCATGCGATCTATATATACGTTAAACAGTTTTTAAATTAAGTTTTTTTTTTCTTTTTAATAAATCAATTTTTATTTATGATCTTTTATTTTAATTTTAAAATAATGTGACGGGATATTATATTCCGTTACACTATATTATTATTTTTTTAAATTTTGTTTATACTATAATTTTAATTTATGTGTGTGTTGAAAAGAACCATACATTTACAGTTCAATAAAGAAAATATTTATTTTAATTAATGATTATCAATAAAACATAGCTATTTTAAGCTATATAAGTTTGTACACAGTGTTTGACACAAAATATAGGGTATTTTGCAGCTCCACTGGTATATATATATACACTGTTTTATGCAATAGTTATTTGCATATGATATATATATATATGTTGAATTAGATATTTTCATGGATTTTTAATATGACAAAAAATAGAACTCAAAACAAGAGCTATTATGTAGTTAATAGAGAGAATCTTTTTAGTCTCAAAATTATCAATTAGAAATTGATTTCCTGGCAGAATCAAAAGGTAAAGTTAGCTCTGTTTATATGATATAATCTCTTTATTTCTTCTATTTATTATCTTATTAAAAATCTATAAAAATATCTAATTTGAAATATACAAATCTCTTCTGGAGATTATTATTTGCAGGAAGTTTATGAGAATGTTAGTCATCAGCATTCTCACACCTATAAAAAATAACTTTCTGAATTCAAATCCTTATAACAATTTGGGTTTGCAGTAAAAGAGGACCTCTTTTATTTCACTAAAACCTAAAATAGAAACACTATAATATATATAGATCAATAGATAAAACTTATTTAGACTCAGGATTGTCAATTAATAATTGATTTCCTGTCAACATCAAATTGTTATCTATTTACATGGATATAATCTCATTATTTCTATTCTTCATCAGATATTATCTATGATACATAAATATTAATTGTTAGTAAACTGTTATATTTATTATTTCAATTATAATAACAAATATTGATTTGTATATTATGAATATAAAGATGGTAGATATAATAGTAAAATTCTATGAAGTGACAAAATTCAAAATTACTTTCAAAGAAACCAGCTTCAACAGCTATGCCAAGATTTCCAGCATTACAAACAAATTAAGAAATGTCTATTTAAGCTTATTCTGATTTGTAATTAGTAAAGTTTTAAGATTTGACATAGCTGATAATGATAGTTCCTTTGAAACCGCACCGCCCCCCCCACTTCACTATGCCCAATTTATAGTATTACAACTTATTTTTTGGTAGTTGAGGAGAGACTGTACTGCCGCCATCAGATGGCACTGCGACACCATCAACAACCGGCCTGAAACCTGCAAGTGATAAATGTATTTACCAAAGTGGCTGAAAAATGACAAATAAAAAAATGAAATCGCTGAAAGTGGCTGACCCCCCCCTCAAATCAAAATTTGTTCACTTAAATCGAAAAATAAAAATGGCTGAAGATATATGTACACAAGAAATACATAAAAAGTAGAAATTATTAAAAAAACAAAAAGGTATCAAATCCTGTAATAATTCAAATTTAAAAAATAAATAAGCCCGTGATTAATACAAAAACAAACATGACGGACAAAACACAGGAAATCCAAAGCAACGGTTATATAAAGTAGAAATTATTAAAAAAACAACAAGTAAACTATAATAATTCAAATTTAAAAAATACTAAGTCTGTGATTAATGCAAAAACAAACATGGCGACCAAAAAGCGGGAAATCCAAATATGAATGGGCAAATTAAATAGCTGTCAATATTACTATAAAATTCAAATTTAAAAATTCCATGAAAATATGACAACGAAAGACCCCCCCCCTAAAATCAAAATTTCTCCACTTAAATCGAAAAAATAAAAATGACTGAAGATATATATATCCAAGAAATACATGGAATATAAATTATATATAAAAAAACAAGACGATGTAAAATCCTATAATAATTCAAATTTAAAAAATCCATGCTAATCGACAAAGGAACATGGCGGACAAACACGGCAAATTAAGTAGCTTTCAATATTTGCAAACGATCATATTTAGATGCAACGGTTATAGAAGCTAAAAAGAATATTACTGGTTTGAAATTATGACATATCAAAAATAAGTCAAATTAAGTAGCTGTCAATATTTGCAAACGATCAGATTTAAAAGCAAAGGTTATATAAACTAAAAAAGAATATTACATGAGAGAATCTATTTCTCAAATTGCATCAAGAATATGAACAAAAATAATTAAAATGTCAATACAGAATTTGGTGTTAACTCTCTCCCCCTCCCGCATGAAGAACTACTGAGTAACTTTTCAAAAATATACATTTAATATTTAAGAATAAAAAGTCTATTTGCAAATAATAAGTCACAACACTTAAATACAGAGTAATAAATAGTAAGTAATTAAATATAATTATAGAAAGTTATTCGTTATTTATTAATTAATAATTATATAGAATTTAAAATAATCATTGAGTATAGTTACATGAAAAAATATTATATTTGTTGTCAAGAACGTTACAAGATTTTATTTTAACAAGAATTTAAATAAATAATATTAAAAATAGAGTTTGACAAATATATTTGTAGAAATATTACCAAGTTTTTGTTCTGAGTAGTTCCGCGCCATTTACACAATGATCAGTTGATTGATGTCCTTCTTTACAACTCTGCTTTAATTAAAATTATAAAATTTACCTTTCTACTCTTAAATTAGCACTTTTATCAAAGGTGATTGATCTCCAGGTGAATAATAGCAGATTAAAAAAATACTTTAACAGAAGACCTCAACAAACCCTATAGCAAAGTTATTTAAAGAAGTTATTCCTTGAAATATAGCATATATAATATCCCAATACAGTTTCGTTTTTCTTAAACAAAGTTGCAAATTGAAATGTGACGTAATAGCTTTCTTACATTAAAAAATATAGGTGTTCTTCAACATTTTGAAAAGAGAAATGATTTTATTTAAAATGATCTTCATGTATAATATCCCAATACAGTTTCATTTTTCTTAAACAAAGTTGCAAATTGAAATGTGATAAAATAGCACTTTCTTACATTAAAAAATACTGGTGCAAACAATATCCTTCCACGAAAATATAACACCATCAATACAATTCAAAATACGAAATGATATTTCTTTTGAAAAGAGAAATGATTTTCTTTAAAATGATCCCCATATATAATATCCCAATACAGTTTCGTTTTTCTTAAACAAAGTTGCAAATTGAAATGTGACGTAATAGCACTTTCTTACATTAAAAAATACTGGTGCTAACAATATCCTTCCATGAAAATATAACACCATCAATACAATTCAAAATACGAAATGATATTTCTTTTGAAAAGAGAAATGATTATCTTGAAAAATGATCTCCATGTATAATATCCCAATACAGTTTCGTTTTTCTTAAACAAAGTTGCAAATTGAAATGTGACGTAATAGCACTTTCTTACATTAAAAAATATAGGTGCAAACAATATCCTTCCATGAAAATATAACACCACCAATACAATTCAAAATACGAAATGATTTTTCTTTAATTAGAATTATCAAATAATAAATTATTCACATGGAGATCATTTTAAAGAAAAATCATTTCGTATTTTGAATTGTATTGATGATATTATATTTTCATGAAGGATATTGTTTGCACCTATATTTTTTAATGTAAGAAAGTGCTATTACGTCACATTTCAATTTGCAACTTTGTTTAAAAAAAACGAAACTGTATTGGGATATTATACATGGAGATTATTTTAAACAAAATCATTTCTCTTTTCAAAATGTTGAACACCTATATTTTTTAATGTAAAAAAGATATTACATCACATTTCAATTTGCAACTTTGTTTAAAAAAAACGAAACTGTATTGGGATATTATATATGCTATATTTCAAGAAATAACTTCTTTAAATAACTTTGCTATAGGGTTTGTTGATGTCTTCTGTTAAAGTATTTTTTTAATCTGCTATTATTCACCTGGAGATCAATCACCCTTGATAAAAGTGCTAATTTAAGAATAGAAAGGTAAGTTTTATAATTTTCATTAAAAAAGAGTTGTAAAGAAGGACATCAATCAACTGATCATTGTGTAAAAGGCGCGGAACTGAACTCAGAACAAAAACTTGGTAATATTTCTACAAATATATTTTTAAAACTCTATTTTAATATTATTTATTTAAATTCTTGTTAAAATAAAATCTTGTGACGTTCTTGACAATAAATATAATATTTTTTCATGTAACTGTACCCAATGATTATTTTAAACTCTATATAATTATTAATTAATAAATAACGAATAACTTTCTATAATTATATTTAATTACTTACTATTTATTACTCTGTATTTAAGTGTTGTGACTTATTATTTGCAAATAGTCTTTTTATTCTTAAATATTAAATGTATATTTTTGAAAAGTTACTCAGTAATTCTTCATGCAGGAGGGGGAGAGAGTTAACACTAAATTCTGTATTGGCATTTTAATTATTTTTGATCGTATTCTTGATGCAATTTGAGAAATAGATTCTCTCATGTAATATTCTTTTAAGTTTATATAACCTTTGCTTTTAAATCTGATCATTTGCAAATACTGACAGCTACTTAATTTGACTTATTTTTGATATGCCATAATTTCAAACCAGTAATATTCTTTTTAGCTTATATAACTGTTGCATCTAAATCTGATTGTTTGCAAATATTGAAAGCTACTTAATTTGCCGTGTTTGTCCGCCATGTTCCTTTCTCGATTAGCATGGATTTCTTAATTTTTTAAATTTGAATTATTATAGGATATTACATCATTTTCTTGTTTTTTTATATATAATTTATATTCCATGTATTTCTTGGATATATATATATATCTTCAGTCATTTTTATTTTTCGATTTAGGTGAAGAAATTTTGATTTTAAGGGGGAGGGTCTTTCGTTGTCATATTTTCATGGAATTTTTAAATTTGAATTTTGTAGTAATATTCTTTTTAGCTTATATAACCATTGCTTTTATATCTGATCGTTTACAAATATTGACAGCTACTTAATTTTCCCATTCATATTTGGAAATCTCGAAAGATAAATAATTTGATGATTTTGGATTTCCCACTTTTTGGTCGCCATGTTTGTTTTTGCATTAATCACAGACTTAGTTATTTTTTAAATTTGAATTATTATAGTTTTCTTGTTGTTTTTTTAATAATTTCTACTTTATATAACCGTTGCTTTGGATTTCCCGCGTTTTGTCCTCCATGTTTGTTTTTGTATTAATCACGGACTTATTTATTTTTTAAATTTGAATTATTACAGGATTTGATACCATTTTGTTGTTGTTTTTTTTTAATAATTTCTACTTTTTATGTATTTCTTGTGTACATATATCTTCAGCCATTTTTATTTTTCGATTTAAGTGAACAAATTTTGATTTTAGGGGGGGGGGTCAGCCACTTTCATCAGGTTTTTTTTTATTTGTCATTTTTCAGCCACTTTGATACTCTTTTTTTATTTGTCATTTTTCAGCCAATTTCATCAGGTTTTTTTTTATTTGTCATTTTTTAGCCACTTTCAGTGATTCCATTTTTTTTATTTGTCATTTTTCAGCCACTTTGGTAAATACATTTATCACTTGCAGGTTTCAGGCCGGTTGTTGATGGTGTCGCAGTGCCATCTGATGGCGGCAGTACGGTCTCTCCTCAACTACCACTCAATATAAAATTTAACTTAATAATATTATATTTTTGAATAGTAAACCCTAATAATATAAAACTCACAAGATCAATTTCAAGAAAAGCCACTCCATTACTGACTATAAATTAGAAAATAAAATTTTATTTCACATAAAGCAAAGTAAAAATTTATAATAAAGAGTTAACTTTTGCAAATTCTTATCTGAATATATATAAATTGTCATACATTTTATTTGAAAATGATATTTAATTATTATATACTGATTTTACATAATTAATAAGCATATATATAAATATATTCTAATAAGAAAAAAAAAATTACCAATTTCATATAAATTATTACATTAAAGTGCTAAAATGATACGAGTCAGAGAACCGAAGCAATCTAGTAAACTGTAGAATAAGATGTTTTACAATAACCAATTTTTGAAATGTAACACAAGGTTCAACATCCAGTTTCAATGAGTCTTTTTCGATCAGCCTTGCCAATAATCTTTTTTTACATAAAGCAAATTTTGTTTTCATATTATTTTGAAAATGTTAAAAATGTAATTACACTTATATTGAAGGTGTTGCTTTTTATAGTCAACTGTCTAGATTACTTTTACATAGGGCATTTCAAGACTCATTTCTTCAATTGAATAACTTATATAAATGAGTGTACCTTGGGCATTTTCAATTCAGCTGGTAAAGATTATATTGTAACAGGGCTGGGATTAAACCCTGTTTCAAAGAAGAAAATTTTAGTATTCGTGTGTATGCATATAGGTTTATTATTAATTGTCCGTATTTCATATTTGATTTTTTTTTTATGTTTTTTTTCAAATAATTAAATAAAGAATTAAAACAGACATGGGATTCTGCTCATTTATTTTGTTAAAGCATGTGTGTGTATATATTGTTATATAGGCAAGTGAATGGAAGAACTCAAAAGAAAAATATAATATACACTTTATGTCCATGATAAAATTCGCTGCATTTCATTTTATTAAAATGAAAAATATCTTTTTAATGAAAATAAAAAATATTAAGACAGAAAACTATAGAAATTTTAATCTGTGGAATGCCTTTTAACGAATAAAGTTATTTTCAAAAAAATAACTTAAAGGTGTTACTCGGATTTTTTGGTTAGGACAAAGAAGAAAATGGTGCTAAAACCTTTGCTTTTGTTTTAAAGAGAAGCCAGATTTCGGATACCCCATGCTTAGATACTAAAAGAAATTACTGAAATTTTTGAAACTTCTTAAAATATAAAAGAGAAAAGACTATAAAAAGGGGGAGAGGAAAGGTCAGGAGTTAGTCAGTGATATATTTTTACTGAAATTTGAAGGTAAAAGAACTATTATCTATGTCTGGCTGTTCGTTATTAATTTCCTACATTGAAGATATCGAGAACTTATTGAAATCAGCATATATATTTGCCAGCTATGAACAGGCTGGGGTAAAAGCTTAAAACATGCTGGGTTTTTGACCCTGGTCCCACGAATATACATAAGCTGCTACTTTATTAAACCACCGCTTGAACCCGAAGGAACCCACTCCTAAACATCTGTATTAAAGTTAACATCCAAATTAACAGGGATCCAAGGAACCAAGCAGAACAACACATCTGTGATGAGCAACTTTAATGGCCATAGCGTCGAATGAAATCACATTACCAATCTGAATCCATTATTTTCCCCGGGGAATTCCAGGTAATATGTACGCTTTATTATATATATCTTTCCTTTATATATTAGTGCGCCTTTTCTATTGATATTTAAAGATTTTTATATGATGATATTATGATCAGCTATCTTCACCATTAAAACTATAGTTCACATCTGAATTGATTGGACATTATTTTCCCACTTTATTTGATTTGCTTGTCTGTATAATGTATGTGTATGCTTATGTTTTATAAAAATATTTGAGCACAAATAAGATTTTTTATTTATTTATTATATTAAACATTAAATTTCAATGAAACATCGATGTTGTTTCTTTACCTCAAATTTCTATAGGTAGCTAAGGCAAAAAATATATGTATGTGTAGTAATTATTCAGTTAAATGAATTGAATACCTGATTATTGTTGTTCCCTGTACATTTCTCATGGCTTACGTACCACCCACCTGAGTGAGCTAGCCAGTGGCCAGGCTTTCTAAGTATCCCCTATCGTTCTTCTAACTCTTCCGGCATAATTCTTATGTAAATAAGATTGGTGCTTGAAGTCAGAAATTGACATCCATAAATATGCTGGACGAGACATTTGATTAAATATATTGCATTCACACGTATGAGTAAAAAGGCTTGTTTTGTTTCAATGAAATATTATTAACTATTATGTAGAATTTTAGATGAAGTGTCAAATTACCGAAATAAAGAATTATATTGCGACCGCGCATATGTTCAAGTAGCTATATAGCTATGAATAAAAATCCAATTCCATTACAATGCCCTTAAATTATGGGGTTTTCGAAGAGTAGAAAGTATGGAGGACAAGATATGAGTTGAGTAATAATAAAAGGTCTAGTATATTTATTTTTTAAAAAGAGCGGGGGGTTAAAAAGAGAATATCATTGAAGTGTTATGATTTATTGTTTTGTCTTACGTAGAAATCAGAAGATATATATATATATTGGGCAGATTTTAGGAAGAATAATTAAATATAGGAAAATTTATATATGCAGCACAGTACTTTGTGGGCTGGGGAATTTAGCCTACCGCGTTCACCACATAAACATAAAAAAAAAAATAATGAAGGATATGAAATAGCAAAGTGAATGAGTTGATCAAAATACAGGTATTTAAAGGAAGGAGAGATGCTTGGAGAACATATAAAGAGTTTGAAAAGATTTTTTTGCAGCCATAGGAATGGGGAAGATAGTAAAGTAATAGTGGTGCACAGACACCTCCAAAAGAATGCCCTGACTTGGTGGGAGTCACTGTTAATCCAACCAGAAATTTTCTATAATATGAAAGGGCCACAAAGAACATGTTTTGGAAGAAGAGCAGCATAGAGTATATTAAAGCCCAGATCATCTATCAAAAGTTTTGCAAAGAGGAGGAAGAGCCTTACATTCATTTCTTTAGATGGCAAGTGTCCAGGTTAAGGGATCAGGAAGTATGCAGATAATGGGTATTATGCACAAAAATTTTCCATGGCAAGATAATCAGGGGGCAAGGTACTGAATATGCCAATATAACAGTACAAAATATGGGATGACCAAGAAGAGTGGAAGCCCATCATACCTCATCAGATGAGAAATTATGTTGTGACTTATGCCCATCAATTATATGGCCATTATGGCACACTTAAAACTAAGCATTTAATTTGGAAATGGTTCCACTGGCTGGGTATGCATGCAACAGCTATTGCCGTGCTGGATGGATGCGAAACATGTAAAGGAACTAAACGGGAAAATAGGAACTATGCAGCCCCTATGGTCTCGATTATATCCTCAAAGCCTCAGGAGATGATGCAATAGATTTTTATGGCCCACTATCGGTCTTCAAAAAAAAAAAAATCTCATGGTCACATACGATTTATTTTTGAAGTATGTTTCCGCCTATCCCATCACCCAAGCTAATGCAAGAAATGCCATGAAGATGTTGGAAAAGATACATCTTGGAGGTTGGAAAGCCTGAAGTCATTCTCTCTAACTATGGTAGTCTATTCATGTCAAGGGAGTTGTATAGATGGACCCAGAATCATGGAATTAGGCATATTTTCATATCAATTCGTAACCCTCAACCAAACAAGCATGAAAGGGTGATGAGGAAATTAGAGTGCTTATTTTGAATGTATCTAAGTACAAATCATAGAGGCTGTGTTAAATATACCCAGCAGATCACAGATTTTATAAACCTGGTCTGTGAATGAGTTGAATGGATTTGTCCCTCTGTGCTTGCATTTTGGGTGGCACATCCCTCAATTAATCATAACATATCGCCCTGGTATGGAAGAACCTACAATTGACCAGCAAGCTCATCAAGCTAGGGCGTCCCAAACCCTGCATAGGATGGGTCAACAAAAGAATGATAAACCAGGAGGAAATGTATATCAATTCAAAGTAGGAGATCAGTTCATGGTCAAAACGCTTCATATAAGCGATCCAGCCGAAAATGTTAATAACTTATATGAAGATCCCTTTCCCATCATCTGGCACCAGGGAAATAATGCTTTTTGGGTTAATATGGGGCAACAAGTCAAGGGCTCTTATAATACCCGATCACTGAAGCCTGCATCTGCATACCCTGATAGATAGAGAAAAAAAAAAATTATTTTTTGACTATTACTTTATTTATTTGCATTAGTTTGAGCCTTTCAAACACATACTGTGTTTGAAGGATTTTGAATGGGGGAGGGAATATTATAACAGGGCTAAGATTAAACCCTGTTTCAAAAAAGGAAATTTTGGTATTCGTGCATATTGTCTGCATTTCATATTTGATTTTTTTAATGTTTTTCTTCAAATAATTACATAAAGAGTTAAAACGAACATGAAAAGGGGGGTGCTCATTTATTTTATTAAAGCATGTATGGGTATATATTGTTGTATAGGAAAGTGAATGGAAGAAATGGTTTAAAAGAAACATATAATAGACACATTATTTCCATGATGAAATTCACTATTTCATTTTAATAAAATGAAAAATATATTTTTAATGAAAATAAAAAAAAAAGAGAGAAAACTACACAGATTGTTATCTATGAAATACCTTCAAGGTATTATTTTTAAGTTATTTTCAAAAAAATAACTTAAAGGTGTTCGACAAAATTTTTGGTTAGGACAAAGAAGGAAAAGTGCTAAAAGCTGTGCTTTTGTTTAAAGAGAAGCCGGATTTCAGATATCACATGCTTAGATACTAAAAAAAAAACTGAAATTCTTGGAATTGAAACTTTCTAGAATATAAATGAAAAAAAAAAAAGGACTATAAAAAGGGGGGAGGGAGGTCAAGAGTTAGATTGCGATATATTTTTTACTGAAATTTGAAGGTAAAAGAACTATTATCTACATCTGTCTATTCATGTTATTAATTTCCTATGTTGAAGATTTTGGAAACTTATTGGAATCAGCATATATATTCGCCAGGCTGGGGTAAAAGCTCAAAATTTATGCTGTTTTTAACCCTGGTCACATGAAGATATGTAAGCTGTTACTTTATTAAACCACAGCTTGAACCTGAAGGAATCTGTATTAGAGTTAACATCCAAATTTAATAAGAGATTCAAGGAACCAAGTAGAACAACACATCTGTGATGAGCAACTTTAATGGCCATAGCGTCGAATGAAATCATTTTCATTACCAATCTGAATCCGTTATTTTCCCTGGTGAATTCCAGGTAATAAGTACACATTATTATATATATTTTTCCTTTACAAATTAGTGCATCTTTTCTATTGATGATTAAACACAAAATTTTATATGATATTATGATTAGCTCTCTTCACAGTTAAAATTATATTTCACATCTGGATTGATTAGACATTATTTTCTCTCTTTGTCATTTGATTTGCTGGTCTGTACAACGTATGTGTATGCTCGTGTTTTATAAAAATATTTGAGCATATATATATATTTATTTATTTGTTATATTAAATTTCAATGAAATATTCAAGCTGTTTCTTTATCTCAAATTTTATGTAGGTAGCTAAGAAAAAAAAAAATGTATGTGTAGTAATTATTTAGTTAATTGAATACCTGATTATTGTTGTTCCGTATACGGTTTAAGTACCACCTGCTCTGAATGAACTAGCCAGTGGTCAGGCTTTCTAAGTATCCCCTATAGTTCTTCCATCTCTTCCAGCATAATTCTTATACAAATAAGATTGGCATTTGGAGTCAGAAATTGACGTCCATAAATATACTGGATGAGGAATATGATTAAATATATTGCATCCTCACGTATATTAAGTTAGTTATATTGCCATGAATAAAAGGGCTTCTTTTGTTTCAATGAAATATTTTAATACATAGAATTTTAGATAAGTGTTACTGCAATAAAGAGTTATATTGCGATCTCGTGTATGTTCAAGCAGCTATATAGCTATAAGTAAAAACCCGATTTCATTACAATATATATACATACATATATTATGATTCCTATCTGACTAGAATACATTTGAATATGTGCTCTTGATTATGAAAAAAACCAACACATTATTGATTTTAGACTTTATCTGTCATTTTCAAATAAATACCTTCTTTATATGTATACTGCATGTATAATCAATGATATAACTAATATGTTACAAAACTATATCTTATTATAAATGAAAACATTTAAGCACTCTCTATTATCTCATTATTTAATTGAAATATAAGATATACAATTGTTAAATTTAAGTTACATATGCTTCATTTTAAAATAAATGAAATCTGCTTAACATAAATAAGAGTCCAGTCTGCACAATTTGTTTACCATAGCAGGTGAAGAAAGTTTCCATTGAAAATGATACTATGTTCTCTATGTTATCATAGTTCATAATTTAGAATTTGGCTATTATATAATAAATTATATCTTGGTTAAATAATGAGTTAATATAATGATTTTCTCATTCATAATATTTTGTAAATATATATATAATTATAATAAAAATTAATTTTTAAAATAGCTAAATAAATATTTAATATTGCATAATGAACTTTATTAGAGTTTCAGTACTCTGAATGATATATTGAATTATGACTGATTATATATGTAATCCATTATTTATTATTTATGTAAAAATAGCAAATTAATGATTATGAATTTAAAGTCTACCCTTAAAATAAACAATACCTCCCCCCATGTCACAGCATCGGCCAAGAGGCGAACCCACAACAACTGATCTTTCTTTGTATGTTTATATACCAATGATTTGGTTTAAAAAATGGATTCCTACTAATTCCTATTTGGCCAGAAAATAATCTTGAAGTGCTTATTGATCATAAAAAATAACATACTTAATAGTTGGGAATATTACATTTTTCACATTTTCAGATAATGTAAACAAAATGTACTTTATATATGATTGGCAAAGTAAATGTTCTCAAAACCTGATTATCAGGCTTTGTATTGACATATTTTACTATTCAGAAATTGGCTATTATATAATATTTATTATATTGTTTCATAATAAGCATACTAAAAGATTTTTGGAGAACAAAAAAACATAAAAATGAAGGAAATGAAAAATAAATAAAAAAAATTTTTTTTTAGCCTTGCATGACATATCATCTGGTTATGTCTGGCTATAATTATTCTCACTTTGCGAATATATTTTCATTGCTTATAAAGTATCACTTTAGGTTATATTTACAAAATGATTTTTGAACTCAAGTTAATTTTAAAAAATTATTATGAATATGACTGAACATCAAAAATTGCTTTTGTTTACTAATTTTTTTATCCAAAAAATATTTTATTTATATTGTATACATAATAATTTTTTAAAATTTAGTTGAATTCAAAAATTCATTTTTCAAATATAAAGTTTGCTAATCTTTAAAAAAATAACACATCTAAAGCATTAGAATATTTCACAAAATTAGAATAATTATGACTGGATGTTTACATCACAGCAGCGTTAATCCCAAAAGTAGTAGAACTTTAAGACAACAATAAAAATATGAGGTCAGAATGTTGAAATTAGCAAATGGCTTTTATTAAAAGAAAAGGGAAAAAAAATAGATCAGTACTAAAAAAGTTCTTAACTTGATTAACAGTCTCTAGACATTTGGGCTATCACAGAAACTTCTCATTATCTAAGAAGCAATTTTACATCAAGTTCACATAAATTTCAGTTTAATTGATTCTAGTATATTACGTGAAGATACTGATATATATGTTTTAAAAAGATTTATCAAAATACAATAGCAGTGATTAGACTACATGATGACACTAAATACAGTAGTATTGATAATACAATAAGGTGTTAATATGTGTAGATTAAAAGGAAAGGTTACAAATTTAAAAATAAATAGATTATTTAAAGTCATCTAGATTAAATCGATGATGTAGACCTTTTCAAATGATAATTCAGTTTCAAGAATTGTTGCAAGTGTTATCAGATGAAAGCAAAAATGTATGATCAAAGATAGTTCTAAAAAGATTAAAATGATGTTTAATGTCTTTTCATAGAACAAAATAAAAATTGATAATCACAAATTAGAAGTTAATTACACAAGAATGTAATTACACAAGAGTGTGCAGAGGTAGGTATACAGTTTAAACAATATTTTAAGTGAAGGCAAAAGTTTTAGTATGGAGATTGACAGCATGATATTAATATCTCTGCAAAATTGCAGTGGCCAATTGATGACAGCTCCACCTATTAAAAAATAATTTCTGAGGGCTAAAAATATAAATGGCAATAATTTGTAAATACATTATAAAGACAGAAGCAAAATGAAATGCTAAAAGCCGTAAGTTAATGTGATATAACCATTAACAGGTGGGAAATGGTTTAAATTCTTGGGATATGTTAATGCCATTAAAAAAAATTATAATGAAAAAAAAATCCAGAATAAGTTTCTGGAAAATGCAATCCCAGTCATATGTAAAGCATGAAAAATGCCATATATGCAAAGAGCAACAGTTGAAAAAACGCTTAATGACTTAATAGTAAAAGTCATATTGATTCCAAAAATTTGGAATGGGTCACTCCTATAGTGATAGTTAATAAACCAGATGGGAAAATATGAATTTGCAGAGATTACTGAATGACAGTTAACAAAAATTTTGTGTAAAAATGCATACTTCAGTATCAAATTCCAGAGATTCTGTCTTGGTTACAGAAATGATTGTGCTTCGTCAAAAAGAATCTTCATATTATATTTCACCAAATACATGTGAGTAAAGCACCCTTTGAGATGATGAAAATCACAACCGACAGGATTGTTTAATTACAGCCATCTTCCATTTGGGACTAGTGTAGCAATAAACACCCCAAAGAAAGGTATGTAAGAAGATCAAAGGATTTGGTGTAATACTGAATGCAGATAAATATATGTGAATATCAAAAAATTAAAATTGCTAGGGTGATTTCATACAGCATGAAGGAAAGATTTCTACAAACTGATAAACTTAAAGCAGCTAAAAATGTATCCAACTGAAAAATGGAAAAGAATTTCAAAAAAGATTGGATCAATTACAGCAAAGTTTTTCTTGGAGGGAAAGCATGTCTGGCCTGGCCATTGTACAACCTACTTAAGAGAATTCACAAATGGGTATGGCAGTCACCTAGGAGAACACTTTCAATAGAAAAAAGATTATGTTAATGTGAAATAAATTGATAATGCATTTTGATAGCAATCCAATTATAATATTGACATCGGACATGTCATACTTGGGAGATGGAAACTCCTCACATGCAACAGTGAAAAACCCATTATCTAATAGAGAGAAATTATAGTCATCTTGATAAGGAAGCCTTTATTATAGTTTTTGGAATTCAGAAAGTTCATAAGTAGTTATACAGCCATCAGTTCACTGCAATAAATGATCATAAATAATCACGATATATTGGTAGATAAAACAACCGGGACTATTACTGCCTATGTATGCTGTGTTCTATTATTTTTCTTTCTGCCAATGACTGAGTTGTTATAAAAATGGTAGTCTAATATAGCATGCTGATGCATTGTCGTGAAGGCCATGAGCAATGATCAAGAATATCAATTATTAATAAAGTAAATGTTGGGCCTGTTAAATGCCTGCAGATTTTGCATTTTATCTGGAACATTCAGGAAAATCAGTCTGAATGCAAAACGTGCTTTAAATGGGAATAAAGTAATAAATACTCCAAGATCATAGTAAAGTACTCAAATTATTACACAACAGTCATTCAAAAATAATATATGCTAACGCATTTATCAGGAACTACATCTGATGCATAAAATTAATGAAAACATCAAGATATTTATGAATAAGTGTATAGCTTATCAATCAAATGTTTGATTATCCAAAAATAAACATAATTTGAGGACACAGGCTACAAACACATGGCAATGTGCTCGTATTAGTCATAGCAGTCTTTTATGTATTTGCATTGGGTAGAGTATCATATTGTAAAGAATACTAAAGCAGAGATTATTGACAAACTAGAAAAACTTTTTTCAATGTGCTGTTGCCCAGAGATATTCATCACAATGGTTCTGGCTTTAATTCAATAAAATTCAAAAAGTATTTGTAAGATCAAGACATTAGGTATGTACGCTAATCAGCATACAATCTCAAGTCTATTGAATTTCAGAAAATGCAGTTAATCAATTGAAGCAAGCATTGACAAAGGAAATTTTTACTAAAGTGAAAGAGACAATTTATCATGTACCGTTGTAACAGCATTTTACCCCCCTCCCCCTCAGTCTTGTGATTTGATAGCTAAACTACTCTTTTACTTTCAGAAAATAAATATACAAACCTACAATCAAAATGTAAAAAGTTTGTGGAGGATAAAATGAGTCAAGGAAAATTTGCATAAAATGTGAGTTAAAGGAAAAAATGCTAACATAATTTCAAAGTACTTAGTAGCAGTGCTAATGGATGGTAATGTAATTTGTAAAAGATATTCAAAATTGCATGTCATCAAAGTTTGGAAAACTGAAAAACTGAAAGAGCAGTGGAAGCAATAATAGCCAGTCAATAACCATGAAGGAAGAAAAGAATGAATTGGAAATCAGAACTCACAAAAAAGAGAAAAACATCACAGTAATAACAGAAGACAATAAATCAATAGAAGCAGTCAACAAAAATAAAGATAGCAAATATCAATAATACCAATATGCAGAAAAGCAGAGCAGAAAAATCACAGAACCTGCAAAAACATTTGCCACATATTTTTTAAAGGTCCTTTGCTAGAAATTACTCATGGAAATGAAAAACTTTATTATGTATAACAAAAGTCCTAGTTCTGTGTAATGGAGGAGAAATATATAAATATTTAATTTAGTTTGAAATTTAACAAAGATTCTCTATGTCTAATTAATTTGAAATTTAATTACATCTGATTAGTTAGATTTAATTCAACTTCACCCCCACCCCCCCATGTTATTATTAACTATATAGAACAAAAGAGTAAGATATAAAGAGAAGAGCAAATAAAAACCCTATCTTTTTTCCTGACTCCTACTTTGCAAAGAGCTGTAGATGAACTCCCCAAGATTGTATCCGCCAGTTCTTATGGCTAGGAAAGAACAGGAGCCAGAGTGATCTGTCTCCCAATCTGCAAACAAATCTAGGATTCTACAATGGCCTCATCAGTTGACATTATTATTTACATATGTCTTGAGTCCAATAAATTTATAAATAATTTATTATATCAATTATATTCAGGTCCAATAAACTTGTAAATAATTTATTATATCAATTATATCATATAGTACTCTGTATCTATATTCTTTCAATTATTTCTATATATTATTAAAGTATCAACTTGATGTTAAGGTATATGTTTCATTTAAATGAGCCATCATGAACAAGATAAAAAAGTTAACTCTTTTGTACCCCCATCTCCATTAATATTTTAAAACATTAACAGATTTTAAACAAATAATAATAAACTTTATTATTTTCTGTTAGAAATTAGTTTTCAAATAAAATTTGTTTTCTTTTCCTTAATTCTAAGAATTATTACATTAATAAGCATGCATATATATATATGGGTTCCCATCATGAATTTATGCATAACCATGACAAAATAATTATATTCTTGTTTTCCATAGCTTCATAAGTTAAAAAAATACAACTTTCACAATAAATAAGCTCACACTCAAAAAAATACCCCACAGAAAGTATTGTATAAGAATGAACAGGAAAAAGTTATTAAAAATTTGATTGAGAGATGAAGCACAGAGTGCAGAAATTTTGGTTAAATGATTATTAAAGACTATAAGAAAGGGGAAGAATATTAGTAAGATTCTTTTCCAGTGATTATAATTCCAATAAAGAAAATGTTTAATGCAATAAAATATGAATATTTTAAATCCAATGAGTTAATCTCATACAGCTAAAGGCATTATTGAAATTTTAATAATGTAACAGTATTTTACAATAGAATTTTCATAATAGCTTAATAGTAACTTTTAAAAGGTTATCTGAAATAAAAATTGATTATAGTTAAAGGTAATCATTTATTTATTAAAAGATGAGCTACAGTGTTTTTCAAAATTGTTTATAAACAGCTTAACCAATTAGGAAACAAGACATTTTAATTGATTAAAAGCAAAAACAATAACTTCATATTCTTGAATTAACAATACATTGATAACAGCACTATATTCTTGCTAATTCAAAAAATGATCTCAAGAAAATACTACTGATCTTTTGAGACCTGCATATAAAGACTAGGGTTTAATAATTAACATTCACAAAAAAAAAAAAAACATTTATCAGTCAATAATGATGAAGAATCTGCAGCACTGGTTATCAGCTTGAGAATATAAGCCAAATTCAATAACTTAACAGCATTTTAAGGAAAATAATGGACTTAGATGTTCGAACTACAATGAACTGCTATTGCTTTTATCAATTTAAAAGATAGAATATCTTATCATACAGAAATAAATACTGCAACTAAATTAACTATACATAGATTGTTTATTTTGGCATAGATTATTGTATGAAAATGAGACTTAAACTCCCCAATGAAATAAATACATTTTTTTTTTTTTTTACCGATTTCATTCAAGACACTTATTGCTGCCAATTAATTTATGGAATGTTTTTAGAATTGCTTTACTTGATAAAGGAATTAGTAAATTCAATAATAAATACATACATATTATTTCTTATGGATTATGTGGTACTATTGGCATACAATCATTTAAATTTGGGTAGAACATATTTTTATTATACAAATTATATTACAAATATATATATCTTATATAAATTAAAATTAATAGTTTATTGTTATTAATATTTTAAGTTTCTTGAATAAGACACCAGAAATGTTTAATCTACTTATACATATTGCATATGATATGAAATTTAAATACATAATGAGAAAGAGAAGACTCAGGAAAATATAAATGCCTATTAATGGATTTTTATGAATACATTTAATGCATATCAAGTTTATCATACCTAATTATGCAAAACAACAAATTTCAAAACAATATCTATTGAGAAGCCTTTTTAATAATAAAATAATTCTATGAATAATGTTAATACCCTAATAGCAAGAAAAGATTACAGTCTGTTAGATAATTAAATAATTTTCTGAGCATTGTTTTTGACCTGGGGAGGGGGCATGATCATAGCACTTCAGCTTAACAGTCCAACTGGTGTTTTCTTCAATATTAACTCCAGTTGGACAGAGAAGCTGAAGAACTATGAATATGACCCCCCCCCCCAAGTCAAAAACAATGATCAGCAAATTATTTATTTAATTATCTAACAGAAGATAATCCTTTCTTGTATTAGCATATTAACATTATTTATAAAATTACATATTTAAGAGAAGAAAAATATAGTTAATAAAATAATAGTTTTAGAATAATCTTTCTAGGTCTTATTGATTTTGTATATAAACAGAAAGAATTACAAAAAACTATTCAAAAATAAATATAAAACATAATTTTATAAATGAAAAATAATTTGATTCTAAAAATACAAGAAGCTTGTTAATATTCATTTTTTAAAATCATATATGTATATATTTCTAGCTAAATTTCTGGAAATATGCCATTTCTGTGGCCGCACCCAAGCCTTTAAGCATTCTTTCTAAAATAAATCCTAGAAAGATTGTTAACTCGGAGTTAAATCTTGTTTCTACGCTAAAAGGTAGAGTGTTAACTCGGAGTTAAGTCTTCTTTCTACGATAAAATGTAGAAAGAGTGTTAACTCAGCTTAGCGGCTAATGGTGTGGCTTTTTCCGATGCTAAAAGCAGAAGAAAATGCCGTAGTTGTTTGTGTCACGCACTATATCATAATGCTGTGTTATGTATTGTATGTAACAATATCGTATGAGGGTGTGTTAATTTGATGGTGTTAAAAGTATTTAAATTTTCATCGGGGCCTTTTTTTTAAGACGAATTGATGTACTGTTACCTTTTAACAATTTAAACAGTGTCGTGATTGTTCCTCGTAAAGCTATAAGCCTCCTACATTCTCAATTAGGGTGGGGTAGCATAAGAATTTTTAAACGATCATGCTTCGAGTCACGTTTTAGCGAGAAATTTTCTGAGACCAAGAAGATGGCTAATTCAAACAACAGAAAACTTGAAAAGATAGGAATTGCCAGACACGGAAGCTGGCTCTGGAATATTTCTACAGCAAAAAAAATCATCCTGCTGCTGAAAGAAAAGATTGGATTGTGCGGCAAATATATGCAGATTTGAGGTCCAAAAACATCTTTCAACTATCATTTGTAAGTCTCATTGTGGCCGATGGAAATGTTCACTTCGTAAAGGCAAGCTAGTTTGAGGGATTCCAAATGGCCTTCGTCAAATGTTAAAAATAAAAGAAGTAACTTCAATTTTTATTTAAATGTACATCCTTCTTCTCCCAATAATTGTTGTCATCGGCAATCAAATGGTCAAATAAAAGGAACGTCAATTATTCTTTAATCGTATAGAAAAAGAACCACTCCCACTAATTGTCACCGGCAATTAAATGTAAACCAATCAAAGTAAGACCGTAAATTATTAGTTAAACATAACCCAAATTACTATTTGAACATACACCGAAAAAGACCCGCTCTTGTCAATCAAAATTAAAGAAACAACAATTATTATTGTCCCATTGTCAAACTAAATATTATTTGGGAAAACCCAAATAATTTATAAACGGAAAAAAAAAAAGTCAAATCGGTTTTCAATCAAATGGTAACCGATAAAAGTCACTTAAATTTTAATTTAAACATACACACAAACAAAAAAAAAATGCAAAACCCTTTCTCCCAATAATTGTTGTCGGAAATCAAATGTAAAAAAATAAAAGTAACGTACAATTATTCTTTAATCGTACACAAAAACACTCCTCCCACTAATTGTTGTCGGCAATCAAGCACTAAAAGTAAGGTAAACCGATTATTTTTTAAACGTAACCCAAATTACTATTTGAACATCCACCAAAAAAAGACCCGTTCTTGTCAATAAAAATGAAAGAAACAACAACTATTATTGTCCCATTGTCAAAAATATTAGGTTTTGGGCAAAACAAAACCATAATTTATAAACAAAAAAAAAAAAGTCAAATCGGTTGTAAATCAAATATAACCGATAAAAGTAATTTTAATTTTGATTTAAACGTACGCAAAAAACAACAACCCCTTTCTCACAATAATTGTTGTCGGCAATCACATGTAAAATAAAAGAAAGGTAAATTAGTATTAAATCATCATCCAAAAACATCCACCCCTCTCACTAATTATTGTCAGCAATCAAATGTACACCACCACTAAAAGTAACGTAAACTACTATTCTTTAAACGGTTACACCCCTTCTCCCAATAATTGTTGTCTACAATCGTACACACAAAAAATCACCCCTTCTCCCAATAATTAGTGTCGGCAATCAAAGTAAGACCGTAACTTATTATTTAAACGTAACCCAAATTACTATTTGAACCTACACCGAAAAACACCCTCTTTGTCAATAAAAAATTAAACAAACAATAACTATTATTGTCCCATTGTCAAAAATATTTATTTGTAGAACCAAAACCATAATTTATAAACGAAAGGGAGTCAAATCGGTTGTCAATCAAATGTAAACCGATAAAAGTAACGGCTTTAATTTTTATTTAAACATACACACACGCGAAAAAAAAAAACCACTTCTCCCAATAATTGTTGGCAGCAATCAAATGTAAACCTATAAAAGTAACGTAAATTATTATTTAATCGTACACAAAAACACCCCTCCCACTAATTGTTGTCGGCAATCAAATGTAAACCTATCAAAGTAACGTCAATTATTATTTAAAGATCATTCAAAAAAACCCGTTCTCTCTTAAATTTTGGCAATCCAATTTTACAAAAATAGTAATACTATTTTTTTTAAAAAAAACACAAATTACTATTTGAACACACACCAAAAAAGACCCTCTTGTCAATAAAAATTAAAAAAAAAAAACAACTATTATTATCCCATCGTCAAATATATTATTTGGGAAAAATAATTCAGAAACGAAAGAAAGTAAGCTTTCTAAACAAACAAACAAAAAAAAGTCAATATTAATAGAGAATCACTAGCCCGGGAACTTTATATTAATGTGTTTTTGGTTAGAAATCACGCCACCCGCGGCTGACACGAAGGATCAGATGAGTACCATATTAAATTATTTTAACTTGATCACACACACACATTCCTGGTTTATCTTACTGAATTATACCATGAATTTATATCAGCATATCACTAGATTTATATTTTTGATGATTTTCATTATTTATAATGAGGTATTTAGGTTTATATGATTACTTAACAAAAATGCATTATTAAACTCTTATTTAGAATTATTAGTTTTGAATTAAATACAAATATAATATGGTTAATATGCACTTTTGGTTTCTGAGCTTACTTGAGTTAGCCAGATTGAAAGTAATTCAACAATATGCTTCTTACTCTCACTCATTATAAATCCTCCATATCATTAAAACTCTCAATGCTGCAAGAACCTTATATCAAATGCAAACATATAAAAATTAATTTAATATTTAATAAAATACTGATCTATCATTACAATTTCTTTTACTGCCTAATATCTTTTGGCATTTGCATTTGGTCCAGGAACAAATGTCTTCTTTTTTTCAGGCTCCATTTTTCCATGAATTATTATTTTTTATTTCATTGATCATTGAAAAATAAAATTCTTGATACAACATTTCCTTGCATGAAAAGGATAGCTTTTAAAATGACTTTTATTATTTTATTAAATAAAGTATAGTAACAATCTCAATTTTATTTTACTGTATCTATTTTTTAAATGCTTCAAGATGATTTAACAACCCTTTGAGACCGAAAACCGCCTGTTTACGCATTAAAAAAAGTTTACAATTTCGACCGCAATAGCGTGCAAACCGTATACGTCACAGTTACGCTTTTTTTTTCTTTCTCTCCGCCATTTTTCTATCTTTTTGTACGTCTAAAAATTTTTTCTGTGCGATGAAAATTAGATTTTTTATAGCAATTTTTGTAAAGTACATTATTAAAATTTTGTAATTTTTTTTATCTTTCTAGATTTTATCAACCGATAAAAAAAATATACGGAGAAAACAATTATTTTCGCCGCTAAACGTAATTACGTTTATAACGAACTTTTCTGTTGATGTGTTTGATTTTGAGGTTTCATATTCCCCATTACCTGTAAGTATTCAACATTCATCATCATCATCTCCCACTAATATATAATAATTGCTTGTAATTCCTTTGGGTTATTTATTTTATTTTATTTACTGTTTTTATACATTTCATTGTAGATAAGTTTTTATTCATTTTATAGCATACTTTGCTATTATGGTTTGCTATATAATAATGCATAATTTAACTCACTCTTACCCTCATGATATTCCAATAATGTAGTAATTATTTTTTACATGCATAACTTAGAATTTACTACGTTTTTATTCATTTCATTGTAGATAACTTTTTATTCATTTTATAGCATACTTTGCAGATAACTTTTTATTCATTTGATAGCATACTTTGCTATTATGGTTTGCTATGTAATAATGCATAATTTAGCTCACTCTTACCCTCATGATATTCCAATAATGTAGTAATTATTTTTTACATGCATAACTTAGAATTTACTACATTTTTATTTGTTTCATTATAGATCGGAACTTTTTATTTATTTGATATCTACTTTGCTATTATGGTTTGCTATGTAATAATGCATAATTTAGCTCACTCTTACCCTCATGATATTCCAATAATGTAGTAATTATTTTTTACATGCATAACTTAGAATTTACTACATTTTTATTCGTTTCATTATAGATAACTTTTTATTTATTTGATAGCATACTTTGCTATTATGGTTTGCTATGTAATAATGCATAATTTAGCTCACTCTTACCCTCATGATATTCCAATAATGTAGTAATTATTTTTTACATGCATAACTTAGAATTTACTACATTTTTATTCGTTTCATTATAGATAACTTTTTATTTATTTGATAGCATACTTTGCTATTATGGTTTGCTATGTAATAATGCATAATTTAGCTCACTCTTACCCTCATGATATTCCAATAATGTAGTAATTATTTTTTACATGCATAACTTAGAATTTACTACGTTTTTATTCATTTCATTGTAGATAACTTTTTATTCATTTTATAGCATACTTTGCAGATAACTTTTTATTTATTTGATAGCATACTTTGCTATTATGGTTTGCTATGTAATAATGCATAATTTAGCTCACCCTTACCAGTTGCTCCACATCATCATCATCAGTTATTTTGAAATTGATTTTGCTCATGCATTTATATTTTCAACAATTTGCAAACTGTCTTCAAACTATCCACTCTGTTCTGAGAAACTAACAAGGTGAAAAAAATAAATACCTCACAATGCTGAATCAACAGTCATCATCATCTCCCACTCATATATAATAATTGCTTGTAATTCCTTTTGATTATTTATTTTATTTTATTTACTATGTTGTTATTCATTTTATTTTAGAAACAAATTTTTAAATTATTTATTTGCATATTTGGCAATTATGATCTGCCATGAAATAATGCATAATTTATCTCGCCCCACCCCTGATTTTTCAATAATATAGTCATTATTTTTTACCCCCATAACTTAGAATTTACTAAAGTTATTACTGTTATTTTTTTTGATCCTCACTAAAACCTTGATTTCTAATAGATATCCCGCATAGAGGGCCTAGAAAACAACTGCTTGAAAAATAGAACACATAGAGTGTCAAGCAGAAAAAAGAAATTGAAATGGTCACCTTTTGCCACATTACACCAACAATCTGTAACTCAGGTAGGTCATGTTATATATTATTTTTTTCTGCATTTTATGACGAATGTGATGAAGCTGTCTATGAAATTGTCATTTTAGGCTATATCTTTCAAAATTGAGAGTTTGTGAACCAATGTAAAAATAAAGATATATAAAATGTGAAAAATCTCCTTTCTTTAATTATTTTTTTGTGGTAATGACTATTTTATCAGCTTCATTACATTCTTTCATATTTGCACTTTCTAAAAATGTATATATATTTGTTATTTATTGTAATAAATTAGACATTTCATTTAAAATTGTATGTCCTGTAATTTTTTCTGTGAATTCAAAATGGCCGTTCAGGTCACAAGGGGTTAAAGATAAATTCTCATTGCCTATTCTTCCCTCTCTTAATTCTTAATCAATCAGCTGATTTAAAAATGAACTTTTTGGTCAACATTGTTGTTTTTAAATTGTAACTATTTTTTAAATAGTTAATTTCATGATAATTGCTGAATTAGAGACAGATTTTCTATTTGGAATTTTTATTTTTATTTTGTTACATATTCTTTTAACTCTTCTCCAGATAAGTAAACATATATCTAGACTTCAAACTGATAAATTAACTTAATAACAATTAAAATTGGTGCTTCATGAAATAAAATATTGATTTCTTAGTTTAAAAAAATTCTCAAGATGTCAATAATCCAAAGAGAAAAGTACAAAGAGCTAACAAAAGTCTAAAGATTGCCTATTGATAGATTCTTTAATATTAGCCATACATTGCAATTAGCAAAGAGAAAAAAAAAAGCATAATTTTGTAGGTTATTTAAATATATGCTGTTAAAATAAAAATATATTCATGTTTATACTTAAGATTTATTGAAATATTTTCATTTGTAAACTATAAATTAAGAAATTTGAAATAATAATAAAAGAAAACTATGATTATTACACTGTCAAACAAACCATTGTACTATTGAATTTCTGTGGTAATTTAATAAATATAAATACAATTTTAAATTTTAGAACAGAATTTCATAGCTTTATGATGACTTTATATTGATTCATTAATATTTAAAAAACTGAATTTATTCAACAAAGATTAAAATATTTTACTTTTTTCTAGTGTTACAAAAATTGTCAGTAAGAAAAAAGTTATATAAACATCACATAAATATAAAAATACTGGACTCGAAAAAAAAAAGGGGGGACGGACGGACGACGACTTTGCTATAGTTAGAAGTATATAAATTTAAAAAACCATAAAATGTGCTTTCAATGCTTTCACTTTAGCAGGATTACTACTGACAACATTTCTACAATGTGTCCGCTTTTGGATTTTCTTCACTCTCTATAATGTTATTTTGCTGGTTTAATTTGAACTAAAATTTATATTGATTTATTAGTTTTTTTTTAAAAAAAATATGAAGATACCAGTATCATACAGAAAAGATAATACAAAGAAACTGACTATGTCAATGATTAGCAGAGTTCTCAGGCTTCAAGAACATCTGTAAAAATATTTGTTGAGTGTTTTTCTTTTTTATTACAGAAAAAAAATGCAAAATTCCATTTACATATTTACAATTATTTTTGCAATACATTCATAAAATATTCATTTTAAACCTGAAATATCAATGATTTAATTTTATTTAAAAAGGTTTATTTTTAAAAAGACAAGATAAATGAAACTATAATTACAGCAAAGTGAAAATTATGGTTTTCTTTTTTTTAAAAAATGCTTTCATAAATACCAAAATAGAAGTTTTTTAAAACATATTTTAAGTAAATAAGCATTTATTTTATATAGCGTATGTTTACAATTGTATACATTTCATTTATTATTAACACTCGCAAAGCGTATGCACAATTAGCTTAAAAGGCTGATATTTGAATGAAAACATATTTTAATAACTATTAGTTCAATTTTAAAATTTAAAATAGAATTATTACTCTATAATGTCTTACCAGTAATTCATTAAAAGAGTTCAAATAAAAAAAAAAATTTCAATATTTTTTTCAACAGGCAATACAGCAATCAATCACTCAATAAGAAAAAAGTTATTACTCCTACATATGTATTTCAGTTTAAAACATTATTTTCTATATTTGCAAGATTAAAATAATGTGTTGTAAAATCTTTTTTTTTTGTCCATAAACTTATATTTGTAATATATAAAGTAAAAATTTATCAAAATATAATAAAGCTTAAATTGTAAAAATAAAATATTGTAAATGTAACTGAAACTGCCACTAGAGCTTTCACAGTAGAGAGGGAGGAGTTAGTGAACTAGTTAAAAATATTTTTTCCTCTTGATTACAGATGCCATCTGAGAACAATAACAAAATATACACTCAAACATTAGATTACAACTATTTCCTGTGTCAATTATTAAAAACTTTTTAGGACAATTGAAGGTACTTAAACATTACTGTGTGATTACCTACAAAAAAGCTTATCCTCTATAGGTTTTGTGAAAGTGTGCATGCACAGTCTTTTAAAAGCTTACTTTAATGAGTGCAGAACTAATGACATGATCTTACAAATGTTCTGGACTCTGAAAAATCAATTGAAAGTATAAATGTTGAGAAGGCAAATGTCAATAAGTAGTGATTTAATTTTTTTTAAAATATCTATATATTGAAATAAAAATTACTTTTTTTAATGAAATAAGAATGTTAGAACAATTTCATGTATAATATAACGGAATGAATCCAATCCTCAGAAGATGATTAAGGATTCTTTTATTTTTATACTCATTCTGTCATGGAACTCAAACAATATATTAAAAGATATAGAAAGAGAATCATTGACACTTTTAACTATATCCTGGATGCCTATTTTACTACTATTTATATTTTATTTATTCACAACTACTTTGACTGAATTTAATGGAACCTAACACTATTATCATACAATCTGTCCCATGTTACCACTGCAGCACCCTAGTTTTTAAAACTTATTGAATCTCAATACATAAAAGGACTCTATCTATAATTTTCAATAATATAATTTTAAATATGCAGCGACATGGCTATTTAAATTATACTGCTCACACAGATCACTGATGATGACTAACCTCTTTAATCAATCTATAACTAGTATATTTCTTCAGTCAAATAATATCTTTATAGGATATAAATTACTCACACCTAATCACCATGGCAAATTAAGAAACGATATGACTAAAAAACTTTTCACATATATTTCTCCCCTGTTAGTTGCTATCATGCTTCTCAATATTTTTTCATCAGCAAACATGAACTCAAAAAGAAGTTATAAAGTTTAAATTTATTTGCATAAAAAGAGATGAAAATACCAACACACAGCAGCTATCAAATGTAAATTGATATTAGAAAATAAATATAAATAAAAATTACATTTAAATAATAAATAAAATTTCAACTTATCCAAAATCATTAATTAATTAAATCAGTTTTTAATCATAGTATCATGTTTAGGAGAATGTAACTATTATAAATGCTTATATATAATTATTAACAAATATTAAATTCTTAAGTCTTCATTGTTTTTAATTTTTATTCTGACAGGTTTAACAGAATAGGTCTTATAAGGGGAGCTATGATGATTTTTCACAGACTTATATGATCCAGAGTATAGATTGACACACATTGGGATTTTAACACTGCATTCATCTTGGTTTCATTTTCTTCATAAATTTTGTCACTATAGAATGCTGGCAATTAACAATTAATTACTAATATTGGCTCCAAATATGCTGATAGTCTTCAATTGTTCTGCTGCAAATAGTTCTTTGGCTATAGTTGCTCCCAGGTTGACTTCTGTAAACAATAGCAATAATAGCAGGAATACCAGAGTGGCTTGAGCAGGAACACCAGAAAAGACTGGCGGGAACACAAGAACAGGAACTAAAAGAGTGACTTGTATAATGTCTACTTATATGCACCCATAACAAGAGACTGCTTGTCCAATCACAATTTGTTTAATCAATAAATATATATATATTTTTTAAATCGTTAATAAATTCCTATTACAATATCAGCAAATTACAACACAGAATAAAAGTTAAATAAAAAAAAAAAAATTCTATATCTGTTTTTTTATCTAACTTTTTTTTTTTTAATAAATGAAATAAAGTAAAATAAAATATTCTTCCTTATCTTTAAAGAATATAAATTAAATGATTATTTTTTAATTGCAATAAAAGTAAAGATTTTATATTATTACTATTTTTTCTTTTATGACATAGAATTTAATATATACATACATTATTTTATATTTAAAACTTTAAATACAATTATTACATTTCATAAAAGAAATATTAATTTAATCATTTACAATTTGTAGTGACAAAATTGTATAACAAATCATTTTTTAAAAATGAATTATTGTTACTATATCAACTTATATATTTTAAAATATTCTCCATTTTTAATTAGTTACTTACTATTGCATTGTAATATCAAACAGTTTTATATTGACCTCAGTTCGATACTATTACAATATATATACACGCACAGTATCACAATATAATATACATACAAGGACATTTTGCAAACAAATTTTGAATCAATACCGAAATTGTATTACAAGTTGCAAATAAGTTGCAGTTTATATAAATTTAAACAGTGAATAATAATCATTAAACTATTCTTATCCATAATCATTATTGGGAGGAGTCAGTATATTCACTTTCCTGTATCACTATATTTTATTTTATCCTTTGAAGTGTAATAAACCAAGGTATCATTGAAAATTATACATGCTTAAATTTTAATATAATGAGTATGCTAATAGCTCTAAACAAGCTTTTTTGATAAATGCCGCAAGAGAAAGCATTTAAAATCTCTATCTAGAATTATCCCTATCCAATGGTTTTGAGTTAAAGGCTCTCGTCAGAGATGCTAAGACATTCAGATACTAGATCTAAAATACAAACTCAATCCCAGCATTTATCGAATAATTAACTATTAAGTAGAAAATCTGAAATTTTCAGACATCTATGTTTTCAAATCCAGCTATCTAACTTAAACAGCTAATGGAATTGAACAAAATTCAGATTCACGATATATTAATAGCCTAGCCAAACTATAACAATAAGGAAATCAAATATTGTCGTGTGATTTCATTTAATAAGCTTGTATTTACAAATGTAATATAATGAGTGTGCTAATAGCTCTAAACAAACTTTTTCGATGCCACAAGAGAAAGCATTTAAGATCTCTATCTAGAATTATCCCTACCCCCAAAATGGATTTGAACTAATGGCTCTCATCAGTGAGGTGCTAGGACATTCAGACCCTAGATCTAAAATACAAACTCAAGCCTAGCATTTATTGAATACTTAACTATTAAGTAGAAAATCTGAAATTTTCAGAATCTATGTCTTCAAATCCAGCTATCTAATTTAAATAGCAGAATGGGACTGAACAAAATCCAGATACACCATATATTAATAGCCTTAGCAATATAACATCACCAAAGCCAAACTATAATAGTAAGGAAATCAAGTCATACATCATGTGATTTCATTTAATAAGCTTGTACTTACAAATATAATATAATGGGCATGATAATAGCTCTAAATAAGCTTTTTTGATAAATGCCATAAGAGAAAACATTGAAAATCTCTATGTAGAATATTATATTTGTAAATACAAGCTTATTAAATAAAATCATATGATGTGTGATTTGATTTCCTTACTATTGTGTTTAAATTCTGTACACTTTTATATAATTTTTTTTTGCCTTTATTTTTTTAATTAAAATTTATTTTAAATATAGTTTAACAAACTTCTAAACACATGGGTTAGTGGGTCATTATATCTCATCTGATCCAACACATTTTTCACTCTCTAAATTTAAAGATTTTTCTTTTACTTTGCAAAACTTTTTTTTTTTTTGGCTAGGGGAAAAAAACTCATTAAAAGATAAAATATAAACATGATGATCACAATAATTAAGGTTTATTAGCTTATAAATATTTATTTATAAAGATATTCTTTTAAAATATATTAATTAATACTTTATAAGACATTTTATTATTTTTCTTTAATGTACAAACATTCATGATTAATAAAAAAAAATATTATTCAAATAAATTGTAATTCTTTCTAAAATAATATCTGGCAATTGTAAATATTCATAATTCTTCTACCCCTTTCCTAATCATAATCATAATTTTTCAGGATGATAGAAGTTGTCAAATTGTAGTGAGTAAAATGAATTGTATTCTATCGGTTTTTTAAAAGTAAAATTTACTTTTAAAAAATCAAATAATGGTAATAACCATTAAATAATAAGTTTGTTGTTTTTAATTCAATAATCTTTAATAAAAAGTAATTAATAATTATTTTACCAATTTAATTGGGGGGGGGGGGTGACTTTAAAATCTAGATTCTGGACAAGTGTTGGTACTGCAATAGCCAAAATTTTGTTAGATTACTTCATTTTAAAACCTTCAATGAAAATTTTAATAGTTTAATCATTTTCATGATTAAAAATTGTATAACAGATTAAAATTTTAGTTACAATTATTATGCTTTTATATGTCAGCAACAATCTACAATTAAAGAAAAAGATAAAATTTTCTGTACTTATATACTTATACAGTCTATAACATTGATAAAAAAAATAAGTGTACTTTTTATTCTTTTTTTTTTTTTTAAAACTATTAAATATAACCAAATTTTCATTTAGATATATTTAATTTAAAAATAATAATTAGTCTGTTGAAAATTTACATGTCAGACAGAAAATACTTTTTATCAATAATATTATTGCTCTTTTTTATTGGTTTTTAATTGAAAAGTTTATTTTCAATATTAGTAAAATTATTTTATTATTACATGATTTTCATAAAACTTGAAGATTTAATAGAGAATATGTTTTCTTTTTATTAAATATATATTTTTTTAGATCAAAGGCTAATATAAAATTATTTGTAATGAAAATACTATTTCTATTATTTTTTAATTTGTAAAGCTGACTTTATTTGTAAGATTTTCATTATTTGAACACATTTTAAAGAAATTTATCTAAAGCAAAAAAAATAAGTTTTTTTTTTTTTTAAATTAAAAAATACAACTGGAAAAAGAAACCCTATTAGTATGATTTAAAACAAACCATTCAAGAAGTTTAATTGTAATGTTAAAGTATCTCTTTTTTTTCCTTTACTTTTTATTAAACTGTTCCAATTGCAAAAGTATGTTATATAAATTAAAATTGATGAAATAATTTGTTTGTATAATATGATACTTTTAATATCTTTAATTTAAATTTTTTTTTTTCTCATGTGTCATAGCATCAGCCAGGAAGCGAACCTGCTACCTCGGGACAACTGCTTGTAAAGCAACTCCACTGACTTCTCGTCCACCAATGCTTGACAAATTGAAAATATTTTGTTAAATAAACAGTTGCTGCATCAAAGCATTAGTCATTATTATACATATTGTAAGGGGTGTTTTTTTTTTTTTTTTTTTTTTTTTAACAAATTAAAAAAAAAATTGGTTTTAAAAAACTTTTAATATAAAAATTAAATTAAATTTTTTCTTTAATTTTTTTTTTTTGATAGAAAGAAAATTATAAAATATTAATATTAATTTTTTATTAAAGAAATTTTTATTTTTAATTTTAAATTTTATTTAGATTTGGATATTTATTTTTTTTTTTTTTTTTTTTTTTTTTTTTTTTTTTTTTTGGGTAAGTAATTGATTTGTTAATGAGATTTTTTTTGTTTTTTTTAATTAAATTTTTAAAAAAAAAAAATAAATTTGGGGTTTTTTTTTTTGTTTGGAAAGTGTGTTAGTGAATGAGGAGTGTTGTTTGGATGTAAAGTGGTGTTAGTGTGGGGGATTGAAAAGCGCTTATCTTGTTCTGAAGAAAGGAAGAAGATGGGTCGTTTTATTGAGGAAATTAATAAAAATTATATATAATAAAAATCTCCAAAGGATAAATAAATCGATCAAGGATAAATTTGGAGGGGGAATTCGGAAAGGAAGGAATATAAAGATGATATTTCAATAATAGATTTAAAATTTATGAAAGTAAATTAAATTTCCAGATTTAAATGATTTCAATATTATTCTATCGAACTTATTTTTTATTAGTTTAATTTTATTTAATGTATTTAATTTGTAAAATCATTTCCATTTATTTATTATTTATTTATTTTGTTTTTAAGTTTTATTATGTTTCTGTTTTCTAAATAAATTATAAAAAAATGTTAAACTTAAGTCGGGATGGCGTCGTTTGTAAAGATATATTGGGAGGGTATCTGGGTGTCATTTCGTAGTTGAATTGGTTCAATGGATTGGATATATTTAGTAATTAGTAGGTGGTAGAGTCGAGGAGGTTTGATATGCCTCTGTTTGTATGGATGGGTTTGTAAGTCGGAGAATACGGATTTATGGAGTTTTAGTTTTTGTCTCTTGCCGATGTACTCCTGTGGGTGGAGAGTCAATGTGTTTTTTATTTGTTCAGATGTTTCTGAATATAGTTGTGTGTTATGTATTGAATAATGAATGTTCAGATGGTTGGGAGTTGTTGGAAATGTGTTGAGGTTAGTGGGTGAATTTTATTTTCAAATGAATCTATGTGTCTTCAGGTTTAATTTTGTGTTTTGCGGTGGTTGTTTTCGGTTACTTGTTTGTCTTTTGATCAAATATATAGATTGATATAATGATTTGGGGTTCTAAATGTTTTTTCGGATGTTTTGTTTTGGGGGGTTCTTACGGAATTGGGGTTTCTTTAATTCTATGAATTGTCAGTATCATATTTTGTTTTGTCGTTGTTCTGAATGTTTGGTGAAATTTGAGTCTTGAATTAACAGGTTTAAGTTGGAATTGTTAAAGAATTTAATTAATAGTACTCAATGTAAATAAGAAAATAAAGTAAAAATAAGTATGTTAAATGTAAATACAAATATTTTAACTATATATGGAAAATAAATCTGTTTGTATGATAATTACTGGCATGTTTACTTTTTTTTTTATATATTATAAAAAAATATTTTTTAATTTTTTTTTTTATTTATTATTAAAAATTGGTTAAAAATATTAATATAAAAAAAAAATTGAAAAAATTTTTTAAAAATTTTTTTTAATAAATATTGTTTTTTTTTGGTTGGGGAGGGGGGAGATATATATATATATTAGTAGATCTCTGTCCATACACTTTTTATTCAATAAAAAAATGACAAAAGATGCCATTAAAAAAGTTAGTAATATGTGACATTTCATTTGGAATTAGCAGACTTCTAATTTACACAATTGTTCTGTGTTAGTTCAAATAACATTTCCTAGCTGCAGTAAAAGATTTCTGTTATGGTATAGAGATGTTAACAGAGAAAAAGAAAATTATTAAAGAGAATGAAATATGTAAGTATTTACTAGCATTTAAATAAAATAATTAATATTGATATAGAGCTCTATCTGTATAGTAGTATTTTAAAAAAATATTTATAGAGATTTTTTTTAAAAAGCAACTCACCTTTTAATTATTCTTTGCAAATAGTAATGTCTTTTTCATTTTTTTTTCCAGTTTTCTATGACAAATTTTGTTGAAATTATTAATCTATAATTTACATTTTTTAAAAACAACAACACTAAATGTCTTAAAAAGAAGCAGCATCTCCTTCTAATGGCAGAACAGAGACTAGGCCCTGCTATGAAGTGATAACTACCTTTGAGTGAATTATACTAATTTTTCCTAATATTAATTACTTACATTTTATTAATATAATTAATTAAACATTTATAAATAATTTTTTAAAAAAATTATGATAAAATAACTATATTTAAAAAAAAATTAAAAAAGAATATCATGGTAATTAAAATTTAATTTGGTTAAGTAATGTTTGAGTGCTCCAATAAATTGAATATACAATAGTACTAGACATAAAACAATATGAAGGATAAATAAATGGATTGCTTATTATATACATATATATTTCCTTTTACTGATAGGTAAATATGGCACACTTTCATCATCTTTAACAGCTCTTTGAAATATTGGTCAGATTTTCCTTTTTAATATCAGCTTTCATAGAATTAAAAAAAAACAATATCCTTGGTTTTGATACTGAATTATCTTAAAGAAACTTTATGATTGGTTTGATCTTCAAGCCATACATTTTTTTTTTCACTTCTGCAATAAGAGTACCACACTGTGAAGTATTTTGGTCTTCATAGGAATGACACATTTAATTTTTTAAAATTTCATTTGGGCATTTATAATATACTATTTGTTTAATGAGTCAGTCCTCCTAATTTGATTCTATATCACTAACAGACATGCCTTTTTACGACATGCACTAGATGTAAATGCCATTGAATTAACACACAAAAAAAATAGATATTAAAAATATTAAACAATTTTAGTAACTATTTTGCAAGTCACCAGATATATATGACCAGTCTTTACTCATTTTATTTTTTATTATGGCTCAGTGAAATATCAGATAATTTTGCAATCTACCAATATAAAATACATACTATAAATAAATTGAACTTTATATGAGTATAATATGTATCATATTTGTGTTTTAAATAGTATATAATATCTTTTAAAAACAATTTTTTCTTTTATTTTTTGCTGATAGAAAGATTTGTGAATATTTTTGCTTTCATAATTATTGCTTCATTCTTCCAGAGACCAAGAAATTGGATTTTTTAAAAAAATTATTTTACAATAAGTTGTAAAATTTAATTTATTTATTTTTATTTCAATTTTCAGCAATTTACTACTTATTCCCTAAGATTAAGTTATGATAATACCCGATTAACCCAGATTAATTTTTAAATGGCTACAACTAGTATGTCATATTGCTATACATTTTTATATGCTTTAATTTTTACAATTTTTTTTAATTGAACAGGTATCCATAGCAGTATATTCCAAGGTAAATCTGTAATTTGAAAAACCAAATAAGTTCGAATTTAACTTGTATAGTATAAACTTTATGCTACTTTTTTTGAGTTAGAAATAACAAAACCAGTTGTAATTAGTCTAAATGTAAATAATTTTATTTCTCTGTTTTTTGTCATCTATAGTTGTTGGGTTTTATCTATGTTTTAAACAAATATAATATTTTTGTAAGTTAATTCTTACAATAAAAAAACACAAATTTATTCCATTATAATAACAGATGGCAATTTTACTAAAAAAAAAAAAAAAAAGCTATCAACACACCCTACTTGGGAGTGGTAGAAACATAAGGAAATTTAAATTTCCATTATTTGCAATGTATAGATATATTTATTTTTCATCTTTTTATATAAATATTATAATATTTATTGTAAATAATGCTTACAATAATAAAAATCAAGTGCATTTATTATAAAAATTTAATATTCTTTATTATAAGAAAGCAATCAATTCATTCTAGTTTTTAAGCTATTCTAAACAAAAGTAATTTTATTTCTCCATTTTTTTGTAATGATTTTGGTTAAATATTTTTTAATTTTTTATACAAATAGCATAAAACTTATTATTAATAATGCCTATAATTAAAAAAAATCAAATTTGGAGCAATAATTATGTTTAGGAGAGGTATCAGATAGTTGGAGCATTTATGTTACCAAACCACATTGTAGCCATTTGTTGGTTAAAAAAATATACATTTGAAATCTCAAAAGCAGTATAGCACTTGTAATTAGTACATGTCAGTGGCTTTTGAGCAGCATAAGTTTAGCATTTGCCATGATGTCCTACGAATAAAAGAATAGAACATTTAGTGCAGACAGACTGGAATTTTGTGAATCATTCAAATTTTTTATTTTACAAATGCTGGTTTATCGATTAGAAATTGGAAATATTGTAATACATATTGACTCTTCTTAGCTCTGCATAATTTTCAAACAGATGTTAAATGCACTTTTTGAAAAGCACATGAATACATAATTGCAAAACAGATATATTAAAAATCACTATTAAGTGGGAATTGCAATTTTATCCCACAATTCAAGTTATTTAACAAATTAGAAATGTATTTTTTGTCAGTATTATTTCTTTACTCTTATGCATCAAGCAATCTAAGCCATAAGTTAGAAAGCTGATTAATGCCATGAAAAAAAAAAAAATTATAAAAAGCTTAGAAATTGTCTAGGAACACAAATGCAATGTTTAATGCTTTGGAAGTTAGAAAATTAATGAAAACTGCTCCAAAAAGAAAAAGCGAAAGTAAAATGATTTTTTTATTATTGTAATATTTGCTTATGTTTAAGAGTTTGACTTTAGTTTTCACTATAAGCCAGGATATGTTTGAATAAAGTGTGAAAAAAAAAAAAAAATCTAGGTAAGAAATCAAAAGTAGTTATTTTTATTAGTATAAATTGGTTTTTGTTTTTAAAAGTTTGACTTTTGCTTTCAATGTTATGCCAGAAAAGTTAGAAGATAGCATTAAAAAAAAAAAAACAATTTTCAAAGTGAAAAAAATTGATTTTAGTTTTCATTGTAAGGCAAAAACCAATAATGTGGTATCAAAGTAAAAAAAAAAAATGTGATTTTTATTAGTGCAAATTTGTTTATGTGTGATTGAAATAAATAATTTAGCCCAGAAGATAAAGAGCTTAAAGGTAGGCAAATTGAAGCACAGAGAGAAATTGGAAAAATTAATATTAGTAATTGTGAACAGAAAAGTGTGAATACAAGCATGCAGATACAAAGTATTAATCCTGCAAAAGTGAACCAATGTCTAAAGATAAGAATATTTCCAGGTTACATAGGGGAGGCTTCCACAGAACATATTAGCAGCTTAAAATGATACTTCATATTGAACCAGCTAAATGAGGAGGCCATGATCGCTAGCAGCCACTTGTATAATGCTTCTTAGACATGGGACTCCCTGTTTAAAAAAAACCATTCATGAATATAAACAAGCTCTACAACCTAACTACTGGAGTATAGATTGTCAGAAAAATATTAGGCTCATGTGTTGCAAGATAAATGGCAACCTGGTAAACCTTTCACTCCATTCTTCTGAAGACAAGTAGCCAAATAATGTGCTTTAATGGCCAGTCCACTACCTAAACAAAAAATTACTGAGATATTGCTGCATGATTTCTTTCATAATGTCGAACAAACGCTCATTGGAACCAAGGAAAAAATTATTGAGCAGATGGCCTAATTACTGCGTATTTGATAACACCAGACAGTTATGAGACCAAAGATCACGGATTTTAATCCCAATCAAAAGAACCAACAGTAAATGCAATAACATATGGCTCTAGGAAAAATTCCTGGAGTGGATCCAAAAAGACAATTTTCTCGTAGTCCTCAATTAACAAAAATCTTCAAAAAAACCAGACCTCATTTATTCGGATCTCACTCAACCAAGACAACACGAAAAACCAAGGCGTGTTTCGCAATCCCCCAGCCCAAGTGGCTACTTCAGAAAATATCAGAAAAAAGAACTGCCTGATAAAAACCAAATCATTAATCAGATGGACCCTCAAGCCAGATTTAGAAAAATAACCTGGATTACGTAATGCAGAGTAAAAAATTTTAATGCATCTGAATAAGCTTTTAAAAAGAAAATAAATTGACATAATAATTATAATGGGTTTAACTAAATTAATGAGATCCAAGAGTTTTATGAGGAACCCAACTTATAAGTCTGTGATTTAAACACAGTAATGTGACCAAATCAATATGCAAAAATAAAAAAAATATTGCATATTCAAAGTGAAAAATAAAAAATAATAATAAATATTGATGAAAAATAACCTCAACCATGTCATTAATAACAGTAAACGTCAAGCGATGATGAGTAAAAAAATTATATATCAAGGTTTGTGTGCATATATAGGTATATGTAGGAATTTCCAATCATATTTTGAGTTTGGTTAAGCAATTTTTTTGCAAGACATTAATCTGCAGATGAATCTGTGTATCAAGTCTGTTTATATTGATGTATCAGTAGAGAAAAATACTAGCATTATTAACAGTGTAGTTGGAAGCATAATTCCCAGCATGTTAATAAAAAAAATATAGTAAGCTGAATGCATAGTACAGCTAATCCTGCCATTTGCACATATCAAGTTCATGTTTTTCAACCGTATTGCACAAAATTTGGCCCATATTATAGTCACAGCTTCTACAAGAAATTAAATGTGGTTTAATAAACACAGAATTGATCTGCATAGATAATGTAAAGTTCTTATGTTGGATACCTCTCTATGCACTTGCTCATCGTAAATCTCATTCAACATGATACATAACTTTAAGGAAAATATTAATGTTTCTAGTTTTAAAAAAAAAAAAAAAAATTAAAATTGGTCAATGTCTAAGGGAAGGAATTGATGCAGTTTTGTAACTAAACTGGGAGGGAAGTAATCTGACAAATATACATATATGTGTTTCATAGACCAATTTAAAAATAAAATTTAGAAAAAATAAATATTTTTTTAAAAATAAAAAAGAAGAGAGTTAATTTAATAGATAAAAATAGAAATATATTTTCTTTATATAAAATCAAAAAGCATGATAATTAAGATGTAGTAATCTTTTTAAATTTAATATTTAAAACAATATTTATCAGCTCTCTGTTAATCAAGAAAAAAAAAACAATTCCCATGGACTATAAAAACCATAACTATGTACTATAAAGTGACTTTTGAAAGTGTTGTATAAACAATAATTGAAACTAGGTAAGTAGTAGTCTAATTAAAGATCTCTAATATGTGTAAATTATCTGATCAGAGAGAATTTGGTTAAAATTTAGTACATCCAACTGATTAGATAATAAGCTTGATCAAAAGTTAGAAGAGAAGATTAACTAAACTAATAACACAGGTAGTCAGATAATGGACAGTGCTATATCTAACTGATCTAAGAGGGCACTTTCCACAAATACAACTCACCACTACACAGTTAATATCTAGATAATTTAATGAACGATAATTAATAGCGTTTTAACTATTTACATATATACGATTATTTTATATAATAAGGCCTGAAAGTGTACATATATAATAATGTAGATCAATACAACCTGTAAGAGTTCTAGCTGGCTGTTCCCATGTTCAGAGGCCAGATTTCTGCACTTGAAATCATCATGCCAAGGAAGACATTCTGCTCCAGATTATGTTCATGTGCACAGGTGAAGCTCCAAGAATCAAGTGAAAACTTCTTGATCCAATTCATACTAAGCATTCATTGTTTCAATCCTTGAAGTTAAATGGCTCATACTCCCATTCCATCTGCTCAGGTGATTCTTCATTTCAATGCTCTTTACAAGAATTTATATCGTTATCTCTCTAACTTTAACTAATGAGTTATTTTTTAATTTATTGTTTATCTTATGAAGGAAATCTAAACTCTAATTCCTTTAATTGTTTTATTTCATTGATGACATATTTTATTCTCATTATACTGTTATTACTTTTATTTTTTAATTTATCGTTTATCTTATGAAGGAAATGTAAACTCAAATTCCTTTGTTTTATTTCATTAACGATGTATTCTACTCTTAAAAATTATTAATCTTTTACTTACTATTTAAACAGAACCAGTCTTTTGATTTTCTTTAATTTATTTTTTCTCATTGAGTTTATATCTATAAGTGTGCATTTAAGCATACACAGACATATCATTACTTTCCCCAAATTCAGAGATCAGGGTTTAATCTCTGAACTCAGTACATAGTCATCAAGATATGTGGATATTTTTATTTTCATTTTAGCACACTGTCATAGATAATGTTCCACCTCACTTATTAGTGTATTCTCTCTTAGTAACTGATCGTCAGTGTCTATTGTGTTGAATAAGTCTGGTATTATCTTCTCGCTCTTATCTTTACGCAGCTGGTTTACATGCTTGTGAAATATTTCTCCATTTTTCATGTGAAACATAACTATTTGTTTTGATAGATGACAAATAACTTCCGCCTGTGACCAAAACTTGTTCGTATTATTTTTTACCCACACTTTTTTCTGTGGTTTGAATTTATAGGTACTGGCTTGATGTTTATTTTGATCTACAATTGGCAAAAGGTTTGATAATTTTGTGCGCAACTTTCTACCTAAATACATTTCAGCCAGTGATTTCCCAGATTTGGCACTAAGGTCGCATGTAGAAGAAGAATTGCATCAGCACTAATTCGTATATTTTAATTTTCTCCAATTTGTTTATGGAAGACTTTAGGGTTTGTATGTTTTTTTTTCAATTAGTCTGTTGGACTAAGATGGTATGGGGGGGGATGAGTGTGTGTTATAATCCCTCATTCTTGCATCGTTTCTTTGAATTTTGCTGAAATAAAAGCCAGTTCCATTATCAGAAGTAAGCGTTTCTGGAAAGCCGTGATGAGCAAAAATTTTGTATAATTTGCTAAGTGCCATGTCTGTACTGGTGTTATTAACTATAAGTGCCATGTCTGTACTGGTGTTATTAACTATTTTATATTCAGTCCATGCTGAAAATGCATTGACCACTACCAAAACAGATGACCCTCAAATGGGCTGCAATGTCAATGTATATCTATTGCCATGGCCTTTAAGATTTAGGACGTTTAAATTTAGCCATATATACTTTAGCGCATGTTTGACAGTTTTTGCATTTTTTTTCAATGTCATTTTTAATGCTGGACTATCAGACATAACTACAAGCTAATGCTTTTGCCCTAAAAATGCCTGGAAGGCATTCATGCAACTTAAGAATTTGACTTCTACCCTTTAGCGGGATGAGCACCTGACCATCCCTCAGAATGCACTCCTTGCATATAGACAACTGCTCATAGGTATTCCATAATTCTTTATGAAGAAAACTAGGTCATTGATTCAGCCTTGCTTCACTAATCTGCTTTACCATTCATTGTCTTCGGTTGTGCATGTAGCTACTATTGTGCTATTGAAGGTTTGACTCTTCAAGATATCAATATAATTAATTTCTAATTCTTTTTTGACATGGTTCATGCTGATCAGGCATACGTGATAAGAGCATCAGCGTGCCCTATTTGTTTTCCTTTTTTATATTCTTATGTATAATCATAATATGTCAAAATGTTCAGCCAACACAACATGCCAGAACTCAGATGTTTGGGAATTTGTTTAATTCCTAATATTCCCAATAGGGGTTTATGATCAGTTACTATTGTAAATTTGAGGCCGTATAGGTATTGATGGAACTTTTTGACACCAAATAAAATTGCAAGGACCTCCTTGTCCAACTGACTAAAGTTTTTCTCTGCTTTGGACAACGTAAGTGATACATAAACAATGGGCCACTCATGTTCATGAGCAGGATAACCCAATACTGTTCCAACACTGAATTCTGATGCGTCCGTGGTCAGTTATTTTCAATTTGCTGTTGTAATGGACAAGTAATTTATTTGAAGTCAGCAGCGGTTTTGTGCGTAAAAACGCTTTTTCTTCTTCCCACTTCCATTTCTGATTCTTTTTGAGAAGATCACATAATAGTCTAGCCATGTGGGCTTTTCGTTCTAAAAAATTTTCAAAGTAATTAAACAGACTCAGAAAGGCTTGAAGTTGTTTCACATTGTTAGGTTTGCACTTCTGCAACCACTTTAGCTTTTTCGGGCAATGTGCCATTTTTAAATATAATTTAACCTAAGAACTTGATTTCATTCGCTTTCCATATGCACTTTTGGTTATTAAGTTTAGCCCCGTATTTATCCAGTTTTTGGCAGACTTTCTGTAGATGCATTTTAAGTTCGTTTTTAGTCGTAGCTATAATCAGAATGCCATGAAAATATGGGATCACACTCTCTACTTCATTAAGGAAAATTTCAATTTTTGTTTGAAAGATACTAGCGACCGAGGTTATTCCAAACAGGAGTCTCATACATTTATATAACCCTATGTGAGTGGTAAGTATTAATATGTTTGCTATCTGATCATTGACAGGTATCTAATGGAAGGCGGCATTAAGGTCTAATTTAGCAAAAAAAATTTAATCTCTGGAATGATGCTATTATTTCTCTGGCATTAGGGACAGGCTACACATTTTTACTAATTGCCTTGTTTACCAGTACCCTATAATCTCCAAACAAAGAAATTTGCCCATTAAGTTTAGTTATAATTGCCAATGGTGTAGCCCAATCATATTTTTAGGTGGGTTGTAACAATTCTTTCTTAACTAAGTTGTCGATTCCTTTTCGACTATCTCTTTGTACAAATGGAACTTTCGGTGGTTTGCATATTATAGGTAGCATGTCAGTGCTTATCTCTATAGATACAGTGATCATTTTAATAACATCAGGTTCCTCATTAAATAAGCTAGAAATATTTGGCTCACATTTCTTTTCCATTTTGATCTTTTTCATAAATGTGAATTTAATACCTAATTTCCTAAACCATTGACACCCGATTAGGGGATTTTTAAGGCATAAACTACGCATAAAGATAACTTTCACTTTTTTCTCTATTCTACTTACGGGAACCTGAACATCACCTTTAGCTTTGTCATTTATGTCTATTACTTCAAGGTCAGTTTTTTTCTAGTTCAGGGATTTTTCTAATCATAACGCAGACTGATATTAACATTACACCGCTACCACTTTAGTTTCAAAATAAATTTTGTTGTCGCAGGTGGACATTTTTTTCTTTTACTATGCTGACTTGCCTGGGCCTGATGTGAACATTTATAACTATTACTTTCTTTGTTGGGATCATTAAGTTTTTCTTTACACATTTTTTTCATATGCCCTCTTTTCTTAAATTATTGTGTTCTAATTTATGAAAACAAGTGCTGGTTTTGTGGCCTTTTTCTCACAGTAAAAACATAAATGGAATTTTGTTGTTACTACTATTATCATTACTCTTCAACCCTTCTTTCCTTAAAATTTTTCAAACATCTGTTTGTGTTTGCTATCAATCTTGAACTCTGCAAATTTTCAGATTGTGCAAGCATGAGTTCATAAGTTATCCCCCGTTTTATAGACTCCATATAGTTAATCTAAATCACAAATGGCCAATAATTGTTGCTATAAACTATCGTTATACATCATCATCAACAACCATTATCAGTCCACTGCAAGATGGTCTCTCCAAGTTCAATCCATCTTCTCCAATCTTCAGTTTCTCTTCACATCACCCTTGCATTTTCTTATTTCATCCATCCAACTCACATGTGGTCTCTTTCTGGGTCTTTTACAATCTCCTGAACCAGTTTACGATTTCAATTGTACATCTATTATCATTTCTAGAAATATGTCCAGCACAACTCCACTTGACTTTTAATTTTTTCAATTAGGTCAGTAACACCTGTTTGTTCTCTTACCCATATATTGTGTTTTCAATCCCTTCTTGTTACTCCAAACATGCATGTCACCATACTTCGAGTGGTCTGAAGTCTCTGTATTGCTCTTCTATTAAGTGACCAAGTCTCAGATCCATAAGTAAGAACTGGTAAAACACATTTATTAAAAACCTTCCTTTTCACATATATAGTGTAACGATCCGGAGAATGTGAGCTTACCGTAATCTGCACTACAGGGCGCCATCTAGGCATTTGAACCTAGAAAAATTTATAAAGTAGGCAGATACGTAAATCAAAAAAAATATATATATTTTTTTTTTTTTAAATATTTTGGTTCCGGTCGTTAGCCCATGTCACTAGCTCAGTGGAATAGCAGAGATTAAATAATATAATCTAAGAGTATATAAAAAAAGAATAAAATAAGCCACTGCCAGTAATTAGCATACAAACATTTATTTATGCATATATATATATAAGATTGAATATTGTTTTAGTATCAGTTTACATTTTAACATTTAACATTATTTTTAACTTTACTTTAGATTTTAATTTACATTTTAATTTCTATTATATTATAAGTTTACATTTTAATTAAGTTCGCACAGATGGAATTATAAAAATTTGTTTTAATAATGTTGAATATAGATCGGTTACATAGATTACAACGGTTAAAAACATTTCAAAATAAACATAAATGATCAAAATATAAAATCATTGATACTGACAATTGCAGAGGAAAATTTATAAGTAACCCAATAGTATTCACCATAAGATACTTGCATTGTCACCAATAACTTAAAAGACATCCGAATAAATACATTTTAGATACTCACCGTAAGGTATCATTATTTATCGAATGTCTATATATTTAGATCAAATATGAAAACCCAAAACATACTTAACCGATAACCAATCCATGCAAGCGTCTATAAACAACTTAAATTTAATGCATTTTTATTTAGTGTCGAGTATGAATAGACTACATAGATTTGCATTTGAAAATAAAACATTCTATCCCTATTTAACCTTAGGCTAAAGGTTCGCAGCCAAAACTGGCGTCAATTTATCTGATATATCGATGCATTCAATGTAATACGAAATATGCCAGCACCAAAAAGTTAACAGAAGAAATTGCCTCTCATCAAATAGGAATATTACATCTATCTGACAAGAAGAGCAATAAAAAAAAAAACTCCATAGAAAGGAACTGTGTTCTCCGTCTTATAATTCCTTCCATAGGCAAACGGGTGATCATCCATTGACCCAATTCAACTACGACACAAATAACCTAAGATTACCCTCCCCTAATATAACTTTACAAATCTATACAGCCATTCACGCCCGACTTAAGTTTAACATTTATATAATTAATTTAAAGAAAAACAAAAATCATGATAAAACTTAAAGAACAAAAAATAAATAAATAAATGGAAATGATTTTACAAAAGAAACACATCAAATAAAATTATAACTAATTAATAAATATTTTAGTTTGGTCAGATAGGATTCTATTGCAGTATTTACCAAAAAGTTTTAAAATTTAGAGTTCAATCCATCTTCTCCGATCTTTAGCTTCTCTTCTACACATCACCCCTGCACACTTTCTTATTTCATCCATCCATCTCACATGTGGTCTCTTTCTAGATCTTTTAGAATCTCTTGGAATTCAGTTTAAGATTTCAATTGTCCATCTATTATCATCTCTTCTAGCAATATGTCAAGTCCAACTCCACTTTAGTCTTTTTAATTTTTTCAATGAGGTTACCCATACATTGCATTTTCAATTTCTTGTTACTCCCAACATGCATCTCTCCATACTTCTTTGAGTGGTCTGAAGTCTCTTGTATTAAGTATCCAAGTCTCAGATCCATAAATAAGAACTGGTAAAACACATTTATTAAAAACCTTTTTAAACACAGGCATATTTCCTTTTAGTATCAAGTTATTTCTACCAAAAGCACCAAGTTTAATTCTATGATTAATTTCATACATTATGTTTCCATCTGTATTAATAATCAATCTGACCAAGGTATTTGTAGCTGTTAGCTTCTTCTAACTCATCATACCCGTAAGAAAGTATTCCAGAAGGGCTTCATTTAGGAAAGATCCAGATGCAATTCTTTGCTAGATTATCTTTTATACTTTCATTCCAACTGTGGTTTTGGGCTCGGAATTGCATTCTAGCGACATGCCTAGAGAGTTGGGGGTTAACTAGTTCATTATTATGCAACGAAGAAAGTGTTCTAGAAATTCTGAATTTGCAATATCCAGTTTCAGTTTAGAATTGTAGAAAAACTACATGGTCTACACATGCGCATTTTACACCTTTGTTTCCATCTTTCTATTTTCGGAAAAGCTAAATTTTTTTTTCTATGATAAAAATTGAAAATTTTATAATTTTTGTGATCAAGTAAATTGAATTTTTTTGTCTTTTCCTCGTTTTTTTGCTAGTTAATGGAAGAATATTCGCCATTAAAATTACATCGGAAAAAATACAACTTTTGAGGGCTCGATGGTAAGTAATTATTTTTATATATTTTTTTACTTAGTATTTTTATATATTTTTTAATTATTTGAATTTATATTTGATAAAAAATATACCAAAAAATTAATATTGAAACCAATATAATAACTTGTGGTTGTGCAAATTTATATCGTGAATTATGTGCATTTTTTGATATGATGTGGGTTTGGGTCCAGTATTTGAATTAGATGATATGAGATAAAGATAAACATATTTTGCAAATATTATGACCCAATTAAAATTTTTCTATAATGTCTTGTCTGCATTTTAATAATAATAAAAATACGCAAATGCTAAAAGTAAAGATTTTGACAGTATATATATATAAACTTAGGCCGATTACAGACTACTGCAATGTAAATTTTAAAGCTGCATATCAAATGCAGAGAGTTGGCAGTTGATGAAGCTATTACTAAATTTATGGTCCTAGTAGCATGAAGCAATATGAGTGCTCAAAATCCATAGGATAGGATAAATAATACTACATTGCACTGACTCTAAACTACTAACTTATTTATCTCAAGCTTAACTCTATAATGAATTTAATATTTCATTCACTTTTTATTTTATTATTTTATTTTGTATATAGTGATTAATTTAGTACTTTTTAAAAAATTATAAACTGTATTGAAGTTCTTTATTATAATATTCAAAATATGCTAATTATTGATCAATATTAACTACTCGTTATTAGGGTTGACATATTCATTGCAAACCCTGTATGGAAATACGTTTTGAAAGGCTACTAGGAAAAATGAAAGGTAATAATGTCTTTATTCTAAGAAGTATTCAAGTGATGGATTACCTTAGGTAAGTGTTATTATATACTAATTTTTTTTAAATTTTATGAATCCAACTAACCTACTATTAAACTGTATGCATGATAATTTTGAATTTATGAAATAATATGAAAATAATTATTAGAAATATTAACATTTATTCTTTTTTTTATTACTTTGAATATCAATGACTACATTTTTTTCAGCTTGTTCGTGTATAAAACAATATATATTATGTCATTTTTGAATAATACAAACTTAAGTTACGATAAAATTTGTGGGTTAACATAATTTTTTAAATATTCAATATGGCTGCTTCGCCAGGTAAAAAGTTAAAGTGGTTTGACAAACGCTCTTTAACCTGATCATATGTATAATCTTCGGCAATTAAGAGATTCAGTGAGCCTATTGGCTATCTCAATAACTCCTTTCCCAGCAAAGCATAATAATGAAGCAATCTTATACTTATCATCTTTAACTTTATTAATGAATAAAAAAATGTCCACATGTTGAACGTACAGGGGCCAACTATTTCTCTCACTGATGTCAAATTCACCGATTGCTACTTGCATAGCCTAGTTGGTCTTTTACCTGAATTTAATGGTTATTTCAGTTAAGGGTTTGAATCAAGATTGTGACTGTGCCAATTGCTATGTCTAGCTGAGAAGACACATACCACAAGTCCAAATCACCACTACACAGTTAATATTTAGATAATTTAATGAATGATAATTAATAGCATTTTAACTATTTACATAAGATTATTTTTTATAAGATCCAAAGGCATACATAAATAATAATGTAGATCAGTATGATCTGTAGTTCCCATGTTCAGAAGCAAGCTCTCCGCACTTGAAGTCACTGTGCCAAGGGAGACATTCTGTTCCAGCTTATGTCTGTGTGCACAGGTGAAGTTGCAAGAATCAAGTGAAGTCCTTCTTGATCCCTTCTGTACTGAGGCATTCATTGTTTCAATCCTTGAACTTGATTGGCTTGTTTTTCCATTCATCGTTCAGGTGATACTTCATTTCAATCCTCCTTACAAAAATTTACATCGTTATCTCTCTAACTTTAATTAATGAGTTATTTTTTAGTTTATCGTTTATCTTATGAAGAAAATCTAAACTCTAATTCCTTTGTTTTATTTCATTAATGACATATTCTACTCTCATTAATTACCCTGTACTTTTAGAAAATAATCTTTTTCTAATCTTAAAAGTTATAAATCTTTTACTTACTATTTAAACATAATCAGTCTTTTGATTTTCTTTAATTTATTAAACTTATTACTTTTTCTCATTAAGTTTATACCTATATATGTATGTGCATTTAAGTATACACACACATATCAGATGGCAAAGGTATAAAAGTTACAAATTTCCTACTGTTTTATTGTTCTGATAAGTTTTGCTGTAAGAAGTCTATAAAATTTGCTATAGTTTTACTAACAGTTAAGTCAATAGTGTTCCATGAATCATTCATTCTACTGCACATTTGCTATACAAAATTCCTCATTCATCAATCAGTAATGTATAGCAATGTTCATGGGCATATTAAGCTTATGATAAACCACATAGGGATATTCATTCAGGTTTCACCAATCTCTTTCTTTGACATTCTGATGCTTGACATGTAGTAATAGATGTAAGTGTTAACAAAAAATAAGCTGAAGAAAAACTTGAAACCTCAGGGGAAAATATATTTAGTGCAACAATGGTAATGATGAGCATGTTCACTGAAATACTGAAAAAGCAAAATGGAAACTCTAGAACTCAGAGATGGCTGAGCAAATGAAAGAAATGAGAGAAAATTCAAGATAATTAATCAAAATTAAACTAAGTTAAAAGATGGCCAAACCCAGCTTAAACAGAAAATTAAGAAAAGAGGGGGATTGTGGAATTTCGATAATAAATTATATGTCCATCAAGAAGTCAAGTAGAAACAAGAACAGTATAGAAAAATAGGCCAGTTGTAAAAGATACTGGAGTTGGTAAAGATACAAAATGAGAATAAATTAAAAGTTGTACAAAAAGAAATAATGACCCGAGAAGACAGATTAAGAACATATAATTTAAAAATGATGGTTAACAAAGAGTTAATTTGATTCCTAATTCACAGAATAATATACACCTGAAATAGTAAACTGGTTTTTAATAATTAGTCTCTTCAGGCAACATAGAAAGCATCCACTGAGTATTTAAATAGTCTGGAAAAAATATTTCAACCTAAATCTGATGATGGATGAAGCAAAGCTCATACTGGCATATAATGATTTGTAAGAGGTATTCTAACATGGTGGATCTCATTTACTATCCAAAGTTTTAAGAAATTGATTACCAGGAAGGTATCAAACATAACATCACATAAAAAAATGTCAGCCTGGTGAAACATTTTCAGAAAACAAGTAGCAAAATTGACAGCCTTAACAGTTAACCTATTGTCAGAATCTGAATTGTGCCGCAACAGTTTCTAAGCCACTTAAAAGAATGTTAATTGGCCCAGACAAGCTTTCTCTTAAACAGGCTGCATTCAACAGCATCAAACCAGCAATTATTGAAAAAAAAGGTGATCCAAATCACAGAAAATGCCACACAGAGGAAATAATGACCCTCATATTAATATCCAGTATGGAAAAGAGTTGAATCACTTCCATGGAAGGGGGGGGGTCATTTGGCAGTCCAACCAGAACTCGCATAATCAGGCAAACCAGAAATGGATCACATTAATAAAGATGAATATTAATACCTATCTACTCATAACCCTAAATCACACAGAGTGGAGCACAGTTATGCCCCCAGTATAGCGATAATGACAAAATATTAATCTCCACGATGAAGTAGAAGATCTTTTCAGATATTGGAAGTGGTTATTAACTATTGCTGTTAGTTTACTATATTTTCAGTAATGGAGATCGGCGTAAGATTTTGTCATTGGAATGATGATATGATGTTTCATGATATTCCATGGCATAGTATGGTAATATGTCACAGCACTGCACTAATTACCCCATTTTAAACAGAACTAGCCCTTAAGTCTCAAAAATGAACAAGATTTAATCATCATCATGTGTGATATAGCAGTTGCTTATGATAAACATAACTGCACCATGAACTATGAGCCTCTAAGTCTCATAAATTTCTAATGAGCAAGACTTCAAATTTTTATTATTTTAGAATTCAGATTTTAAGTTTCTTATTGTGCTTAAAATGAGATAGCTCTCCTAGTATTCATGTTCCATTATGTACTTATAGTTTGATGATTGAATTTTTCTATCTGAGGATTGTGAGTTGGTATTCATACTATTCAAATTGTTGGAAGCCAAATCCCTATATATAAAAAAAATTATGTGCTTCTTATTACTACTATAGTAAAGAACAGTTACGATAGTCCAAAAAGCAATAATAACAGCTCATAAGACTGGAAAAAAAAACAGCTGAGCATGACCAAAAAACCTCCCACAATTAAACATACAATTGAAATAAAATTGGTTAAGTCAATCACATATTATCAAAGGTAATTTGTCACAAATTTTATTTCCACCTTAAATGGGAGCATTGCAGTCTTTCATAGTTAAATGCAAACATAAATATTATAATAATGTACAGGCTAAAAGAAAACGGATTAATTGAATTCCCATAGTGACAGCAATACAATGTGACAGTAATTGCTCTTTAAATATTTTATGTCTCTTTATTAAAAAAATAAAAAAAATAATGAAAATAACACTTAAAATTAAAAAAAAAATTAAACAAAAGATGATCAAGTTATTAAAATTAGTCATTAATATTACCAATTTATTATTAAAAAAACCATGGCTGTTTCGAAACAAATTCAAATTTGTAGAAAGGCAATATTTTTGTTATTTTATTTTGTCTGTTTCTTAATTTTAATTTTTTTTAAAAGTTGTAGTTTATCAAGAAAAATATAATTAAAAAGACTGATTTTAAAAAAATATGGTAATTTTGGAGGAAAAAGCTTAAGGTGCTCTGTAACATGATTTTTAAATGAATCACAATTATCTACAAAAGAGCTAGCAGAGTAAACTAAGCTACATACCATCAAATGCGAATTGTCAGTTTTAATGGTTTTTACTGGATGTAAACATTCAATATTATGTTTAATATTAAACTGTTATTACTTATTAGAATATAAACTTTAAATTAAACGTAACTCAATGTATATAGAATATAATAAATTTGACTTCATATTCGAGAGAGACTTTTGGTTTACAAATAAAGTAAACTCGAAATAATCACATTTGACTTTTTAAAAATTAGATAGTAATCAAAACAAGAAACCTCATATGTTATCATGCTGGGAACAGTATTTTCATTTTCAAAAAAATAATGAAATCTTTTTTATATGACATTTGTTTTGAAAATGTTAAATATTTATTTCTCTTAAATTGGTCAGTTTAAAATTTTTTAATATTTTTACAGTACTGCAATTTATTCATACACATAGTTACTAATTACATAGTATCCAAGCTTATAAATGCCCTTAAGTGTTCAAAAATACAATATTCTATTTTTAAAAATAAAATACTTCCTCTTAAAATAATACATTAACTAGCATGGCAGAGGCAAATTAGTGAAGAAATAATTTCAACACATATAAATATAAAAATTATTATAATTATTTATGCTAATTTGAAGGAGTCATTCAAAATTTCTGCCCAAATTCATAAGTGAAATATGTTTTAACAAGCATTTTATTGTGTAGGTGACACCAAATCTCATAATGAGTAATTACATGTTCAACATAACATATATAAAAGTATAAATGAATTTCACAACTCAAGTAAACAATTTTCTAATATTTTTGGTAAAAGATATAGTAGTAATATTCCCTCAAAAAAAATTAAGATAGATCAAGTAAAAACTTAGACCATTAACACTCAAATCAAGTTTTTATTTGTTTTATCATTTATTTAATTTTTGTTCTTCATAAAATAATTATGTTTACTATTGTATTTGTGAATTTGTAATAAAGTTATTATTGTCTATATGATGGTTTTTATTCATTTATTTTACTTTTACCCTTACAAATATTTTGAAAATACAAACTATTTGAGTGACTATATTATGATTTCATAATCAGATGCTTTTTTTTTTCATATTAAAACATAGTGATTAAAATTTTTTTTACAATAAGAATTCCAGGTTGATTACTAAAAGGGTCAGTCTAACGAGAAAAGGAAAATCCAGTCTGGAAAGATACTAGATAAATATCTTGATTTGCATGGAATTCATAAATTGGAAATGATATGATAAGTTAGGAAAAATAAATAAATTCTGATTTACAGATTAAATGTTTTGTAATTTCAGGTACCAAAGATTGACAGTTATATAAAATGAACAGCCAAAGTGCATATTCTTTATCTGTGCTTTCTTTTATTCTATTACATAAAATATATTATAGTTATTTATATACCAAATAATATATATATATTTAGAAATAAAAAATAATTTAAAATGTTACAAATAATTTAAAAAAATGAAAATTTTTTTTATAACTTTATTATTTAAAAAAAAAAATCCAAATAATGTAATATTATTTACAGCCTGCATATGACCTCAAATTATTATTAAACATACAAATTTGGGGTAGTTACTATATACTTATATAAAATTAAAAAAAAAAAACAAAACACAAATTAGTTTTAGCTTCTTTTGCACTTTAGGCCCACTAAGGATAACCACAGAAGAAACTTATTTTTTCTTGGAATTGCCTTTGATATAGCACAAGTGCAGTCTTTTTTTTAAAAAAAAAACCCCAAGAGAGTTCATTTATTGCTTCTCGCTTTTACTTATTTTCAATTAAGAGTGCTAAGGGTAATCAGAAAAGAAACTTATTTTTTTCTTAGAATTGCCTTTGATATAGAATAAGTGGTCTTTTTTTTTTAAAAAAAAAAAAACCCGAGAGTTCATTTATTGCTTCTTGCTTTAACTTATTTTCAATTAAGAGTGCTCACTCTCTTTTGACTCTGTAGACTTTCTCTATTGCCCCATATTTATTTTATTTTTATTACTTTGCTATTTGATTTACATTATTTCTACCATTATCACTGTCTACTGATACCTATAGATTTCCAAAAAAAAAAAAATTCTCACATTTCTCATTGGACCAAGTATTATTATTTATCACTTTGTGGATTTGATTAGTTATTTTTATTTAATCAGTAGTTATGACTTTCCAGACAATAGTAAGTTTCTATTAGTCATGCTTTGTAATGAAAAAAAAAACTGATAGATGCTTCATATTTGTGCATGCTCCTCTTCTTTGGTACATTATTTCTTCTTGTAATTCATGGTTTAATATTTCTTTCCAGCATTGTAAATAAAATCTAACATTGGTAGGTATAATTAGGTGTTTATTTTCAGTATTTGGACATCATACAGCTCCATAAAGATTAGGTTTTCAGAAAGATGAAGTCAGCATCTTTAAAAACTATAACTGGTATGTGATATTCCAAGAAATTTTCAAATGGCTTTATTTCATAGAATGTTTTTAAAATGAACAGCTAAATGTTTCAGTATCTTTATAATGATATCTACATTTTGTAAAAATCAAATTAAGTTTAAATTTTGCTCACAGTTTAAATTTAATGCCACTTTTTTGCAGTTTAATAATTTTATTCATAAATTACAGAACACTTGACAACTTTTTCAGAATTTTAATCAATCATAGATTTTAAATCAAGTTAGTATGCAATTTATAAGAATTTGCACACATATGCAATCATTCCTGTAACTTATTTTATTCTCTGTTAAAAGATATGTATTTTTTCACTGCAATAAAAAATGGATTTTTTACTTAAAAATTAAGATTTAATTTTTTTTTTTTTCCTTAGTTTTTTTAAATATCATGAAATTCATCACCACATATTATTTTTACTATTCAAATGGATTCTGATTGCAGTTCAGATTTTGACCTAATAACCAATCCATGCAATTCAGAAGGTTCTGTCAGCTCATCTGAGAAGCACTGCCCTAATGATCAAGTTGCAATTGCTAAAAAAAAAAGACCAATGAAGAAGGCAACCATATGAGTGAGTGCTACAGCCTCTCTCTCCTGTGACAGGACCATCTTCATGGCCGGATTCTGAACTACTCTTGAATAACATTTACTAATCACACATGCTCATCAAAAATTTCATCAAGTTCCTAGGGCTAAAGTTTTCTACTACTTGTGAATATATGATCTTAGACTTATTTAATCTTTTTTATATAATTACATTTGGTAAAAAATTATATGACAAAATAATTTTAGAAATAAGCATGCTGGAGAACAGAAAAAAGTTCCAAATTGGGTAGATCTGGGCTAAAGTTTCTACCATTTGTCAATATATGATCTTAGATTTGTTTCATCTTTTTTATAATTATATTTGATAAAAAATTATATGACAAAATAAATTTTAAAAATAAGCATGCAGGAGAACAGAAAAAAGTTCTAAATTGGGTAGATCTGTCAGCTACAGAATTATCTGCATTTTTGTCATAATAGTAAAGATCTATCTCATGCATGACAAAATTAGAATTCATATGATAAACAAGACTGAGAAATGGACAACTGAAACTTTCAGAACTTATGGCTTGAGATAATTTTTTTCATATATTATCATGTCCTCATTTCAATGACAATAAAAAAATGCCAAAAATTAATAATAAAGAGCATGCCAGAATATATAAAATTAGGCCAATTATAGATCACTGTAATATATAGGGGATTTGAAATCAGGTTTTCAAGCTCTTCACTATTCACACTATCTTATACTACTGATATGTATGACCACACACATGCAGAAAAGATAAATAATCAGCAATATACATATTTCATGCTAAACCAGCATTGGTCCAGATTACCTATCCCCCCTAAAATCAAAATTTCTTCACTTAAATCCTATATGCGTATTTCGTGCTAAACCAGCACTTATTGGGTGTTCTTACCCCGAAATCCCTATTAAGACTTGGTTTTATACTTTTAATCAAGATTGCCTCTTTAATTTTCCTATCACTTTTATTATTTGCATAATTAATCATTTTTATACAATCTTTTTCAAACCTATGACCTGTTTCTAATGTAAAAGTAAAAATATAAAAACTAATTATGTGGGAGAAACAAAGAATTCAATTTATACCAGATTAATTCAACATAAATATGATAAGAGATCACCTATTTATTTGTATTCATTAGAAACAGGTCATAGGTTTGAAAAACATTGTATAAAAATGATTAATTACACAAATAATAGAAGAGATAGGAAAATTAAAGAGGCAATCTTGATTAAGAGTATAAAACCAAGTCTTAATAGGAATTTTGGGGTAAGAACAATAATTTTATAAACAATTGTTAATAATAATTAGAATTTGAAATAGTTAAAAGAAAAAAGTTAAAGAAAATGACAATAGAGGGAGTGTTAAACAAGTACAAAATTTGAATTTTTTTGTCAGTTGGGTTTTGGAAATAGAATTAACAAGAAGTAGGTAATTTTTTGTAATAAAAAATAAAAAATAATTTGTAATGTGGGTAAAATTAATTGATAGAAATATTTAATAAAAATAAGACAAGATTAGAAGTTGATTTTATATAAGAAAAATGATAATAATATGTATTAAATAGTAAAATAAATGTTATTATTATATTAAATAATATTTTAAAAAATAAAATAAAGTGATATAAAATAAATTAATATAAAATATTGATAAAATTATTTAAAAGGTATAGTAATAAAATGGGAAATGATTATTTATAAAGGTCATATTAAAATGTATAATTATTTTTGATTATATTGTGTATTTAATTATGTATATCAGTATGTGGATAAGTGTATTAATTGTATAATTATATATTTGAATATTGTAGCTCTGATGATGACTGCAGAATAGTCGAAACTGTTAGACTGATACAAATAAAAGTATTAATAAAGTGTTTAAAAAGGTGTAAATGGTATGATATATTTTCCTATTATTAAAAATAATTAATTAAATATATATTATTTCTATTCATTTAATACAGTATCTATTATAAAAAACTCAGTGTTAGACAGAATTAATAATACAAAAAAATGCAGTACACAGAAAAATAATGCTTTCACACACAAAAAATAAAACAAACAGCAAAGAAAATAACTTTATATGAATAATTTGGTAATACATCGTCTAATTACCCATACCACTCTATGGCGCTATTGCTAGTGATGAAAACAAATAATGTTACCAGGCTGTTTTTAAATTTTGTTGATTTATGTTTTTAATTTTTGGATTTGTTTGATTTTTATTTTTTTGTTGTTGTTATTGTTTGTTTGTTTTTTGTAACTAGTTTGATGTATATTTCTTAAAAATAAAAAAATGGTTGTTTTTTTTTTTGGCTTTTTAAAATATTTTGTCTTTTTTTTACCAAACATTTCTTTTTGTCCAGTCTTTTTTTTTTTAAAGAAACTTTTTTTTTATAACCAAGTCTTTTTTTATTGTTTTTGAAGAAACTTTTTTTTTTGTTTATCGAGAAACAAGGCTTTCTCGACAGACCTCTCTAAGACCTGTCGTCATATTCCTTATGGCATTTTGACACCTTTCCAACTCAGCTCTAATACGCTTCACTGCAAGCTGATCCTGGCTTCAAGAATAAATTAGCCATACCGCTTGCGAAAAAACGAATCACAGGCAGTCCTCAAAGCCCATCCCATGAGCGAATGGAACACCGTCGCCATTGACGCGATTGACATTCCATTTCAGATGTTTGACAACACCTTAATTTCATTAAACCACCACAAAGAAAGTTTTTCTGGGTGGGTAAAATATTTTTTTGGAGGTTGAAGGAAGGCCACCGCATCTGCTTCTGAATTAGGTAAATCTCAAAACTACAACGCCGAACGATCGTCTGCCATTGAACTGTTTTCATTTCGAAAAAGTATCGGAATGTGCACGACTTGATCGTGAACTTTGCCGAATTGTAATTTACACTCCTCATTTAGTAAATTCTGACCTGACAACGAAAGTAGGGGCATTTGAGAATTCGTTACAATTTTTACTAACGCACATCAATTACAATACATTGAAGCAAAAAAAAAAAATCCGTTCTAATATACTTTTCGTCATTACAACTACAGAAACCTTCATATCATACGCTGTACAATAGCCAAGAGTACGGTCTACAGAGTGTCGTATATTCGTCACTAATAATGTTCAACATGCTAGAGATGTTGGGGTAAAAGTGCACTTCAACATCTTAGTGTTTGAACAGTTTACAGGCTGAAGATCTATGAGCGGCCTTGTAAACAGCATATTTGTGCTTTAGCATAGTAAATAGCACCATTGTGCAGTGTGGATCAACAGACCATGTATTACCAATAATTTTTATGCAATGCTTTTTACTCATATACACACAAAAAAATTTTACCTTAACTTTTTTTTTTACTTCTTCCTGAGTATTTTCTTTTTCCTTGGATTTTTCATCCACTTTGGAGACTTCATTCACTTCAGGGATGGCAATATTAATATTTGCTGCCACTAAAGATTCTTCAGAAGCATTAACATTTACATCAATTTTGTTATTTACACTTTGTGTCGATTCTTCAGTTTCTTTATTCTCAAGGGGAAGTTTGTTTTGTTTTTCAACTGGTTCAATTAGTGATGTGAATGTTATCAAAGCAGCTGACAATTCTGTGGTATTTTTCTTATCATCTTTAACTTCCTCAACAATTTTATGTTCAGAGACAGTTTCAATTTCCAATTTAATACTGTCTTCTTCAATTTTGCTTTGTTCATTTTCAGCAACTGTATCATTACTTTCAGAAATATTATTTGAAGAGCTAATCTCATTATCTGACTGCTGTAAATTTCTGTTCTTTTCTAACTCTTCTTTCTCTTTTTTTTCCATTTCTATGTTTTCCTGGCGAATCTTCTCTACCTTTTCTCTTTCTTCCCTCTCGATTTGTCTCTGAGATCTCCGAATTGGGGTAAAATTATCCTTCTTCACTGAAGGATATTCTCTAATAATTCTACGTTTTCGAGTGCCACGGACTATCTCAGACACATGTTTTTCATTACTTCGTTTTTGTCGACGATGAAAGACAGTAACAGGACTCACCTGTCGTGTTGAGGAATAGCAATGATCCATTAGGATGCTTGTTTCTACAGAATTATCATAAGAATTGAAAGGTATCTCAATATTTAACATTCTGTTTTCAAAATCATCACTTAGCAGCCCATGGCTAGGATTATTCAAACTAATACTTTCAATGGAGTTTTCAAAGACATCGAGTTTAAAAGACTCATCTGAGGCCTGGAGAAAATCTTCAGGTTTGGTTTCCAGGTCAGAAAGACTATTGCCATTAAGCATGTAACTAAAGCTATCTTCAAGAGATTTATCAAGAGTGGTATTTAAATTTTTAGAAGTGTCAATAGTACCTCCTGATACTAATTCAAATTGCTCAGAGCTCTCATCTAATATCTTTTTGGCCTGTGCTGAAGATAAAACTTCATCCAGCTTCAAAATCTGATCATCCGACATCCCTAAAAAGGGATTTTTTTCAGGTTGAAGTTCCTACAATAAAATAAATAAATAAATGAAGCAAAATAAATCCCTATTTTGAATTCTAAAGCATTTGTTTAATTTGAAACAAATATAAATAAAATTATAATAGAATACTAGTTTTATACAACAGTAATATGTATAAATAATGTCAAATTTATATATAGGCATTTAAAGTACTAAAATATAGATTGATAACATTAGAATTGATTTAACTTTTTTTTAATACACAACTTACTATGACATTTATTCAAAACACTTGCTACTTTAGCATATAAAATATTATAAACAAATAGGGATTAAAAAACATTAATTAGAAAATATCTTTTCTAAATGAATCTAATATAATTTCACAATTCAGTATATTTTGTTATTTACAATATAAAATTAATCACCAAACCTTCTTATAAATATATATTTAGTATTAGAATGATAGTATAATAGTGAAAGTTAACTACTTGTAAAATATTTTTTTCTAAAATGAAGACTTTACACAATATTCATGCAAATGATAAAACTAATTATAAATCAAATGATATATGGACAAAATAAAATATCTATATAAAATGTATTCAATTTTTGGAACAGCTATGTCATGTTATATGTGCAAGATATCAAAAACTTGTTATATACTGTGACATACTGTATTAATATAAGTGACTTTAATTATGCGCTTTTCAAAAAAATGTAAACCAAGAAACAAAAATGTCAATAAACAAATAAACAACCATTAAAATTCATAAATTTAATACATTTTATGATAAGTGAGCAGTCACTTCTTGGTCTGTAACACCATATGCAAACACATTTCAAAAAATAAAATTTGTAAATTTCATAATATGCAGCTGTTTTTCCACCTTAGACTATTGTATGTGATCATATTTACTAATAGAATTTATTCAGTTTATGCTGAAAGCATACACTTTTTATTCTTTATTTTATTATCATTTCTGAATTTGGTGTGCAATGTTTTGCATAATAAAATATTTTCTAGGTTTAATGCTGAATGTTTTACAAATTTTGAAAACATATTTAAAGTTGATACTGATTTAAAAATGTCAAAACAATTGGAAAGATCATTTTCTTAACAAGATTACTATTATGTTTATTATTTTATTTTGTAATAAATCTAGTTTTACTTCTCAATATTATGTAACAAAAAACATTTATAATTGTTTAATAGAGAAGAAGATATAAATTAATATAAAATTCATATTCATAGCCTTCATAAAATGTATGGTAAAACATATGCAAATATTCAAATAAGCTAGTATTACGTAAACCATTTCTTCGAGATTTTGAAGCAAGTGCCTTTCCTATTAATAGCATGGATGTTTCCATTATGCCTCCTTTATTTTTCTTTTGTGATCGTTTGCTTCTGAGCACAATATTATGGGATTGGCAGGTGTGAAGTTGCGTCCAGATTGTTTATCATGCTCCAAAAATACAGAGGATGTGTTGCTGTTCTTCTGAGCTCTATTATACGTGTAAAGATGTTGAGCCAGTCTAGTGTTGTTTGTAGCTTTTGTTTCAGCATATTTTATTTTGTACATAGTGACTATTTTAATAGTAATTTTTAATAAATTACAAACTATATTGAAGTTCTTTATTATAATATTCAAATTATACTAATTATTAATCAATATTAACTACTTGTTATTAAAGATGTTATTAGAAATGATATATTCATTGCAAATCCCTGTATGGAAAAACATTTTGAAGGGCTACTAGGAAAAATGGAAGGTACTAATATCTTTATTCTACTTAGGAAAAATGAAAGGTACTAATATCTTTATTCTACTAAGTGTTCAAATGATATATCAATTTATTCAAAATTTAATGATGAATACAACTAATCTACTAACAAAAATATAATTTTAAAATGTATGCTTGAAAATTTAGAATTCATGAAATAATAAAATAATTATTAGAAATATTAAAATTTTATTCTTTTTTTTATTACTTTGAATATCAATGGCTATACTTTTTTCAGCTTAATTGCATTCTTTGGCATTTTATGTTTCAAACAATATCCAGCAATGGATCTCTCTTATATGATGGTAAGAATATTTTGAATAGATGGAAAAATTATTTCCATTATCTTTTTAAGTAATGATGCAAGAATTGGTATAATGACTTATAATGATATATCCATTTTATTTACTCTTAGATTTGGACAAAGATATTCGTCTTAATGGAGTCAAAACAACTGTTTGTAAGTTTAAAAACAGAAAAATTATAGATCCTGATAAAATACTTGGAGAAGTTTTAAAATATAGTATGAATATTGGATTATCAAGGAATATTATCCACTAAAGCAATAGAACTTGCAGATAATTTTGTTGAATATATTGCTTCCAATTATAGATGAAAGGTTTCCAGAGACTAAAACATGATTTAAGATAATCAAGGAGCACTATAGATAAGATTCTTGTTGCCAAACAAATGCAAGAGAAATGTCAGGAATAAAGAAATAATTTATATATTGCTTTTATTAATTTGGTCAATTAATAGGAAAAATATGTGGCATTATTTGAAATTAGTTGTTTGTCCACCAAAATTTATTTGTATTATACAACTTCAACATGATGGAATGAGAGGATTACTATAGATGGAAAATCTGAAACATTTGAAATGAAAACTGGTGTTAAACATGGAATGTCCATACTCCAACTTTGTTTCCAATTTTTATAACAGTGGTCTTTGGAATTGTTTATAGAAGACTCAAAATACATTAGCATTAATGGGAGAATTTTTCACTTCAGTCAATAAAAGCAAAAACAATAACTTGATCTTCTTGGATTCAAGATTTACAGTAGGTAGATGATTGTACTATTTTTGCACATTCAAAAGATGATTTACAGAATGTTCTTAATGTTTTTAACGCAACTTACAAATATCTCGGTTTATTAATTAATGTTCAAAAACCTCAAGTTTTTTATCAGCCAATGACAAAAAAGAAAATTTGCAGCAACTTTCAGCTTACTTGAGAATATAAACGAGTTTAAAGACCTTGTTAGTTTTAAAGAGTGGACTTAATTAATGTTGAGATCCAGCACAGATAACAATGTGCTACTACTGCTGCTTTTAGCATTTCATCAAAGGGAGATTACTACTGCAACTAAGTTAGTTGTATATAAAGCTGTTATTTTATCTAATTTATTGTACAGATGCGAACTTGGATGCCCGATCGGTGCAACATAAAGGCATTAGAAAAGTTTCATTTGGCAAGACCATAAAAGCAATCAATATGTTCTTCAGTTTTCAAAATGTGCTACTATTGAGTCCGCTACTGTAAAATCATATCTTCATTGGATTGGACATGTAAAATGAATGGATGAAAGACTTCCTAAAACAGAGTTTCATATTGAACTTGAACATGGGTTTCATAAGAGGCACAGACTCCATCTACATTATAAGGATGATCTCAAAGATCTTCTAAGAAGTACAATGCAATTGTCTCCATTGGGAAAATATGGCAAAGAATACTATACATTGAAGAGCTAAAATTAGACATGGTGCTAAAGTATTTCAGAAATGTTTTCTGCTGAGAAAACTAAAAGACAATTTTTGGAGTTGAAATGGCCATACTCTTTTTGTGTGGCTGTTTATTATTATGTCATTAATAAAATATATAAAAAATATTTATTCTTTAAACTTATATAATCAGCATGTTAATGTATTCTAGCACTAACAGTAGTTTCTTAATAATTAATTCATAAGGCAGCAACAATTACTTATTCTTTAAAATATATATCTTCCAAATTTCCTAAAATGAAATTTATTGAAATATAGAAATAATATTTTATTTATTGGCACAAACATGCTTTCCAATGTGCAATGAAACAAGTATTAATAAAAAATTAGTATTTAGATTTGTATATATAATTCTTTTTAATTCAGATAGGTCTATTTTAAAAAATACCAAAGCTATCATCAGTCTAAGCCAATCAAATGAGAATGTTTGTTTAATTATTCTATCAAGTGTATAATATATTGACAAAAATGTTTTTTTTTTTTAATTTTTTTTATATCAATAAACCAATTATTATTGTTGTTGCTGAAGCAGCAACATCACAACAACAGCAATAACATGAACAACAGCAGCAACAACATCATCATCATCATCATCATTATTATTATTATTAATAATAAAAATTGTTCCTGTTTGCATAATTTTTTTTTTTTGTCTGACATTTTCATTTTTCTGCAAGTGATGCTACAATTACCATTATTTAATACATCAAATAGTAACAAAATTACAAGCGTGTTGAGGCACTGGAAAGAGAAGTTATAATAAATACTTATATGAATCGATATTAATACTTGACAGCTGAGCGCTTTCAAGGTGTTTAGCCTCATATTCATAGCCATAAAAAAAACAAATAGTGAAGAATAGAATATAAATGGCAATATGCAAATTATATTTAAATTATTTAATTAGCTTGGAAATATCTAATGTCACATCTGTTAATAAACTTATTGTTGCTATTAATAAAGTATGCTTCTTTGATTTTTCATTTACAGTCCTTGGAGAGTTCAAATGTGTGACCAGTCCTTTTGAGTACTCCAAAAATATTGATGAATTGTTATTATTTTTCTGTGTTCTTTTATATGTGTATTTGTGTTGAGTGGTTCTATTGTTAATAGTGGCTTGTAATAAATAACATGGCATTCAGGCTGAAGTCATGAGATGCTATAAATGAAATGGGGGGGGGTTTGATCAAGGTCAACTTTGTCTTTAGAATTATTAATAAGACGGTATACGAAAACTGATTCTAAATCTGATAACAAAAGATTTCAGGCATTTGATACTTACAGTTTACCTGACAAATCAAAAGGTCAAGATATTTCAATTCTAAGTTATATCTCTAATTCTTGGTAGTTAATGAGAGGAAGGACTTGAAGTCTTCCTCCTTTCCTCTTTGTTCCTTTTCAGTAATCCATCTTATTTATAAATAACCAAAATTTTTTTTTTTAAATCTTTTATCAGTTTTAAAGAATAAAATTTATGTTGATTTTATCATTTGAAATCTTTTTTTTAATTTTTTTATTTTAGAATGCATAATGCATTTGGTTACCTCACTAAATTAATTATAAATAAAAGTAATTCATCAAAGTTTATTATATATATTAGTTTTTTATTATTTGTATTATTTTTGATCAATAAATGAATGTAAAGATCTGATTATGTGTGTACATTTATGTTTACTCAACATCCACATCTATATTTACATTCACCTCACAACAAGTATTATCAATCATAATTGAGATGCTTTAGTATTTTTCAAACTAATATTTCCATATATTTGTAATAAGAATCTCTTCCACTAGCTTATGTTGAGATTATCAGCTTCAGTATATATATATATATGTTGGTGAATTTCACAATTAAAATATTACAAAACCATGTCACTACTGAAGGGATAAGGAAAAGCATGAACACAATATTCCTGAGAAAACTGATTATTATTTTTAAAAAATGATAAAGTCGAATTTTTGATGTAATAATTTTCTTAATTTTAATACTCTGCAGATTTTTAAAATAAACTTTCATATTCAAATGTAAAAATGCCTCTCTTAGTATAATTGTTTATAAATTACACAATGATTTTTACTAAATTTGATTTTTTTAACTAATTCAATCCTTAAAACTAAAGAGGTTTTTTGTTTAATTTGAAGTATATTGATGTTATATAGATACTGAATATTTGAGTGAATATACCTATACTTGTTTCTTCCATATTAAATTAAATATTTTACATTTTTATAATTCTTAATAAATAAATAAATCTGTATGTATACTTTGAAGGTTTTTTTTATTATTAATTTTTAACAAACAATAATTAACTATCTATTAATTAAAATATGAGTTTTGTTTGGAAATACTTCAAATTATCATATTCATGTTATCTATATAGGAATGACTGCTACAATGAAGGCTTCTAGAGTATATAATTGAGTGAATACATTTTCTCAATAAATTATAATTTACACAATAAATGCAAAATCATATAACAACTACTTGAATAGCAGACACATTTGCCATCTAAAACTTATCAATTTTATTCATTTATCTATTTCTAATAGTAAACACTGTTGTATTACACATATTTTGTCTAAAAATAATCTGCTAGGTGTGTATATTGCTAATAATTTTGTCATAAGCCATAAAAGAATGTGAAAATGGACTGATGTTGACAGAAAAAAAAATTCAAAAACTAGTACGTTTTTGTTTAAAAATATTCTAAGCATGTATATTATAATAATTTTAGCCATCAAAAAAAAAAAAAAAAAAATTAAACCAAAAGTCCTTGTAAATAGCAGAAATCTATATCTTTTATTATCACTAGTAGTAAAATGTAGTACATACTTTTCTTTAAAAGTATTCGAGGATGAATCTATACTGTAATAATTTTAGTTATGTACCATAATACTACACAAAGAAAAAAATCTAAAACAAAATTCTGGTAAACAAAAAATCAATAAAAATAATGGAGATTAGGGTTGCCGTTTATTTTATTTCTAACAATCATAATGTTGTATGTATTTTTCTTTAAAAGTATTCTTTGAAGGACTATAAAACTACAATTTGAAGCTGATTAATAATTGATGTTAATTTTTTTTTAAAAAAAAATCCAGTAAAAAAGTTACAAAACAAAAAACTAATAAAGATCTAAAATGTAATTCTCTTACCATCTCTAAAAGTAAAAATATATACATTTTTATTTAAAAGTTTTCTGCAATATGCCTACATTGTAATAATTTTAATTATATACCATAAAACTAGAAACTGAAAGATGATAAAAGTTGATTTAAAAAATCAAACTATAATATATTAAAATTATAAAAAATTAAGTGTTAAGCATGGAATCACTGAATCAATGAATGCCATTGATTGAAATAAATAAAGACTGCTATAATAAGCACTACTATCTAAAATAGCAAACATATGAGTAATATTTTTCAGTGTTTTATTTTTTTAAAGCCTTAAACATTATTAATTACATTTTGTAGCTTATTTATATTTGATTTTCTACAATTTCTTCAACTTTGCTAGTTTTTATTTTCTTCTTACATAAATTAATACTAATTTTAAATCATAAAGCAGAAAAAAATTGTGTCGAAAAATTAATCAGCACCAAAAATAAAATAAAAAAGATTTTAAAAGAGAAAGCTATAAGATTGTCAGCAATGTAAATTGCAAACATGCTATGATTAAAGTAATATTCTTTCACTATTTAAAAAAATGACAAATGAAAAATAAATAGATAGCAAAAACAATTTCAGATTGAATAGTTTTTGTAACAACTAATGGAAAATTTTCTTATTAATATGAATAACTCAAAAATAAATCACAACTATTAAAGTCAATCAAATAAACATTGGTTAAAAAAACAATTGTTTGAAAATGTTTTGTGTGTTTTATTAACATATATTGCTCCTGTGATGAAATTTATTAATAGCAAAATAAAATTCAGAAAAAAAAAAAAAATAGATTGCATAACATTACAAAGAGTGATAAAGTTTCTAACCATGTTAGTTCACAAAAAGCAGTTGTAAAATCAATGATTAAAATTTTTAATTAGGATATCTACATTTTAGTTTAATACTTTTAAAAAATGAATTTGTTTTCTTTAATATGTAAGTGTAATTAATGTATGTAAAGCTATTAATTTTATAACTACTTTTACATTTATATTTTATTTTTTGTTTAAATTATTTTGTATAACTTTCATCTTGGCTATGAATCTGGAAAGAATTAACCTTAAATACATGCATTTTCATGTAAACTCCAATTAGGCTTAATTAGGTTTAGCAGATACCATTGTATTTGTTTCATTGTTATTAAAATGTTTCCAGTTAATATTTAATTCTTCCTTAAAGTTACAAGAAGGTCTTTGGTCAGGTTATCATTGTTATTGTCTTCCCTTAATTGTACTTGTATAGTCAACTATTGAGATATTTTGCTTTTTTTTTTTTAAAAAAAAGGCAAATTTGCATACTTTCAAATACTGTTTTTTTTTTTTAAGTAAAAAAAAAATTCTGAAGAGGTCAATACAATGGAATAAATAGCAAAGTTGTAGTCCTTCCTCCATATATTTGACAGATTTAATCCTTTATAATCTATTTCGAGACCAATTATTGAGATTAATCAAGAAAATTTTTTTGGAATAATTAAAAACCTTTTTTTTGTGAAGTTTATTGATTCATGATTATTTTTACACAATAATTGGGTACTAATTATTAAAAATCAAAAGTATACATGATTGCACTTTCATTTTCTACATATATGTTTTATTTTTAAAAATAGAAGTTAATAAATTCTAATAAAATGGGAACAAAGAAAACTATGGCTATTACAATCACATTTTGAGAAATTGATTGCTAAATATTATTACCACACTGTTAGGACTTTTTGAGATATTTTAAAAATTATAAAGCAATTTTAATATTTTAAAGCTAATTTAATAGATTTATCAGAGATTAACTTTAATTCTTTCATGTTTTAAAAATAAATTTCAATCAAAAAAGATTTTGATTTTCTGAAATGACTGACTTAAGACTGTTTCCTTCTGATTGTTGAATAAAGAAAATGTCATTTGTTTTCATTATAAATTCATTTTTCAATATTTGCTAAGTACAAATATGATTTTCTATAGTGTTTTTTTCTTTTGTAAACATATATTTCTCTTAAATCATGTTCAATTTACTGAATTCTGATATAGAAAAATGGTTTAGTACTAAAATCAAAAGTTGAAACGTTACAAAGTTCCATAAAGAAAATCAATTGACCTGGCTTTATAAAAGGGTTAAAAGTAAACTTTTTATAACTAGTCAACTATAAAAATTTTGTAATAAATGATCTAGAAAACCCCATCTATTATAGTTAAGTAAATGAAGAGCATAATTCACATGATCAAAAAAGTAGCTCACCATATTATCAAATTTCATTATATGCAAAAAAAAATCCAATGCATTAAACTCAATTTGGACTTTTCAGTTCCATTGACAGTTAATCATTTCAATGTGAATTTGAACATTTTTCTTACATGCAAAAAATTGTGAATTTTTTTTCTCAATAGTGGTGGCTTAAGTTCCTTCTGTAGTAAAAAAAAAAAAAAAAATGAATACAAAATGATAATAAAGCTTTTTCTAAATTGCTCAAATGTTTTTATTCTTCTAATAGAATTAAAATAAAAGAAACTTCCTATTTATTCATGTAAACATGGCATATTGAAACAGTGAGATTCAAGTTCGAATCTTAGTTTCACCCCAGTTCTATTTGTTCTATCATCTTTTACCCACTCCTCCATCCCACCTAAATTTAAATCCTAAATATTGGAGTGTGTGCATTTAACGATACTAGATATATATATGTAAGCATTTGTTAAATATGAAGTGTGTACATACACAATCTGATATTAGGTAAATATTAAATTAAATAACGTAACTTAAATAATTTGTTAAATTTAAAATATTAAAATTCCATCACATAAATAAGTATTTAGGTCAATTTTATGTATAATATTTTTGTTTATAAACTTTAAAAATGTTTATAACTGATAAATGTATAAATATACAAAAATAGAAATCCCTCCTGTTTAGTTAAAATTGCAAAGTCATAGTGGGTGGGGAGAGACAATAGAATACTGAGAAATATTCCTAAAAGCTTTTTAATTAGTTTTTAAAGAAAAGTAAAATCTACATTTTAAACAGGTCAGGAGTAATGTATAAAAATAAAGTACAGAATAAAACTCAGTCAGATTAAAAATACAAATGCAACATGTGCTTGCTGCTAATGTATCAATTTACCTGAGGGCATTGCTTAGCGGACCTAAGAGACTGACTATGTCATGTCAGATAGATCCGAATGATAGGGAATAAAAGAAAGAAAAGGTATAAAAGAGGAAAATTACTAAATTTTTGTTTCTGAATCTTATGTTATATTTAAGAAGCGTTCCTGTGCAGATCATTTAAAAGGAAATCATCATGTTGTTTTATATTACCATGGTTGAGTAGTAAGTTGTGTGCTGCTCTCCCCTGGGAAATGGTTGAAATACGTTGAATTTCCTACTTGCTCTACAATGAACTGATAGTACTTACCAAAATCTATACGCTACTGCCTGATTAAAATGCTGCCATTAACCAAAATCTTGAAATAAACTGTCAGAGAAAACTGCTGCTTATGGACCATAAAGGATCACTCATCAATGTGCACATTCGACTGAATTCAAAGGTAACCGATGCCCAAAATCTTAAAAAAAAAACTTTCATTCCTTAATCTAAAGCTATAGTTCGTACATACAATCTGTATATTTTTATAATTTTTCTTCTATTTATGTAAACTCTGTTAAAACTATATTAAAAATCTGTAACTATTTAAAATATTTAATTAACATCTGATCTTTCTCTTTTACCTTGGATATCTATTTTTTATTATTTATGTAACTGATTTCATGTCTAGATAATTTCCGACCTGGCTCGCTAGTTTTATTAAATGTTATAATTTGTAATCTTCGCCAAGATGAGTGAAATCATCAATATAATGATAATAACCTTATTTTGCACTAATAAGCTGCCAACTCAGGAATTATCCATCCTGATTCTTAAATGATCTATTAATTGATGTGTTCTCATGATGTCATATTACTATGCTTCCCAATATTATTATATAATTAAAATAAATTGCAGTGATTATAGAGATGCATCTGATGTTTCATATTAGTTAGGAATGTGAGTGTACCACAATTTGTTGCAGGCGGGTTTGTCAAATTAGCAATAGAAATAAGAGAATTTTAATCCCCCTTTTTTTTATTAATTGGTTTACATTTAATTTATTTATGCTAACTAACCAATATCAGGTTATTCGAGGGCTTGCAAGTAAAATAACTCGTAAATGTGGGCCTTGGAAATGAATCGTCATTTTAAAGCAAGTTTTAAATATATATAACAATGTTCTATAAGCGATAGGTGTTATAGCTTAGCGATGCCATATTCTCTTTTAAAGCCATGGAAATTGCTGGATACATATACATAAAGATATCACTCCGCTCCTATACAGTAGGGCATATTTAGAAGTGCTCCCATGGGTAGCTGAGTCCATCATGTGGTCGGGTAGTAACAGCGGCAGAAGTTCCTTATATTCGAACCTGCTTATATGACCGGTCTCGTAGGGTCCCAGGCATAAAGCCCGCCCACGATTTCCGCTATGGCTTCATCGTCTCACAGTTTACCCTTTAATTATTACATGGCATTTGTACACATACCACCTCTTGTCTACTCAATTATTTTTTTATTGTATGCTTATGATTACATTTCCCAAGTCTCCCACGTTATCTGCTCTCAAATAACAGGCCCCTAGAATTAATTATACGGATAAAACTTTGAGTATATAAACTGTTGCTAAGGTGATTAGATTCATGGCCGCAAACCTTATTAGCTGTTTTGCCTCGCATTGTAACTGATATGATTAGTACTTAGGCATGAAATAACTCTTAGCTTTCATTAATACCCAAAGGGCCAGATCAAATAATTAAGAAATTACCAATGCAATTTAATTTTGTATTAGGAGTCTCGGAAATTACCGAACTCAAAGCATGTAACCGAACTTTATTTTAATATTAAATATATAGTGTTTTAATTACATCTGCATCCATATGTCTGTTCTTTAATGCCTTATAGCCATGGTATCTCACCTCGATAAGTAGTTACACGTATGAAATTACGCATGAGTATAGTAGTCATAATAACCTTAGGTTCAGTTAGTAAGAGTCCTTTGCATCTCCCTGATTCCCGTGGTCTAAAAGATGTTTACTATTGTGATAGCAGGTGCGTTGTCCCGTAGTAGTATGTTATGGAATCGATCTATTAGGTTCGAACACGGCAATGCCAGCCCGGAACCCAACTGTTGTGCTGCTCTTCGAATGTGGTGGTTGAATTGTGCAACTAGTTAGGGAGGCATACAGATTCTAACTGTTACAATATATTATATTTATTTTATAAAATATCTGTATAATTTTTATTTTTTTAGAATACATAAATATACAGTCAAACCTTGCTGCAACAATAAAGTTAACTTTGTTTTCCTATATATTTAATTTTCTTGAAGTCTTGGAACTAATACATATAAATATTATTTTACCTGCTCATCATTCCTCAAACTATTATAATGATGATCATGCTACCAAAGATAGCTATGAACATTTACTTAACTCATTACATAATTTCTGTGTGTACATGTATACATTAGTTTCATTTATTTCTTGGTTTATTATAACTTATTCCTAGTATTTTTTGTTCCTGTTAAAGTTCAGTATTTATTTTAATATAAAAAAGAAGACAGTAAATTTAAAATTATGTCAAACTTTGCTTAAGATGAAGTGATTCTGAAACTCAGTTTTCAAATAATAATTAGTATTCACACAACAGAATAAACTCAATTCTAAAAAAAAATTGCCCTTTAAATTGGGTCATAAAATTTCCCTAAACAAAAATGGCAATCAAAAAATGTTTTCAATAATAAGCATCTTAATAAACCCTGATTTTTATAGATTAATTTTATTTTGTTAGTAGTGTAATTAAGACTATTATTAACATAAATAGAAAAGATTTAATCTACTTATTACATATATATATATATTTAATATTAATCTGATTTTTTTAAACATGTTAAATTATTAGGATATTAAAATTATATATGAATATGCACACAATTTGCAAATATAAATATTGAATGCTTTGAATTATAAAATTTGAATTGTATTTCACACATATTGCAATAACAATCATTAAATTGTTTTCTATAATTTTTTAATGGTTCCTTGGCATTATATTTTCTCATATATATTATTCTCAACTTCTTTTGGACATTAATGATAAAATGAGATTTCACTGTATGAATTTATTTAAAAATATTCCAGAATATTAGCAATTTATAATCTTAAAAAAAAAAAGGCAAGCAAAATGAATATAGTTCAGAAAAATCTAAGATATTCCAGATGAAATATAAAATATTACTAAATCATAATTGATTCTAATAAGATTTAAAAAAAATAATCAAAACATTTCTGCTTTAATATTATAATATTTTATATTATAATTTTTTCAAAATGACATAAATGAAATATAATACATTAATGCAAAACTCAATTATTAAACAAATTTCCAAAAAAAAAAAAAAAACTTTGTGGATGAATTAAATTTTGTGTGATTGAATCAAATATAAAATGATAATTTAAAAAAGTCAAATCCAAAATTGTTTTAATTGCATTATTATTTCTATCATGATGAAACATTAATTTCAATGGCAAATAATTTGGACAACACTATATAAATTTTTTTATCTATTCAACTTGTATACAGGATATTTAATGGCAATGAAATCAGACTGAATAAAAGCAAGAGCGGATCCAGAATTATTGGGAAAAGCATTAACAATGTTAGATGATGATACTATACATATAGCTAAAATGAAGATATAAAGTCTCTTAATGAAAATTTGAAATCATGAATAAACACAAAGACAAATTACAGTGACAAGATTGGAGTTAACTTTATATTGAAGACAAAGAAGTGATTGGAAGTCTTTATTTCTTTGGATTATTCATCAAAAATAAAGAATCTAGAAAATATTTTTAGATTTAGGGATATATCTTTAAAAGTGAAGATCAAAATTGTTCAAACTATAACGTTTTCTGTGATTATAAAGATACAACATAGTCAATGAAAAATAATAGATATTGTTGCTTTTGAATAATAATGCAGCTGGCGACTTTTGAAAATGCACAGACAACAACAAAAATACAATAAATGGATTGATCAAATTAGAACTCAACTCTTTCCCAAAGCACAAATGACTATGTTGAAATGGGCCTATTTTGGTCAAATTCAAAACAATTGTCTAATTCATTAGAAATATGTATAGGACTTTAAAAAGTTGGTGTTGAAAGAGAACAATAAAAGTGCCTTTGAGCAGTCTGAAAAATCAAACATTATAAATCATTTTAAGAAATGTTATTCATATATTCATAAGGAATCAATGTCAATAGGTGCATAATAATAAGTTTTATTTATGTTAGTTGTCTTTAAAAAAAAACACATTTTTATTAAAATATTAATAAAGCTTTTTTTCCTACTTTAAAATCTATCATCTTCATTAATAACATATTCAAATCTTTCAATTATTATTTTCAAATAATTGCATTTGCATTTTTCTTTTTTTTGTTTCTGATATTATATATAGATATAAAATAAGCAAGTTGACTATAGTAAAAATGTTACAAAAATATTTTGTACAGCAATATCAATAATTGCACTGTTCTTTTAAACAATCATTCTAAGCAATTTTCTAATTTTTCATGGAATTCTCTCTTTGATAAAGTAATGGGTTATAGCCATATCTTACCAAAACTGTATTGATTCAAAATTACATTTTTTTCTTACAATTAGGGAAGCCTCCTTCAATATCTTATGAATATCCAAACATGTAATCCTAAATATTTACAATTAAATTAATTATCAAAAAATATTAATTTTCATTTAAGTGTACTCTATCACCATCAAAAACACCATTGTAAAACACACACTTTACAATGCTATTTTATTCTTTCTTCCTCTTGGCTATTTTCTAAAATAATTAATTCCAAATCACTGAGACTGTTATTATCATCACTAACTTTTCTTCTCATATTCAACCATCAGAAACACTTCATCATTTTATTATTTTTTACAATTAATTCCACATCATTTAAATATTCTCATCATTACTAATTTTTCTTTTCATATTGTTGTTTAAGTAAACATTTATAATTTTAAATTCTGTCCAATCCACTTTATCATGAAAAATAAGAGCAAGTAATGAATAATATTTCTGTAGTGTAATTTTCACTAAACCACTCTCATACAAGCACTTTCACTATACCACTCTCATGCAAGCATGAAATGTGGATCTTGGGAATCATAGATCTTTTTCATATCTTTGGCCATATGTTTAGGATTACAATCCTTCACAAAGCAGATAGAAACCAGTCCATATCTTGCATGAGTGGTATAGTAAAAATTACAGTACAGAAATATTCATTATTAGATAATCAGTGCCGATATAGTACTATTCGATGCCATTTTGAAATTTTATAACTCACCCAAAAACCCCACTGACACATTCAAGCGATAAACAATATCGATTATCAACAAGCATACTAATCATGAAGGTCATATTATATAATAAATGTACTTTATTTGTAATCAACTAGCCAATTTAAATTAGTCCGTGTTCTTTATCTTCTTGTTAAGAAACTAAGTATTGGAAAAAATATCTTAAACTAGTTTTCGGTCAACACAAGTGCATATACCACTTAAATATGTATTAGCAATCAACTAAAAATAATATTAATAAGATTATGGAGTTTATATTACTTTTTAAAAAAAAAAAACCATCAAGTGATCAACAATAGCGAAAAAAGAATTTCTGATGAGAAAAAACTAAAATCCTATTATTTGTAAAAATAATATGCTGTATTTCATATTATAAGTTATAATCTTTTAGCATATTAATGAAAAGTAAGTTAATTATGTTTTTTTTTTTTTTTTTTAAAGTAGAAAATGTAAATTGCATTTGATTTTTAAAAGATTTATGTAAATTCTGATAACGTATGTTAATGCAAAGTATTTACTCACGTTATTTGATTTTTTTATTAAATGTTAAATATTGATCAAAATTAGGATTTTAATTTTTAAATACTGGATAATAATTGCAAACTTTGCATTTTGATTTTTTAATTAATGTTGAAATTTGCGATTTTGTAACCGACTTTTTTTGAAACCACATGTTAATAATCGATGTCATTTATTGCTTGAATGTGTCAGCAAGGATTTTGGGTGAGTTATAAAATTCAAAATGGCATTGAACATATACTATATCGGCACTGGATAATCTCTGATCTAATGAATGACTAATAAAAATTATTAATATAATTTCATTAAGTGATTTATATCAAAGTTGTGAGGCAATACATTTGATATTTTAAAATAAAATGTAGTAATTTGCTATCTATTTATATATATATATAGTGAACAATGATAAAAATATTTATAAGAGATTCTGGTCTAGGCAACTTATGACTGCTGGTTCAGTAAGAAATGTGTACTTGGAGATCATACATATTTTTCACGTTTTTGATCGATCATGTTTATGATTACATTACATCTCTTCACAGGGTATTAAAAGCAGATAGAAACCAGTCCCTACCTTGTATGAGAGTGGTGTAGTGAAAATAAACTACAGAAAATTTTTACATTATTGGATAATCTCTAGTCCAATGAATGACTAATAAAAATTACTAAGAGCAAATAATGTTTCCACTTCCTCATATACTCCTTAAATCTCACTTGCAACTTGAAATCAGATCACAAACTTCTTATTTAAGGAACATAATGACTAATTATATCCTCTATATCTATTAATAGTAATTTTAAAATTTTTCCATGCTAAAACAAAAGCAAATATCAAAACATATTATAGCATTCTATTCTAGCCATCTGACTTTAAAAAAAATATTTCCATCATTGATTATGAAGAGAAACTACCATAAGTAATTAATTAGCAATGATTTCATAATGATAGTTTGAATTTTAACATACTTATATATGGTTTTTAAGTATTAAAATTCTAACTATCATTGATTATTTATATATGGTTTTTAAGTATTAAAATTCTAACTATCATTGATTATTTGCATGACATTTCTATATATTTGATACTTCTTAACTTAACATTTCTTTTATAAAACCCAATGATAGAAAAATATGACTAAGATTTCATTGCATTAATCTCTTTTAATTTGTGCAAGTAGTCAGAAAACCTACACATGGCAATAGTAGCATGTTCAAAAATCTTCATTGAATTGCATCCACTCCATCATACCAAAATATATGACACATTATTATTGTAGTAATTAATGCTTTACACTAATATAAATTTTGATGCCTCAGACTTCTGGTTAATATTAAGAGATTTAATATAGTGATAGTATTTATTGCTTTCAAAATCTAAAATTTTAGTTCCTGAATTGATTCTTAGCTAAATAATAATAAAAAATTTAGTTAAATCAATTAAATGAAATTGTTATATTTAACTCATTCCCATGTTGCTCAAACATCACATGATCAATCAAACAATTAAACAATATTATTTGCTCTATACAATTATAATAGTGGTAAAGTGGCAGATTTGAGAACTAAAGATTCTTAAATCAATTTTCAGCTAAGAAAAATAATATCAGTGATCAATTAAATGCAAATTATTTAATTTGTGATTTGAGTACTCAAATGCAACATGATTTCATAACAATTAGTTATACAATTATTTTATTGAAATATTGCAAAAATATGCATTCAGTGTGGGGGAAAAAACATGAAAATATTTTAAAAAAGGTGATAAAGAAGATATTAAAAATTACAGACCTATCAGTCTTTTATCAGTTTTATATAAAAATTTTACCAAGATAATTACAATTCGTCTACAGAGAACTTTGGATTTCCACCAACCAAGAGAACAAGCTGGATTTAAAAGTGGTTTTAGTACAATAGATCATATCCAGGTATTGAGAGAAGTCATAGAAAGGACAAATGAATATGAGTTGTCATTATGTTTTGGATTTGTAGATTATGAAAAGGCATTCGATTCTATACACATTTCTTCAGTGATTAAAGCATTGGATCATCAAGGTATAGATCCAAGATATTGTCATATTTTAAAGAATATTTATAAAAATGCAACAGCAACAATTAGATTACATAATGATACCGGAAAAATCAACATTGAGAAAGGTGTAAGGCAAGGTGACTCCATATCTCCAAAACTTTTTACAACAGTGCTGCAAGAAGTATTTTGTGGATTAAAATGGGAAACTAAAGGAATGAAAGTAAATGGAGAGTATTTAAGTCATTTAGATTTTGCAGATGATGTAGTTGTTTTTGCAAATAATGCTTCAGAGCTGCAGGAAATGTTGCAGGAGTTAGCAGATGAAAGTAGAAAAGTAGGACTAAAGATAAATGTTAAAAAGACTAAAGTAATGTTTAATCGATTTGCTCAAAATATGAAAATAAAGATTTGATTATGAAGAATAAGAAGAAGTTAACAGTTACAAATACCTAGGTCAAATTATTAAGACAGATGGAAACATAATGGAGGAAATTAATCATAGAATTAAACTTGGTTGGAGTGCTTTTGGTAGAAATAACTTGATACTAAAAGGAAATATGCCTATGTGTTTGAAAAAAATGGTTTTTAACAAATGTGTTTTACCAGTTCTTTCTTACTTATGGATCTGAGACTTGGACACTTAATAGAAGAGCAATACAGAGACTTCAGACCACTCAAAGGAGTATGGAGAGATGTATGTTGGGAGTAACAAGAAGAGATCGAATACAGAGACTTCAGACCACTCAAAGGAGTATGGAGAGATGTATGTTGGGAGTAACAAGAAGAGATCGAAAACGCAATGCATGGGTAAGACAACAAACAGATGTTACTGACCTTATTGAAAAAATTAAAAGATTGAAATGGAGTTGGGCTGGACATATTGCTAGAAGAAATGATAATAGATGGACAATTGAAATTTTAAACTGGATTCCAAGAGATTGTAAAAGACCCAGAAAAAGACCACATGTGAGATGGATGGATGAAATAAGAAAATGTGCAGGGGTGTTGTGGATACGAGAAGCTAAAGATCGGAGAAGATGGATTAAACTTGGAGAGACCTTCATCCTGCAGTGGATTGATAATGGTTGATGATGATGATTTCTAAATACCTTGTTTAAATTATTTCAGATGATTCTATAACATCCAATTTTTCATAGATCTTTTTAATTTAAGTGAAAGGCTGAAACCTTATCGCATGTGCATTTTAGAATGCTTATATGACAGCCAATCAGATGCAATGATGACTGTATAGGAAGATTTCAAATCACAACACAAGACAGAGATTTTATAAGAAAAATGTGATTCCACTCTTCTTTACTTAAATTTCTATATATATATAATTTTTCATAGATCTTTTTAATTAAAGTGAAAGGCTGAAACCTTCTCGCATGTGCATTTTAGAATGCTTATATGACAGCCAATCAGATGCAATGATGACTGTATAGGAAGATTTCAAATCACAACACAAGACAGAGATTTTATAAGAAAAATGTGATTCCACTCTTCTTTACTTAAATTTCTATATATATATATAAGCCAATCTGAAGCATTTTGACTTAAGAGCATGAAGCTTTTAAACATGTTCACATTTAACTCACTGCATATTATTTTTAAATCAACAACGCAAAATCTTTCAATTTACAGCAAAGTAATTTTTTCAGAATTGATAGTAACATATGTAAATATTATTTATTAAGCGCAAGCAATTCGTAATTAAAGTGAAAGGCTGAAACCTTCTCACATGCGCATTTTAGAATGCTTATATGACATCCAATTAGATATAATGATGACTGTATAGGGAGCTCTTAAGTCACAAGACAGAGATTTTATAAAAAAAAGATGGTTCCACTTTCTTCTTTACTTAAATTTCTATATATATATAGATTATTTTTTTTAAAAAAAAAAACTTTCAAATCACAGACACTTTGTCCTATTCAGTGTAATTTGCCATTGGTTTCTGGATAACTCTTTATGTAAGAGTAATTCAACAATATACTTCTTACTATAACATTATTATAAAATATTCAAATATTTAAATAATTGTTTCAAAATATGTTAAACATTACTTAAATTTCTATATATATATAGATTTTTTTAAAAAAAAAAAACTTTCAAATCACAGACACTTTGTCCTATTCAGTGTAATTTGCCATTGGTTTCTGGATAACTCTTTATGTAAGAGTAATTCAACAATATACTTCTTACTATAACATTATTATAAAATATTCAAATATTTAAATAATTGTTTCAAAATATGTTAAACATTAATATTGTAAGTATGTAACATTCTGTACATATACTTTTTATATTATAATAATAACACAAATAATCCTGGATGTTTTTTTTTTTTAAAATATTTTTTTTCTAATCTCTTTGGAATCCCTAATATTAGAATCCTACTGCAGAACACTTTAATTAGATTTCTAATTAATTATATTTTAAAAATAAATTATTTTATATTTTAGTCATTTTATAAGAATCCTTAATCTATTAATTAATTGTATCAGCACCACATTTTTGAATCTAATCACTATTATTTCTGCTTTAAATAAATATATTAAATTATTATTTATGCTTTGATTTGTATATCGATATGTCTATTTGATACTTAAAACAATCATCCATTTATCATTTAATTATTTGCTTTTTCTATATTATTCTTATATATATACTTGTATATGCACCACACACACAATCTTTTTCTTGATAAATATGTAACAAGTAGTCTGTCCAACAGCAAAATATCAAGTGACAATAGCAAACAAAGTGCAGCAACGTATGCAGAAAAGCTTAAATCCTAACTGAACAGCCATATGCAACATGCCAATAAATCACATGCCGCGGTGGCAATGGATAGAAACATCTCTGATGTTAAACTCGGTATTAATGACTTTATGACGGGATTGACATTACTAGATGTGAAGGAAGACAACATCTCTGATGTTAAACTAGGTATTAATGACTTTATGATGGGATTGACATTACTAGATGTGAAGGAAGACTTATACTTGAATAGCCAGGGTGCGAACTTGCCTATTTTACCTCGAGATACTAATACCCTGGATCCAAATGATTATGGCCTTGTAAGTACAAAGTTTAATGAAAAGATTCCTATAATTTTATTTAATTCCTTTCTTAAATACAATAGTGACACTACTCTTATATTGACTACCACCAATCAAAAATGTCAGCTATTCTAATTTCCCACCGATGAATTTTTTCTATTAATCAAAGAGCAGCATCTGGAGGATGCCATAAAGCGGGTCTATCACTACCCCAATGGCCGGTACTTTGTGGTAGAGTTCCAGAACGTGCTTCAGAATGAACTTTTTAGAAGAAGACAATTATTCCTCAATGACAAGTTTATTGTAAAGGTGGATATGTCCGGGTCAAAGATAATACATGGCGTAGCAAGGAATTGCTATATACATTTTGGTAGCATTGACATGCAGAAATGGCTGGTCAAGTATGAATCACTGACATCGTTTAAGTACTTGTCAGAAAAGAGAGCAGGCATAGAATTGTCATCAAACACCGCTGTATTTCCCTTGAAGTTGGCTCCTGAAGTCATGCCTACCGACCTGCCACCAGTACTAGAAGAGGGCATATGCCCTCTATTTTTAATCATTTTAGGAGTGATGCCTCAGTGCTTTGCATGTGGTGAGAACTCATTTGGTGAAGGCATGCCCTAAGAGGGTGTGTCACAAATGCAAAACCAGAAATAGCAGAACACACAAATGCACACCAGGAATGGACAGTCTTGGTAAATGTCACTGGCTTCTGAAGAGCAGTGGTTGAGCCAAAGCAGGGAAGATGTGATGGAAACCATATCAAGAGTAGAACAAGCAACTGAGAAGCTGACTGGGATGGAACCCTGGATCTTGATGGATTTAGGGCTGACGGATCACATGAACTGATTGATATAAATATGGAAAAAATGTGTCATGGAGGTTCATTTAATTGTGAAACAAAATATGCTGCACCAGCTTCAACTGCTATTTCCGAACAATGCAGTTGGTGCTAGTGCAAAAAAAAAAAATTGCATGGCTCCTCAGGTTCTCAGATGAATGAATTATCCAATTCGGCATCAGACTCGGGACCAGTGGATAAATTGAATAGAAAATTTCTGGCAAAACTGAAACTGCAAAGGAGAAAATGGGAAAAGAAGACTAGAAAAGGGGTTGTGATTGACTGTGATAGTGGTTAAACCACAGCATAATATTCTTACCAATAATTCAGCGCAAACGTCTACAAATGAGACGATGCAACTACCCGTAGAAGATGATGGGAAGGAAGCAACCTTACCTTATGATTGCTCCCAAATTTGACGGGTAAACCTGTTGAAGCCAAGTAATAGCATTGCTCTGTTGGATGATGTATGCGCAGATCACTAACCCAAGTATTGCTGTGTGTGTTGTTTATGATCCTAAACATTGGCAGAGTGAACGTCAGGGGATTAAATTCCCTTGATAGACTATGTGCTCTTAAGCGATGGCTGGACAGATCTCAATTACATATAGTTACATATAGTCTTAGCAAGACCAAGCTACATTGGAACTCTAATAATAGAATAGATCCTAGGCCAGTATGGAGTCCAATACATTACCTCTGATTCAGCCCACTCAGGCATGGTGATAATTATAATAAAAAATTAAATTTGGAAAGCTATAGAACATTATATATAAATACTGACATATGATTGTTGAAATTACGATTTCACACTTTTCCGTCATACTAATATATATCTTCAGAGGGACTCTAGGCTGGCCTCTTTTCTGGTTAACATAATTAACTCAATTTTAGCATCAGCAGTGTCACCTATAATATTTGGGGATTTCAACATGGGTTATAGCCAGTTCAACTACAAGTATCTATTACATTCATTTTATCATATGCTGCTGACTGGGGAAAACTACTTTTCGCCAGATGCCTTTTCTTTCTACACATGGTAGCACAGGTCTCTAATTGATCTCTTTCTTCTATAGTGTAGAGTTGTACAACTTACAAGCCATCTTTGAAATAGTCACATTCACAGATCGCCTTGCCATGTTGATTTCGCTAAGTCTGGATCATGTACCGCTGATTCCCTTGCACCAAATCAAGACCATTAGGATGCTGAATAGAGCTAACATCCCTGAGTGTATCTTTTCAGAATCCTACATTCTATTTCACAAGATCCAGCTACTGACATTACCATCTCTTCAGGCCTGATCAGCCTTTGTGGGTATTCTAAGTGCACTAATCAATATCTTTACCTGTCACACAAAGGGTCCGATCAGGTTGCTCAGGTAGCTTGATGACTTGGGCAAAAGAGTCAGCTATCATCAATGCATGCAAGTGTCAGAGAGATATTAAGCTTAAAAAGTCAATAAAGTACAAGCAAGAAGTGCTGGCCTAATACATCGCGACTAAGAGAGCCAAGATATACTTGACTGCGCAGCACAACTGGACATGAAGTTACCTGAGATGGGCGATTGGTGCCACAAAAAGACCCATGCCTTCCATAGTCACTGTGGACAATTGTAACTATATAGGCAATGCAATGTTAGAGTAAATATACATGCATTTATGTTCAACACTGGGGACATTTGTAGTGAACAAGAGGAACTGAGTGATCATGGAAATCTCAGATCTTATTGTGCAACAGCTGATAACATCCATCTGGGCCAGCATGACAAACCGAAATTCGTCTTGATGCACCTAGGCAGGTTCACGGCTCATGTGGTACAAGGAGTAATCGACATCTTAGCAGGGAATTTCCATCCTATTCCTGACTAATTTCTCTCGTACCATTCATGAAAAAACAAACTAATCCTTCCTGTTTAACAAATATAAGACCAATATATATGGCCCCTCTCCTCCTAATAAAGACAGTTGAATCCTTGGTCAAAAATAAGTTTCAGCAGCAGCTGTTTACTGGGATTTCCAGGCACCAATTTGCACATAAGGGCTCATCAACTGGAGAGGCAGTGAGGAAATTTCTGCTTCTGGCATAGTTCATCAGAGCCAAAAGCCTATCGTGGTCCAGTTGGAGTTTGCAGACGCTTTTTGACTCCGTGGTGCCTGTGCAAATTGTTTGCAGTTCTCAGGTATTATGGAGTCCCCTAGGCGTATGTGATAATAGCCAACCTACTGATCAACAGATCTATCCGTATATATATTTAGACGGCTCTCTCACCCCAGGGTTTCAGGCACATCTGTCCATTCCCCAGGGGCACCCCTAAGTACCTAGTGCTTTGTCATCTACATTGACCCCTTTTTAAAGTAGGTTGAGCACAGGTTGCCTGGGTTATTTGTTCACGCATGGGGGGGGGTAATACATCACATTAGTTATGTAAACTTGACCATCGCTCTTCCATCTGCTAAACACCTTCCCCAGCTCTATCAAGTGTTGGATGAATATGCTGATAATTTAGAAAATTAATATGCACAGTCAGCAGTATGGAAAATTAACAGGGATGAAAGTGTACTATTCAAATTCACCGGAGGGCCGCAAAGTTTTCTCGGCTTTCCGGTGTCACTGTCAAGATCTGCAAATGCCAATGCTTTGGCTTCTGTCACTTCCAGGCAAAGTGGCACTGCTGAACATGCTAATAATTCCATACATAACTACTACCTTCTGTTTTCAGACTGACCAGGACCTTCCAGAACACAATCAAGTCAATCTGTACCAAGCTTTTATGAAAGAAGAGGCCAGGGAAAACAGTCTGGATTAGTCTTGCCAAGGTGCAGAAACCAAAGGAACTGAATGGTCTTGGTCTGCACACAATCGAGGTATTCTATGCACAGAGAATATTGGTGACCCTTAGAGCAATAAGGGAAATAGAAATTGAACAGCAATTTGCTCGGTTGAGCCCACCGACACTCCACCCCCAAGAAAAAGCAAACGGGTGGGTGAAATGGAAGATTACCTTAGTGGGCTTGTCCAAGCGATGGAACAAGTTCTCAATAATAGGAGTACATACTGGAATACATATAAGTTAATTAACTCTATGCAAGGAAAAATGCCAACTTTACTTAACATCTCTGTAATTAATCAAAAAATCAATATATTAGGCCTTAGAGCCAAAAATACTGGACTTCTTTAATTAAATATCATCTGTGTGCTTTGCCTACAAGTCATTTTTTAGTGACTTATAGGGGTTTTTAAAAAAATTTACTCAATATAAACATTATGTTGTTCGTATGAGGAGACTATAAAGCACATCTACTTTATCTGCTCTCACTTAATGGATCTTAGAACTAGACTAATTGCAATTGACTGATCAGGATGAATTGAAAATCCTTAATCTTAATAAAGCCTTGATCAATGGTAAATTTGCTGTCATAAGAATGTCTACATTCTGTTTGCTTTGTGCTCACCAGGTGCCATCTTAAATTCAATCAAAACATGTGAAACCTATGGGATACATATAAGGAAACCTTATGTAGTTTTAAGATCAGAGACCGCTTACTGGTACCTTAAGGGCTATTCTTGGATACATGGAAACAAATAGCACTGAATGACAACCAGAACTTCTCCCTAACAATAAGGTCTAAACTATGATTTCGAAGATATTAGAGAAAGATTTATCAAAGCATCCGGAGATCTGGGGTATGAAAGGAGATTGCGAACTAAGGCACTGAAATCAATTTACTGGAAAGAAGAACCAAAAAATTGGATAATAAAGAGGCTTTAACTCTGCAATCGAGTTTATATGAGCAAGATAATAAGCTGTGTAATAGTGGCAATTTGAATTTGAACGATGGGGTCGAACGATGGGGTCGCCCCCAATTTGACTTCTCATTCCAATAAATAAATGACTGAAAAGGATAAATCTCAACTGGTCATCACAGGTAAGAAGTGAGACTCACTTCGAATAAAACTCATGCTCAATCTATAAACTAAAGGGTGGTTCAATCTCCAATCTAATAAAAACAATAAAACTAGCACATGAACTCCAAGGCTCAATCTTTGGGGCAGACATATCTCAGTTGCATAGATATAACAGCATGATACCCGAAATACATCTTGCATTAACCGACGTGGAGTAGCCATTAAATCTACTGTTCAAGTTATTAATGCAATACGTATAGAGAGTTTTGCCTGTTTGAGTTATACATCAATAACAAATTCACGTATAGGAGTTTTGCCTGTTTGAGCTATTAATGTATAACAAGAATTTGTGTATTTATTCTAAAGAAATGTTTTCCTTAATAAAAAAAAAAAGAAGTCATTTATCACAATGTCCTACATTAAATTTTTATTTTAAAAATGATTATAAAGTTTTTTGCTTTACGTCCTTTTTTTTTGTAAATTTCCTGCTAAGATTTAACATTTATGTTAACAGTATAGAAATTAATGTAAAAAGAAAATTTATTACAAATAAGTACTTTTTATCTTTCCATTACAATTGCTATTTAAAAAAAAAAAAAATAAGAAAAATCAGGATGTAACTGTTGGCTAATTTTCTATTGTAGTTCCAAGCAGCAAATTAACCAAGCTAAACAAAAAAAAAAAACATTTACAGTCAATCAGATAGATCATTTGCAGTCATTGTATTTAACTAAATAAAGCTAACTATTTGAAAAAATTATGGCAAATAAAAATCAAAATGACAAATCACACAATTCTCATTTATTGTTTCATAAGAAAAAAAAAGTATACTCAATAATTATTGTCATTTTGAATAGATAATACAAAAATATTTGAATTATTTAAATCAAGTTTCAGGGGTAAGATCATTTAATAAACACATGTGATGTGTTGGCAAGTTTTAAAATGCAATTTGAATTTGTTTCAAAATAGTTTTTTTTTTTTAAAAAAATCCAAATTAATTGCAGTAAGAAATTCCCTGTTAACTGAAAGATGACTGAGATCTTACAAGAGCCACAAGTTTCTCTAGCCATAGTGACTGAGACTCTGAGAAAGGAGAAGCCATAGTGCATTACATTACATCACAAGTGACAAATTTCTAATATCCATATAGTAAACAAACATAGATGGGCTGCTTAGAACTAATAGCTAACAGCAGTATAGTGAGTTTATTAGCTTTTTACGTCTGAATTTAAGATCAAGAAAGATTATGGTCTTTCTTATCAGTTGCCTGATGTTTTTAACTGAAATATCAACTGAGTTTTATTTGAGGTAGGAAAAATGTGTTTGTGAATGATCTTTATATATATACTGTACCGGTCAAAATTGTATGTTAACTCACCACGACTCACAGCCTGGATAAAAGTACCTCAAATCCAACTGTATGTGAGATCAAAGATAAAGAATACTTATGGATTCTGTCCTGTTTACCCACTCTCTAAATCAGCCAACTAATTAACAACACTTTCGAGAAAAGCAATTAATCTTTTCCACACTCCGACCCACTATCATCAACGGTGGAACATGAGCTTCAACTAATTCAGATGTCTAACTCTAATTATTAACTTTAATTAGACTATCTATTAACTTAAATATAAAAACGGTATGTGTATGACCTTGAGTCATCAGATAGCAGCACAATAATTTATTAGAAATACTAATTTTAAAATGAATAAATAGAGACGAACCTCAATAAAACATTTTTATAATTTATTCAATGTCTGTTTTTATTTCATATAAGTTAGTTAACACAAATTTCTCTTCTATCATTTATTATGCCTCTGACAAGAGAGCGGTATAGTTTATATGCCAATCTAAAAAATGTAGATGATTAGCGATTTATGGAAGATGTTCACCCAAATCAGAGATATAAGGAACAAATATTTTAAACAGCTTATTTTAATATAAGTGAAATTATTTTAGGAGAGAAATGGTTAAATCATACTTTAGGAATTGGCGTCGAAGAGAGTACCACATTTAAAATATAAACAGATCACAATATTTGCAAATAAATATTTTAAGATTTAAAACACAAATTAATCAGATCGTAGACAATCCGCCATGATGTGCTCAGAACAAAAGAAGTGGATAAACCCAGCATTCGATGTTACATTACCAGCATAGACTCAATTCACCTGCCCCGTTCCTGTGACAAGAAATAAAGAAAGAATGGTCTGCGCCATTGGCAAACCTAAAATATTTCAGGTGAAAGAATAAAAATCGCTGAGGCTAGCTAAGCTCCGCTTGCCCCGGTTTTCCCCATTTTGGCTTTCATATCCTGATAAGAAAATTAATGGCCAGTGAGATTATGATGTGGCCTAGTTCTGATCTACCGATCACAAATAACAAAAGACAAGTAATCAAGCAAAATGCTGGCAAGGCAAAATACGAGTCCTGGAGAATATCATCATAATTTAACTATATAATTGTGCTGAGTTATAAAGATTACACAAATGTTATACAGATTGACCAAGATCAAACAAACAAGAATAAAACTAAGCATTAATTATTATTATGAATATTTTATGAGCGACATGTCTCTCTCCCTTCAACACAAAATCCCACTAACATTTCATTTAACATTCTATTACTCTCATATTTAGCACGAATATAATTTTCTAAACCCCCTCCCTTTCACTCTTTAAAAATGAAATAATTAAAACTAAATAAAATCTCATGCTCAAATCTAACATCTTCCCACAACTAAACCATGTATATATAATAATTAAAAAATACATAATCATATAAAATGGTTTCATTTCGACAAAACAAAGGTTGCTCCAAGTATTAATCTTTCAGAGTTAGAGAATTATTCATTTTTATTACCGACAAATGTTGGTCAGGAAATAGGAAGCACAATATTTATTTAGATAAAGCTTCGTCGAGATGGAACAATTGGCATATATTCATTTCATTTAAATAAATTATATTTTCTAAACTGCATTAGAAGGAAGTTTAGCATTAAGAGGCCTAACTTTAAGATAGATAAAATGAGAGCAAAGACATTAGATTTAAGTAATAGTAAGTACAATTTACAGAATATTATGTTGAATATTTAAATTACATTATGAGGACTACATTTTAGAAGACATTAAAAGTAGCAGGATTTTATATTACTGGGTCTCTGGAATTTTAAAAGAATAAATTAGGTTGTTAAAAATAACAAATTGGAACATATTACCTAATTTATTAAGAGTCCTTGTGGAAGTTTTGATCCCACGATGAAAACTGAATTTCGCACAGGCCTAGCTAGCTATGTATTTGAATAAGAGAGTTCAACAGTTCAGCAATTCATTTTGATGAGATTTCTCCGGCATGAGGTATTGGACGATCATCTTTGGGACAGTGGGAGACGGGTAAGTTAAAAACCATCTACCCAACTACCATGCTTCCAGACATTTATTAAAAATTTAATCAGCATAGGTTCGTCAGGCAACTGCTGACAAAAACTATGACTGGCTGACCTCTATTGTTCTCCTGGGCTATTTATACCCTTTTTAACTAATTTTGGGAAATTCTCTTTTCATATGCTCCAGGCTATATGACTATGTTGGAATTTCGATGACCGCATTTATCAACCTAAAGTATATATGTATTGTATTCTTGAGATCAACTCTCCCGATAAACCCAATGATTTAATTGTTTCAAATCTATTTTTAATTAAATGTAGATTTGAAGAATTTATATTTCAAATATCTTTTCTATTTTAATTTTACTTTAATTAGACAATCCATTACCACTTTGTTAATGGATTTTCTTTTGTTTGACACTATGGAATGTTAGTAGGGTTTATCGCGAAAGCAAATCTCCAGAATAAAATACTTAAAAAAATCATATTAAAAAATTTATATATTGATTTTTATAAAAGCTTCCGTCTGTAATTATATATATGTATTTGCATATATATCTATCTGGGCTCCTCCAATATTTATAATAAAACATTTTAAGAGAAAATTAATACTTTAATCATTTATTTACTGGCCTAAAATTTAAATGTAGATAAAATGGCAGATGGAAAATTTTACAAACATCGTAACACGCATGGATCGGGTTTGATCCTAGTCTAGTAATCTAGAAAAACGTGAAGCGTGGATCTGGCCTACAGATCCATTGCTTCAATACATGCAGGATACTTTAAAGTCACCAGGAAGATGCTAACAATCTCTTGATTATGAACACAGACTGAAATTAAATGACAAACTTTTATTTAGATACCTACAATTGTATATCACTTTCAATGAAGAAATATTGCACAAATTAAAAGAATAGTCTAACATTAAATGGGATATATTAAAATTTTTGGAAGTTTAAAAGAAAAGATAAAGAGACAATTGATTTAGATCATGTACATGTATTTTAGAATAACATTGTGAAAATTGATCCTATATCAAACAGAATGGCAAAATTACCAAAGGCAGATAATTCAGGTTTATGCACCAAAAAAGTTCTCAATGTGATGAAAAAGTGCAGAATGTTTAAATAAATGTACAAAATATTTTTGATCACAACAAACATTTCAAGATTTTCAAGAGGTTTTAATGCTAGAATTGATAAATAATTAAAAGATGATAAATGTTATCGGTAAATTTGGTTATGGTAATACAAATGAAAGGGAAGAGATTTGTGGAGTTTGCAGGGGAAAAAAAAAATCTTTGTATTATTAATTCTTTGAGAAATATGCTAAACAGAAATGAATATAGAAACATTTAAATTAAAGAAGGTTAAGAAGAATTGGATTTTATTTTGACTAGCAGAAAATATGTATTTCAAGAATGTAATGACTTTAATAGATTAGCGCAGAAAGTAATCACCAATTAGTGAGGCATATAAGTGTTAATGCAAATCTAGAGAGAAACCTTATTAAAAGAGGCAGTATTAACTGTTGATATTTCTAATCTTCAGAGATGCACCAATGAATTTAAGATAGTATGTGCAAATATTTTGAAATATTAAATGTTGAAGATAATTAAAACATGATTGAAATCAATGATACTTTATTATATAGCTGGTACAAAAAATAAAGAGCAATTTATCTGTAAATTTTCTAATGAGATAAGTCAATGGGAAAAGAAATATATCTGAAGTTGTGTAAATTGGTATGGGAAAAAAGGTTGATATTAAAAAATATCATTTTGAATTGGTAAAAAAAAAAGTATACAAAAGAAAATAAGACCCAATAATATTTAGATGAAGAAACGAAACTGTCACTAGAAAGAGAGATTACACTATGAAATGTATGGAAGTTCTACAAAGAATTACATAATAATAAAGGCTAAATATAAAATATCCTATTTGAATTTCTTCATTTTTAAATTGCCAAGTATTTTAAATAATTTTATTGTTTTAATAAATTTTTATTATTTATAAAGATGTTTTAAAAAATAATTCAACTAATTATAATTTTGTCACAAAATTAATTGTACAGTTTAATCTTCAATTTACTTATGTTGAGTGTTTAATGATAATAATTTAAAATGACATTTTTTTATAGATAGCGGGTTATTAGGTTTAATTCATTCTAATGCTATAATTTCTGAAGCCACAGTATATGTCACCTTTAAATTTAATTAAAACAGATATCTTGAAAAAATATATATAAATAATCAAATTCTAATATTGTATAAGATGAATTTCTTTGATATTTGATAAGACAAATAGAGATATCCAGAGATTGGAAGGCTTTTAACATGTGATTTACAAAATATAATCTTTATATGACTCAGAGATCAGTGTTTGAGCCTTAATTTGTAAGAAATGGCATATGTTATATGTTTACATGTTGTCCAAACTGTACATTTTGTGGGACTTTCCTGTATAGTGATTGTTGTCAAATAAATTCTCTTTATTTCTATAAGAATAATGAAATATATATATAACCATTAGAAACCAGTCAACACTTAGACAATCCCAATATAGATAACAATCAATAATTTCGAACTGTTGTCAGGTCATATATTGAAATTATTGATTGGAAGAAGTTTAATACATTGGAGGCAATTTGAAAATTGTAATTGGAATTTGTAATGTTATAATTGACTATTTATTAATCTGCATTCAGAACAGGTTATATTTACCTGTTTAAAGAGGTTTATTTAAACTTCTTCCAATCAATAATTTTAATCTCTGTAGTCAAATTGCAATCTTTAATATCTTTATAAATATATGGGACCATTAATGGAGATGGGTTTCCACCTCTATTGCTTAAAAAGAAGTTGCCTTGACTACAGTTTGAAATTCTTGATTGTTATCTATATTGGGATTGTCTAAGTGTTGACTGGTTTCTAATAGTTACTTATAAACCCATTTAGCCTTGAACATTATTACACATATATATATATTATAATGATCTTTTAAAAAATAAGTATGTTGAGTATTAAGAAACTTCCCTAAATAAAGGGAATACATTTCTCAGGATATTAACTATTGCCTTTCATATAATCCTAAACAAAAATGATGATCCAGAGATTGATTTATGTAAGTTTTAATTAAATAAATACTTCAGAATTATACATTACTATTAACTGATGCATATAAACACAGTTTTATACAAATAATAAGTAATATTAAACTTAAATAAAGACGTGAAGAACTTAAAATCTTTTAAAATAAAATCATAAAAATCAAATACCATAACACTTTTTGAGAAATAGTTTAAGTAATGAAAGATGTAAAAAAAAAAAAAAAACATTAATAAATTATTGCTAATGAAATTAAGACTCTTAGAAAACAAAAAAATATTAAAAGATTTTTTGAACTAAGATTCGCTTTATGGATATAATCAAAGTAAAATATTTTGGAGAGATTTCAAAATGTAAAAATAGATTTAAAGAAACTGAAATATAACTAATAAGTTTTTAAATATGAACGCATTTATTTTAATATATTTGATGACAGTGTTTTAAAAATACATAAAATCAATCATTTGACCATTATCATTAATCACTATTAAAAAAAAAACCTTATTTTTGAAAACAAAATTAATCAAAATAAATAAATTAATTAATAAATAATATAAAAATGAACTGAGAAAATAATTCATATTGTTTCAACAATAGTGTTAATTGCTGAAGTCCAATTTCTCATATGAAGCACTTTGTAATAATTATGAAAAAAATAAATACTTAATAAAACAGGATTTGCTGATAAATCAGATTATTTTAAAGATTGTGAAAATATATAGTTCATAAAATAAACTTTCATCAGCAAGTTGGTACAAAAGGCAAACAAGATCTAAAATTAAAACATATACATTTAAAAATTTTCCTAAATAGTAATCATAAAATATACTTTTTAATGTGATATTATCGTGATAGTGAGAGTAGAAGCAGAGCAATAAAGACGTCTGTCTGTAATCTACACAAAATAGAAATCAATGCCACTAAAAATATTGTAACCATATTTTTACACCAATTTCATAATACTCATAGAACCTATTTTACTGCACAATATTCATTAAATGAGAAAGTTCATATATAGTGGTTAGCATATTGTTTGCCATATATGCATTTTTTCCCCAAATACCTGACAATTTTTAAGCAATTTTAGGATTTTTTCCTTCTAGTTGCTAGGCCATATGCAATCTAGCTATTCACTCAATGAGCTGACTCTCCCCAGTTAAAAAGTTAACTAAAAAAGAGTAGCTATTAAACTCTCACTAGTTGGCAGTATTGTCATATTGATCATTTGTAGAGGGGTACAGAAAAGGCTTTTGGCTTACAATGCATTACTCAAGTCTACTTTATATTTTACATATCCAATTACTTTTATTTGTTATGTTAATCAAGCTAATAAGCTTTTTCACCTTATTGTTTAAACCCAAAGTGGCTTGCTTGTACAGATCTGACTAATATAAGTCAACAGCTACTTTAGCTACCTCAGATACAAATTATTTATGGACATATAAACTCCTCTAGCACTGGAAGTGATATTAATGTTCTAAATCTGTACCATTTGATTTACATTCTTTTTTTGTTGTTGTTATAAAGAAGGCCTCTTTAATCATTAATTGAGTTTTCACAGATTCGATATTAAATAAATCACACACAAAAAAATAAAACTTCCCAGATTTGTGCTAAATAATCATGATCAATGTTTTCATAGAAGTTCATAAATATGTATAATATACATGATTCATATTATGTGGAGTAATTTTTTGAAAGAACATTTTATGTTATGAAAAATAACAAAAAAAATACAATTATAGATTTTATAATTCTAATTTTACAGTAATTATTAATAAACTATTACCATATAAAGCAATATACAAATTTAAATCAAAAAAATAATTCATCAACTGAAGCAATCTAATGATAAATTTTTCCTTTTATAGCCTTAATCACCAATAATAATAAATACATGTAATACAGGCACTGTTATATATAATTATATAGAAATTTCATTTAAATTTTGTATATTTTTGTGTTTATTTCAATTAGAAAATGAATTCACTAATCCATTTTCTAGTTATATGTATCACTAAAATGAAAAGAAGATGAAGTCAATCAATAATTGTGGTTTTAGCTCCTTTTTTAATTTTCTCATAATTATAATATGTAATCTTTTCTTGTAAGCAGGATTTCTTTTTATTTAAAATAAATAATCTTTTTGTTTTATTAATTTTTGTATGTATGAAGCTTTCCCTGAAGAGATCAATTAGTAATTACAATGTTTCATAAACCAAGAATATATATAAACAAAAAACTGTAATGACTTTTTAAGGCAAAAAATTGGTTGTTTGAATTCAAATCATATAATTAACAAAAATCAATTAAAAAAATCTTAAAATTGGAAAAAAAAAATTAATGACTAAACATATTATTAACAAACAAACAAAAAAAAAAAAAAAAAAGCATTAATCTGTGTGTAAATATAATATATAATAAAAACATTTCACTTGTATGATGTTTTAAAAACAATAATACTTATTTTATAATTTAGATTGCCATTTTGAACTTTTGGTGTATTATAAAGGTGATGTTTTACTGAATGTAAAATATGTAAAATAAAATTAAATTAAGCTAACATTGTGTATATTTTTAAATTTATTTTTGACATAATTCATGTTTTCATCAGTTTTTTTATTTTTGTAATTATCTACACAATAAAATTTTGAATTTTTTTCTAATGCAGTTAAGAATATATTTTTAAATCAACAATTGCCCATTTATTTATTTTACATATTTGTAAATGTAGCCTTAATTAATAAACATTATATAACAAATATACATTTGACTTCTGCAGCTTTAATAATATAATTATTATTATTGCCATTATTGTTTGTGCTCTTAAAATGATTCATTTTTGCCAAAGTGAATTTAAAATTTCGGTAAAACTGCAGTTTACAGGTCACGACAAAATTTTGTAGTTCAAATTTTTTTCACTAGAAGGTTTCATGTCGAATTATTTAAAAATTTGTTGTGAAATATCAAATACATGAAATTATAATATAGAAAAATAATAAATAAATAATTATATTATAAAAAATAATTTATTAAAATAATAACAATATATCCTATCAACATTCATAATTACTGTCCATTGTGGTTTTCGCTTACGATAGCGATAAAATTCGCAAAGACTACGTCAGTCGTGTAGAAAGTCCTGAAAGCAAATTCCTGCAGATACGATTCGAATAAAGTACTGCTGATATCACACTGATGTTTGAGCTTGCATTTAGTTCTCATCCACATTTTGTGTGCGGATATCAGGGTCAAGAGGATCTACAAAGTTCTCCTGGTGTATGACGACAGAGTGCATATATACACCATTACGGATTGTGCTTAAGTTGTTGTATGCACCCCATCCGTCTGCACTGCACGCCACAATGCTGACATAGGTACTATTCTTAAGCAGGCTCCTCCTTGCTAACTACTTCATTGCTAACTCCGGAGTTCGAAGTTCATCCATCAACAGCCACGATGTCCAATTTTCTACGCGAATATCTGCAGTATGTAACACTTCATTTTCTGGCACTACAACTACATTACCATTTATAGGATTCATTGCCCCAAGACAATGTAACAATTTCACACTACTAGAAATACTTTATAGGAGTTTGCTTTGCGAATTTTATTTTTTCTATAAACGAAAACTATAATGCACAGTAATTCAACAAGAAACACTCTGGTGAGAAAAATGTGAAACAAAATTCGAATTTTATTGTGACCTGTAAGCTGCAGTTTTACCAAAAATTTCTAAATATGAAAAGATTAATTAGAAATGAGTTAAATAAAATAATTTTAAATGTACAAATTTTTTGATTTATTTTTAATGCACTTTTAATTCTGTATACAGCCAAAGTATTTTTAATTAGAAGTTGAATATGATTTGTATTTTCATTTTATTGTAATTATTTATGTTTGCAATGAAATAGCTTTGCATATAAAGCCAAATTTTTTTAGATAAGAATATGAGAATGCTGAATCAAAATTATGCAAATAAATCATATATTCTATTTATTATAATTGTCATTTATTATCATATAATATCTCTATATATCATTACATAATGACTAAATTTTGTATAGTACTTGTTTTAGGGATGAAATGTTTTGATGACTGTAATATTCTATGATGCTAATAGTTTTATAAAATGGCTGCTATTTTTAAAATGAGCTTTTAACAAAAAAAAAAAAATGAACAATTTTTTCAAGATTGTTATGGCGGATAATTGATAGTGGATATAAATGATGCTGTTTACTATGGTAAATCTTCATATAAGAACTCATTGTATAAGGGTTTTTGGATATATTTATATAAAAAATAAACATCAGTTTATTTTTGATAACAATTCTGAAAGTATATTCAGTGGAATAATGACATCAGCTAAATTTTGTTTCAAACTCTCCTACTTTGCATATAAAAAATCATGTTAAAGTTTTGCTTATAATAAAATATGTAGTTTAATAAAATATGTGTATAGCACTTTTTAACATGCACATATATACTAGACAATTTCTGTGTAGAAAGCATATATAAATTAAGTTATAATATAAACAAAATTTTAAAAAAATAATATAATTATAAGTAATAAATTGAAAGAATGCATTTACATCTATATTTATGGTCTGATGTTCACCCATTCATATTAACTCAAAAAATAAATATAACAAAGTTATTGTATTATATCTTTATTTTTTAAATAAAATGAATAACAAAATAACAGACTATTATAATATTGAATTTCAAAAATTATTGCAATTAAATACACTTTGAACAATGTGGTAATTAAATACATTCTGAACAATGTTCTTTTTCTTCTATAATCTTTAGCAATCTTATTATAAGCAGACTACAAACTCTCCAGTTGTTTCGATATTTTTTAAGTTCATATAGACTTCAGAATCTGTATGATCACTCCTAGTTCATATTCTCATTTAAACATTAAGCTTTTCAGGGCAATGTAGGAATGATTTACAATTCTTTTTTTCTGCCACTACTAAATCAATTATTTTAGCACTAAAAAAAATATGCATTGTATTAAATTTCATAAAACTTTTAGCTTTGCACTTAGAAAACATTTTATTAATCAAACTATTGTAGTCATCAAAGTGAAGAATAAAATGTGCTTTCAAAATAATTCAAAGAAACATTAGTAATAACACAATCACATATAGTGTTCTCTGTCATATCGTAAAATTTATTAAATTTGCAAATTTTAATGTTTTTAACTTTATTTTTTTGGATAGCATATAAATGAAAGTGTATGTTGATCCATCATATATTGTTGCTTCACTCTATTAAGTCTTTTCTAATCAGTTTTAAGCTTTAATAGTGGTTTGAAAGAGAAGTCAAGAATAGTGTCCAATGTATAATAGAATTATGACAAAACTTGCAACTCTATAATATTATTATAGATAACTCTGATACCTACATTTATAAGTAAATAGTTGTTTTAATCTATTTTGTGCATTGAGGGATGCCTGTGGTAGCACTGCTGTATCACAATTTGTGTACTTAAAGAGTTTGTTTAAATTGAAACATTTTATATGTAATTTGCAATAGAAAGCATGCAATCATATAGCATTGCCTTTATTTAGATATAATTCTTTTAAGAGTGAAGTTGAATGCTTATCTTTTTTTGTTTTTGTTTTTACAATCTATATCACTTTTAAAATCCTTTTTTCTAAAGGTACAAAAATACAGTAGAGCCTCATTATCCACTATAGTTTATTCCAAATTCTCTAGTAGATAACTTAAATTAATGAATAATAAATCACTTTACTTACAATGCTTATATTGTAGAGTACATGTATTGCAGTTTATCCACATAAAATTATATTCAAGAGACAATTTCAACATGTATACACACATACTTATAATAGAATTTATTTTTTCCTATACAAGTTATGAGCTTAAATATTGGTATTCAGCAGATAATTTAGAAAATAGTATGTATTCATCATGTTAATCCACCTATACAGGTCAATGTTATCCACATACATATGGCATTTGCATTTCAATAAAAGTGGTTTCTTTCAGATTAATCACTATTGAAAGAGAAAAAATATAGATTTTATCAAACATAATGTAATAACAATTTTTTTTTATTTCACCCTTACTTTGTAATTAATAATACGCTAAAATTAATTGTGTTACGGTGAAACTTTTAAGTTTATTAATTAGTAGGCTTTTTTTTTTTTTTAAATCTATTCTATCTTTTAGCCTTAGCGTTTTTGGAGCTGCAAGCGCTCTGAAAGCGCTAAGTCTAAAAGATAGAATAGATTAAAAAAAAGCCTACTAATTAATAAATTTAAAAGTTTCACCGTAACGCAATTAATTTTAGCGTATTATTAATTACAAACATAATGATGATGTAGCTAAACTATTCGACTTAAAAACTTTAGCTGTGCTAATCCAAGTTTTCAAGATTCTGAAAGAGATTGGTCTTTTTCATAGACATATTGTTCTAATTATATTTATTTTGTTTTCAATTTGAATTAAAAATCATGTCATGAAGAGTAAAAATTTAGAACACCTTTCAACATTCAAAATGTGAATTTTATTTGAGATTTAAGAATAAATTTAGAAAAATTTGATTTAATGATGTTGACGATTTGGATTTAGTTATCATCTTTTCCTGTTTACAATGTACATTATAACTTTACAGACACTCATCAATACTGGAGCTTCTGTAGAAATTGTGAAACTATCTATGACTTCTGAAATGATATAATCAACTCCCATTATCAAAAAAATAGTTGAATACCATGCTTAACACAAACCTTTTAGTCTGAACTAAATAATTATTGTTTATTAGAAAATTATACTTTTGAGTTTTGTGTTCCATCAAATTTATCACTTCTTAACACTAAGGTTCACTCAGGTTTTTAATGACTGTTAATATTTTCTCCACAATAATATCCTTACTATCCTAAACAATTCAAAACAAAGCAAAACTCTCCATAGTGATAATGTGATGTTTAGTGGCTATCCTTCTAAATATGGTAGCAATATCTTTAAACATGATCTTGAATGTTGATGATATCTTTGTCAATAATCTTGATTATATATGGTGCATAGCAAATTCACAAACAATGGGGTGATGCCAGATCATAAAAGATAAACATTTATTTTAAAATGATTAATGAAAAACACTAAGAAAAAAAAAACGATAAAATGTTTGCAAATATATATGGAAAATTTTTACTTGCACATTGTGAATAAAAGCTACCATTTTAATATGTGCACGTTTGATTACATTACTAATTTATTCTCAGCAAAATTTTGTAATTTTTTTTTTTTACTTGTCAGATATTTTTTATGTAAGTGTAAAATATTCTAACTTGGATTTATCTACGTTAAATGTTCACTATATTTCGAATTTATTTTAAAATTACAAACTATTCTTGAGCAATATATACATTACATACTGTTACAATTCTTTTTATAATAAACAAATAATTTTATGCCAGAGTGAGATTAGATGTATAATATAAATATTGACATAAAATCTGGATAAAAATCTGTAATAGTAGCAAAAAAACAGCTGTCACAAGAGTAGTCCACATACTGAATAGATAAAGAAAATGAACTATGTTTTGATAGAACAGACATATTTTCATGGTCAAAATTCAAAAATAAAATATTTAAATAAACTTAGTATTTGCCTAAAAATTTGTCATGATGGTATATTAGATGTGATAATATCTTGGACTATTTCCATCATCTATCAGTAAATGTTGAATGTACAGAAAATTTTAAAATTTATTTAAACTTCTCAAATTCAAACAACTCATTAGTAATAACAAACAAAGAGACAACACAGGTAGGTTAGTAATAGACAATGCCTCAGCACACGGCACAACTATAAATAGACTTTCCACGTCAAAGTTTATCAATATGGCAGTTCTTTCCATTATCATGTCCTTGTCTAATTCAACAAAGTGCTTAGAATCTCTGATGAAAAATTGTGTCCTATATGCCAATAAACTAAGAACTTGGAAAAAAAATCTCAACAAATTTTGACATAGAAAATTTCTAGAACTAACAATAGGCCTTAATGGAACATTGTCTTGGTCATAGTTTTATGGACAGAGATGCCGCTCGATGGCGCCATTATCACACCAAAACTATAAAATATAAACATTTCCAGGCCGTTGATTTTAATCATTTTGCTGGGTTTTTTGTTATGCGAAAAAAAAAAAAAAATACCAAAAATCATGGTTTTTAACCCCTTTTTTTTTTATTAACGTAAAGAAATTAAATGACAACAATAAATGTAAAATAAAATCAACAAATTTCAATTTAATTCGGGGTTTTTATGGGAGTTACGCCTTTTTTTATATTGTTGTTGTTTAAAAATTCATAATCGGAACAAAAAGTAAAACTTCTTATTTCTTGGTTTTACATTTTAATTTTTACAGAGAAACAGATATTAAAATGGCTTTAAACTTTTTTTTGGATATGCTTTTTAGGGTATTTAAAAAAAGTAAATTGCAAATTTATTACTGGATATTTTTGTGTTACTGCTATTTTTTACTTCAAATACAATGGCAACCAAAAGTAAAAGTTTTTAGGGTTACGGTTTAGAGTTAGGGTAAGGGTTCTGTTGTTGGTAAATCACAGAATCGAACAACATGTGCGATTTCCTGCACCATATTTTTGGTCTCGTGGAATGTTACGAACAGTACGTTACTTGACACGTTACCTAATTCCAACTGCCTTTACACATCTATGTGGACAAGAATTTGCCACTTAAAACTTCAATGCAGAATGATGTAAACAGTCGGATAATTATTACTTAAGAAAATCTGAATGTTTCAATACTTTAAAAAAAAAAAATTCAATAAAAAACACATTTCCATCAAATTCAAATACACACACCCTCTCACCAAGCCATAAAAATTGTATAAACTGTACAAATTGCGCAAAATTTATTTGCTGCGATGTGACGAAGCGGCCTGCATTTTGTAACACAACACGAATGTTGTATTATAGTTCAATGCGGGTTCGCATACATGCTGTACTGCGACGCGACAAGGCGGCCTGCAATCTGTAACACAACAAAAAAGTTCTATTATAGTAAACGTGCGTTCAAACATGTCGGCCGTGGAAACGGCATTTTTATGTGCTTTAGTACATAAACGGCGTCTTTGTCCATAAAACTACAACCATTGTCTTTATGGATTTTAAGTAGATAAGTAATCTTGCTGAAAGATGTAGATACATTTTCTTCTTTCTGATCACTGAAATACATGTGATGCTTCCGGAGCAACGCTTTAATTTTACCTCTGTATTTGGAATTGGATTTTTGCTACTTTTTTATACTGGCTTACTGTGAGAAGTCCTTGTATTTTGTTATCATAATCAGATTCATTCATTACAACTGTAGTGTTACCTTTGTCAGCAGGAAGAATAATTATAGGTATATTCTGTTTGAGAGATTTAATAGTTTTTCTCTCATCACAAGAATTGTTTGATTTCTGCTTTTGATATCTTTCAAGTGTCCTTTTAACTTTCCAATATAATTCTAATTCTTCTTCAGTAGCTGCCAGTATATCCAATAATGGAACAGTAGATGGTATAATGGAGAAGTTCAAAGCCTTCCAAAAACAGATACCATATCAGTAAGATGTTTAGAACTAAGATTTTTCACTGATGAAGCTGATAGACCGCTAGTTGCAGTATGACTTATGACTTGCCCATGCAGATTTACAGCGTTGTTCTTCTGACATTCTTTTATCTTTCCATGTAATTTACAATATGATCTTTTTGACAAATTCTTGAGAAATCTTCATCTATAAGCTTATTTTTTAGAAAACCATTGAACATTTATTCTTTCAATAAGGCCTCATTTGCTCTGAATAATATTCTCAGCTCTCCTGAAGAAAGGTTTTAATTGCAAATCCTTCAGAATAATCCCTTCTAATTTATTATATTTATATAAGCAAGTTAAATGACTTTCTTCTACTTTAGCCAGTTTTAGACATATTTTTTCTTAATATTTGAACTTCAACATAGCATCAGGTTCATACTGAATACATAGTATTTGATGAAGGTTTATGATGATGGTATATTAGGTGTGATAACATGTTCGACTATTTCCATCATTAAATGTATAGAGAATTTTAAACTGTATTTAAATTTTTCAAATATAAACAACTTGTTAGTAATAATACACAAATAGACAACATAGGTTAGTAATTACATAACAGTTCGAGTAGTATTATTTTCCACTCTTCTTCAGGTGTTGGTGTAACCAATGACAGTATTAGCATTGGAGTATAACTTACACCTTTAGATTCTCAAATATTAAATTTTAAGGCAAGTGTTCTAACCAACTGAGCTATTCTGTTAAAGGCAACAGACAGTAGACATTTCATACATTTATATATGAGAGTTAGGTCAATCCTCCTGAGATCCTTCAAATTTTTATATTTTTAATTAATACTTTTTTCTAAGAGCAAGATTAATTAGAAACTTCAATACATTGTGTATTGCCACATTGGGTTGACTTATAGGATTATTTGCCATTGTCATATGAGCAGCTTCCTTGAATTTTCTTCTATGCATTTTTTTCTATCTATTCAGTATCTTTGTATTTTCCCAAAAAAACATATGGCCATTAGTACATACAGGTTCTTTAGACATACCTGTTTTTTCTCTTTTAACTATTAATTTGTGTTCTTTCAATCGCTATTCAACACAGCAATAAGTCTCACCAATATACTTCCTTCTACATTCATTGTTAGTTCTAGAAATTCCCCAATGTCAAAGCATGTCGAGATTTCAAAGTTCTTAGTCCATTGGCATACAGGACACAATCTCTCGGTAAGCTTTGAACTGGAAAGTCTATTTACAAATGTACCATGTGATGAGGCAGTGTCTATTGTAAGGAAAATGTTATATGATGGTAGTAATCTATAATCTAGAACAATTCTACCTATTGAGAGTATAATGGAATTATTAACATTCTGCATAACAACGTATTTTCAACATAACTCAGAATTTTTTCAACAAAATCAAGGGATTCACCACTGTCACCCTTGTTTAACAACATTTACATGGAAGAATTTGAAACCACAGCCACAAATACTACTCTATGTCCACCTAAAGTGTGGCTTCACTATGTTGATGATACATTCATGGTATAGCCACATAGTGATGCACAATTACAATCATTCTGGATGCATGTCAACAACATATCTCCTTCAATTAAATTCACAATGGAATCAGAATGAGAACAAAATTGGCATTCTTAGATATTCTTGTGACAAGACACTCAGGGCAAAATAAAAATAAGTGTATAGAAAATCAACACACACTGGAAAGTACTAGGCATATACATCCAATCATACCAGAAGCATTAAACATGGAGTTATAATATCACTAAGGAACAGAGCAAAGTTTGTTTAGAATCAGTGATTTGAAACGAAAAGATTCATATAGAACAAACTCTCAAGAAGATTAGTTATCCATCAGCTGTCATCAAGAAAACCATTAATAGATAAAAAAAAAGTCATCAAAAAAAAATAACTATTGGTACTCTAGTCTATCCATACATACTATGAACATCAGATAAGTTTAAAAAAATGTGCAGTCAATATAACATTAGAACAGTTTTTCAAAGCCATACCACACTTGGAGAAATTCTAACTTCTACCAAGTCTAAATTGGAAATGCTGAAGAACAAAAACTGTATCCATGAAATATCATGTGAATGTGGAAATATATTGGTGAGATCTGTCATCTTGTCGAACAAAGATTGAAAAAACACAAATTATAATTAAAAGAGAAAAAACAGATATGTTTACAGTAGAACATGTATGTGTTAATGACCATATGTTCAATTGGAAAAACACAAAAATATTGGATAGAGAAGAAAAGGTACAACGAAAAAATTCAAGGAAACTGCTCATATAACAATGGCAAATAATCCTATAAGTCAACCCAATGTGACAATACCCAATTTATAGAAGCGTCTAATTAACCTTGCTCTTGGAAAAAATACTATTGCCTTTAACAAAACAGTTCAGTTGGTTGGAGCATTTGCCTTAAAATTTGATATTCGAGAAACTATAGGTGTAAATTCGACTTCTATGCTAATAATGTCACTGGTCAGCCAGCAACACGTAAAGAGTGGAGAATACTACTACTCGAAATGTTGTATAATTACTAACCTGTGACGTCTATCTGCATGTTATTATTAACAAGTTGTTTGTATTTGAAAAGTTAAAAATTTCTATACATTCAATATTTACTAATAGATGTTGGAAATAGTCCCACATATTACAAAACAAAAGTAAAAAGTTTCAAAGAATAATTATTTTTTAGAATTAGACACCTAATACATAAAAAAATTTTTACATAAGCAATAGAATTGCTAATGAAACTAAACAAAACTATTATTTATGAATCTTTGAAAGAGTAAAAAAATTTATGGCAATAATAAGTGATACTCTTTGACAGTAATAAGAAAAGTAATATCCTGTATAAAGTTAGCAAAATGGTAATGGTAGACTCATAAAGATAAAAATTCCTTAAATGAAGTTGTTCTATCACTTTTGGTGTTCAAACAACAATAAAAACAATTAGTGTTAGATGACAGTTGTATTTTTGAAACAATTTTTGAAAGATGTTATTAAATTTTGGAATTTTTTTTTATGTTGAATATACAATATTTATTTCGAAGTTTATCAATAGTCTGCTTCTTATATTCATTTAAAAAAACATGTTAAAAAGAATCAGGCAACATCAACTTAGATTATTCAAAAAATTTTTATTTATTAAATAAATTCCATCATTTCATAACAAATTATAAAGCAGCTGTACACTCGAGGGTATTCAACTATAGAAATCAGAACACTGTAAAATATAAATTGATTTTCATTTCAGAATGTTTACAATGTGTGCAATATACTTTTTTGGTAATACGGCATCTATTGAGGCACACCATCCGATGGTGCTGTTGCTAATAAAAAAACTAATAGATATAATATTACCGGGCTGTTTTTCAAATTTGTTTGATTTATGTTTTTAATTTTTGGATTTGTTTGATTTTTTTACTTTTTTTTTTGTTTGTTGTTTGTTATTGTTTTTTTTTTTTTGTAACCGGTTTGATGTATATTTTTCTTAAAAATCAAAAAATTTGTTTTTTTTTTTTGGGTTTTTAAAAATATTCAGTCTTTTTTTTTTTTAAAAAAAAAAAAAATTATTTCTTTTTGTCCAGTCTCTTTTTTTTTTAAAGAAACAACTTTTTTTTTTGTTTTTTTTATAACCAAGTCTTTTTTGATTGTTTTTGAAGAAACTTTTTTTGGTTTGTTTTGTTTATCGAGAAACAAGGCTTTCTCGACAGACCTCTCTAAGACCTGTGGTCATATTCCTTGCGGTGTTTTGACAACTTTCCAAGTTAGCTGTAATACGCTTCACTGTAAGCTGATCCCATCTTCAAGAATCAATTTGCCGTACCGCTTGGGAAAAAGCGATTCCCAGGCAGCCCTCAAAGCCCTTCCCATGAGCGAATGGAACCCCTTCGTCGCTATTGAGGCAATGGACATTCCACTCCAGATGTTTGACAACACCTTAATTTCATTAAACTACCACAAAAGTTTTTTTTTCTGGCTGGGTAAAATATTTTCTATTTTGGGGTTGAAGGAAAGCCAGCGCCTTTGCCTTCTGTAGCAGGTCAATCTCAAAACTACAACGCTGATCGGTTGTCTGCCATTGAACTGTTGTTTTGATCTCGAAAAAGTTTCGGAAAGTGTGCGACTTGATCGTGAACTTTGCCAAATCGTGATTTACACCCCTCATTTCATGAATTCTGACCCCTGACAACGAAAGAAGGGGCATTTGACAATTTGTTACAATTTAGCAAAAAAAAAATCCATTCAATAGACTTTTCGTCATTACAAGTACAGAAACCTTCATATCATATACTGTACAATAGTCAAGAGTAATGTCTAGAGAGAGTGTCATATACTCGTCGCTAATAATGTTCGACATGCTAGAGATGTTGGGGTAAGGGTACACTTCAACATCTTAGTGTTTGAACAGTTTACAGGCCGTAAGATCTATGAGCGGCCTTGTAAAAGCATATTTATGTGCTTTAGTGTAGAAACAGCGCCATCGAACGGTGTGGCTCAATAGATGCTGTATTACCACTTTTTTTAAAAAAGGGTGTTTTTTCTTCTCTTATTTGTAATAATATTTTAATAAAAAAATCATACTATAGTGATCTTTCAAAAGTTATATGCAATTTACAGTACATAATAAGATGATGACATCACTTAATTATAAGATAAAACATCAAGGTGACAAGAAAAAAAACTCCAAGTTTTATTCATTATGAAATTTAACAAATTTTTGACTACATATTAAAATGCCCCCCAAATAAATTGGAAGATATACATTATGTTTGTTAAAATACATGTATTTTTTATTTCTAATTAGGATTTCTTTAATAGAATGGCAAATATATATATACATTTAGTAAACAAAGATTGAAAAACAAATATTTTCAATGAGTGTCGTCGATGCAAACATTCTGTTAAAAATTATAGCAGATGGTAATTTAATTTCACGTATTGAAAATATTTGCTTTTTAATCACTCTTCGTTAAATATATTATGTTCAGATTCGTTTTGTAAATAAATTATATCATTTTCATGTTTTCAAAAATATACTCTGCTCTCATTTATGCTATTTACTGTCATTACTAATCTTTTTTATTATGGAATGTTCGCACTGCTTAATTTATTAAAATTATTTGTTTCTCAACTATTATTTGTTAGTTAAATATATTATTTTCAAGGTTTGTTTTCTAAATAAATTATATTATTTTATATTTTCAAAAATATAATTACTGTTTACATGCTTCTTTTATGCTTTGCATTCATTGATGTTTATCATTAGTAAAATTTCTCAGGCAGTGTTTTCATTGATCCTAAAAACTAAAAATATTTATTTTTCAATTACTGTTTGTTTGTTCACTATATTATTTTTCAGGTTTCAATTATATTTTTTCACATTTTTAAACATATTATTTTTATGTTTTTTTTTTATTTTTTTACAAAATTTATTAAACATCATACTTCTCATTGCTTACATCGGTATATGGATGGTAGCTCCATTAATGGATAAAGCATACATTCTATTTTTCCAATAGAAAAGGACATATTATTACATAGCAAAAAAAAAAAACTTTTTTTAATCAATAACTTAGTGAACTTTTAACAACAACAACAAAAAAAATCCCTGCCAATGCTATACTAATCATCAAATGTTAAATCACAAAGCATACTCTATGTAAGTTCTGCTTGTCTAATTTACCTTTAGTTTTTGTTTTAAAAAAAGGTAATTATAACGTAATCGGGCTTGGCCACTTGATGGTGTTGTTGGCAGTCAAAAACAATACAATACAATGTTCGGGGCCGCGTTATTTTTAAATCGAATCGCTGTTTTTTTTTTTTGGTTATTAATTTATTGATTGCTATAACTTTTTTTTATTTAAAAAGTTGTTTAACTTTAATTTATATAACTTTTTTTTTTATTTAAAAAGTTGTTTAATTTTAATTTTGGATTTAGTAAACGACAAGCTTTTTTTTATTTTTAAATCGCTGTTTTTTGACAAAGCTGCTACTCTGCGATGTCTATTTAGCGATGTCTTTCGCTTAATTATTGGTAAACGACAACCTTTTTTTTTTTTTTAAATCGCTGTTTTTGGACAAATTATCATCATTCCTCCTTTTTAGTTATTAATTGATTGATTGCTAGAACTTTTTTTGCGATGTCTATTTAGCGATGTCTTTCCCTTAATTATTGCTTTCTACATAACAAAACAACTGTTTAGGGTTAGTTTTAGGGTTAGTGTTCTGTTGTTTGTAATGCTAAAATAAAAAATATCAATATCGTAACCGTAGTCGGACAAAAGAAAGAAACTCAAACTTTTTTAAACAACAACAAACACATATAAATGTCTTCTTTACTTATTAAACATGTTTATAATATGTGCTTTCTATGAAATTTACAAAAAATCGTGTATATTTTTATTGGACAGCAGAAATACTCGGCTTCTGTTTTCGGCAACTGCGGAAAAAGTTACGATCGCCAGACATTTTATGAACTACGTGGTATTTCACGTGAAAACGAGATTTCGCACGCGAACTCGGCCGAATTCCTTTGACGTACTCTCGGCAAGCTTTTACACATTACACCTTCTCTAAATAAGGGTGTGGCCATTTGGAAAATTACTATAAAGTCAGGTTTCTTAAATTCATTACAAATACAAAGATTGTGTAACGTATATTGTAAAAATTTGACTAATCAAAATATACACACATATATATCAAACTGTACACGAAAGATAAGTGTGTGGATTCACAATAACTGTCGTGAAGCAGAAATAGGCCATATTATTTCTGCGTTACATCATCATCAACGGCCTTCTAATGGCTAAGACAAACATTAGATGTTTTCTATAGCCGTAATGAAGAACTTGTAAATGGCATTTGTTAGGTGTTTTGGCGAGCCAGAACGCCATCAAGTGGCCAAGCCCGATTAGGTTATAAGTACCAAAAAAAAAACTACTGATGCTTGCATGCTAGAAAACAGGTTCTAGCAATTTTTATATATCAGTAAGAGCAACAAAATATTTTTTTTTATTTCAAATTTTTTTTTAAAACTGATGTTAAAAATATTTATAATAAAATTATGCAGAAAAATACATTATAAATAATGTAACTGAAAATCACATATATAAAAAATAAATTTTGGCTACTAAATAAAGATTGTGAAAAAGTTTGTCTTTCTGTTGATACAAAAAAAATTTTTAAAATAAAACTAAGCTTTAACAGTTTTTAAACAAAAAATTTAGAAAATAAAATTTTGTCCTAAAATTATGTATGAATGAACTGTATTTTTTATTTTTTTGCAAATATAAATCAGATGTAATAAAAAATAATGGATATAAAATTAAAAATTTGTTTTCTTTTTGGTTTTTTTTTTTATTATTATTTTATTTGTGATTGAGTCAATGGATTGTGCTACTCTACATGGACTTGATCCCGGGTCCAAATAATGTTGATATGTTTGACTATGAGATAGTTGGCAACTAAATGCTTTCTATTACATTAATATCAAAATTTAGTTAACTAATTACATAAAAGAAAATAATAATTAAGCATCATAAAATTGCAAATATATTGGCGAGCATTATTTTCCTGAAAAATGTAAATGTAAGAATATCATAGCCAAATTTATCCAAGAATAAAAAATATATATTATCTGATGATTCAATGCATTCATTAATAAAACAAAATCCATTATAATGTATAACAGCCAAAATAAATTTTATTCAAATATAATAAATAAAACATAGATACAAAAAAAAAAATCATATTAATGATACATAATAAAATCTTTCCATGGATTTTTGCAAAAATTTGCAAGCTTACATATATTTTATGGGAACTCTAAAGTTCATTATGCTACATTAACGTCTTTGATTTTAAAATGGTAAAGTTAACTATACTTTAGAATTCTGATTCTCCAAGTCACTTGCTAGGTTCCTTTGTAATTTTATAGAGGTACAGCCTTGTTCAAGAATCTTCTCAATCAAACTTGCTCATTTTAATATAATTGTTACAAGGTTTTCTTTAAAACAATCCATATTATTTTAAAGGCTATACAAACAGGGCATCACACATGTTACTTAAACAAGGAAGGCTTTCTTCATGATTTTGAGAGTAAAATGAAGGCAATAATTAGGTGACCCTTTAGATTGTTTTAGCACATATTAAGAGGAAAGAACAATACCACGAATGAATTGATAACCATCATAGTCTAATTATCTGTAGTATAAAAATTCTTTTATACTATAAAAATTCTTTTATACTACCACACACACTATGCTCCATTATTAAACCTCTTACAAGTTCTTTTAGCAACGAGTGCTCAATTCTGATTTTTATAATTTTTCCTTTTTTTCCCTCTTCTCTCTCAGCTACTCAATTTCTCAATGAATAATATTCTCCATTTTTGCTCCCTCTATATCTATATATGTATAAGTCCCTGAAACATGTCCACATTTAATTAACCTTGATTATTAAAATTAGAATTATCATATTTAAAAAACAAGATAATCTTCTGTAATTAAAATCTACATTCCAAACCAAAAGTGAATTTTCTCTAGCTGAACAATATGATAAGCACTACAAAACACATCCATTTGGATTTAAAATATATAAAATATAAAAATGACTAACTTTCAAACAGAATATCATGTTGGTGTTTAGCGACTCATAAAAGAAATATGCCTCACAAGATAGACTTTGCATTCTCTCTAAAATATAGCAAGATTATTATAAATCATCAAGTGCTTATTATTACAAAATGATTGCTTACAAATAATAAAATACTACTGTAATCAGGCAGCAAAATAAATATACCAACAAATATACAAATATAACTTACCCAATAGAACTATTCATAAATTATTCCCTTCTGATCACAACTTTGAATTAAACACACAGGAAGTTGCTGGGCGGAGCTGGCACATCAGTCAACATTACTGAAGAAGCTAAATGAAATGGAGTTTGAAGAGGTGCATTGCCTATTTCAATTTTAGTTGATAAAAATAACACAGCCTCTCTAATTACATGTGCTATGTGATCATCACACAGCTAAAAAACTTTCATACTTATTTTTAAGAAAAAACCGCATTTTTTTATTGTTCTAAAATTACTGAAAGCACTGCTTGAGTGCCCAAATACTGGTAAACATAAGTTGTATTTTTACTGAAGCTAATTCCACATGGTACATGTATCCATTATGGATATCTGCACAAATACATCATTCAAACTCTCAACTTTACCAGTTTTGAATGTTGTCGCATTGTATTAAGACCAGTAAATTTACTGACTACTCAATCAACTTCTACTTTTCTAATCATCTGATAGGCTGTTTAGAATTTTATGTTGCACTACTCTATCTGGCATTTTTTTATTATTATTGAAATGCGGGAACAATTATAAATTATGAAACCTATTTCAGATCATTATGTATGCAAAATGAAGCTGCCTCAGACATATCTGAATATGCAACCCAAATATTTCTAAGCTGAAGTAGCGCACGCCTTTCATGAAATTATAAATATGTGTTATTACAGTAAAAAAAAAAAAAAAGACAATTTGCGACTTGATTTTTTTTCTTTTCAAATCAGCCTTCTTTTGTAATAAAATTTTTATTACTTTCATTAATAATTTTATCACAAAAATTAAATAAAAAATATATTACTTGCAATGAAAAACTGCAGGTTTGAAAACAGTATAAAAAGTCTGCACTCGCTCATTCTTCCATTATATTAAGTAGCATTTTCAGAAGTTGTCAAGATGAAGAATCTGGTATACAACTAGTTTCTGTAAGTTACATTGAAATGAATTAACGAATTTAAACTATCATCTATAGTTTTGTTTTCAAAAATAGTTGATTTTTATATGCCATTATAAAAATATAACTACACACCAACATTTCAACTATTTTATAATATAGTCTTTTTTCAAGGAAAACTGAAAAATAAAAATACAAATATATAATAATAAATACAAATAACACATATTCCAAAACAAGTCCAAAAATTAAAAAATACAAAAAAATAAATAAATTAATTTTTAAATTTGTTTTGGAATATGTGATATTTATATTTATTATTATATATTTGTATTTTTCCGTTTTTTCTTGAAAAAGACTATATTATAAAATAGTCGCAAAGTTGGTGTGTAGTTACATTTTTATAATAGTCATAAAAAAATGTAAGAAATTTATCTTCCAAAAATAAATTTTGGAATTGCTAGACAGTAAAATATCTTTTAAGTCCAGCAGCGAAAAGTAAAGAATTATTGATGCTGGAATCTATCTTTTTCTATATAAAAATTTAATGTAGTCTTTTCTATGTAAAGTTTAATAAACTGAGAGGGGAGGCGGATTTAAATGAAGTTTTTAAATAAAAATCAAATTTTATGAAAGTAAAATATAACATACATCATTGGAAAAATAACAAAAAGACAAAAGGACAGATGTAACTCACTTACATATAAGCCATACGGTTTTCCCACAATTTTGAAATAAAGACAAATAAATTTTATATACACTTGGGTCTCGTTTTGTGCAGATTTTAATGCGATTTTGAAGTTATGCGATTCGTGTTTCTTCTTAATATCTTTCATATTTCACTATATTTATTAGATATCAAGAAATCTAAATTATTAATAATTTATTTTGACTTGAAATACTGTTTTTTGTTTTTTTTCCCAAAAATGTAACGTTATACTAACAGTTAACGTGATTATGGCCTGAAGCTGTATTTAGAATATTAGCTTCTATGTAAATAACCTACTTATTCTAATGAGTAAATAATAATAATAGATTTATATTTATATATAAAAATATCGCAATAAATAGTCAAAAATTTTAAACTTTTATGATGTATTTTGTTAATTATAACAGAAATAAATAATTTTTTAGATTTTTAAAATAAATAATAACGAAGATTTTGATTTTATAAACTGAAAATAATCTTTCTAATGATAATCTATAATCATTTTGTTTTGATTACAATCTCATTTTTTTAATATAGAAACAAAAAACCATGAACACAGCTCAAGACTGAAAGTGGCGCTAGTTGTATGTCACATGACGAATCTGATTTCTTAACATTTCACAAACGAACGCATATTGTCAAATAGCCAAACAACCACTAATGATTAAAATATGTATGAAAAAATGTAAAATTAAATACTGTAGTTAATAAAAAAAAGTTTGTCTTGTATTATTTTTTTTCAAATATTTGAAATTTTTTATTAATCATATTTTATTTCATTATTTTTTTAATGCGAATTTTAAAGTAATTTTTTCTTCTTGCTTTGCTTTTACGCGATATCTGAAAATTACAACCCCCTATCCCCATTTTTCAAGGTAAGTTAAGTCTATTTTTGTGCGATTTCTTTTGTGCGCTTTTTCTGAGGAACCTATCTACCGCATAAAACGAGATCCAGGTGTATTTAAAAATAGCAACTAGAAGAAATTAGTTTAAAAAGAAAATTGATATTTTAAGATTTCAAGTAACTAACTGTTTTTTAAACTTGTTTTTTAAAAAAATACTTAAAAATTTTTGAAAAAAATAATTAAGAATAAATTTTATTCCATTATGAAATAAAAAAAAAAAACAATGACTAGTGACAAAATCATGACTTTTAATCAATTAAGAAGAGCACTTTGTAAATTCTCTTAAATTCTGCTTAGAAAACATTTTATCAAATGAAATATCAAACTTTGGGGGTGGAGGTACTGAAAAAAATGTCTGTGCTTTTAATTTATTTAATATGAAGAAAATATAGCTAATAAACAAAATCACGTCAGATAAAAAGCTTCAAGTTAAAATAAAATTTTAAAATCAAGGTTTAATAAATTTATGTATAGAATTTGATCATATTTGAATAAATCCCTGGCAATACAATATGACATTAAAATATTTTAAGTAGGTTTCCTAGTTTCTTAAATTTAAAGCAGTGGGTGGATAAAATTTCAAATATTTTGTTATTGAAGCAGTTGACCTGATACTCAGATCGAGCTTCACAGCCCACACAGAATCTCCCATCACCAAACCATATTTAAACTCCATCCTTACGCATATATACGTATTTACTAATACATATTTTTTTTCTTCTTGCTTAACCATTAAAATAACTGACGTAAATATATTGTGCCACTACTTTTTATATCTAAAAGATCGTACGCTGGGAATTAAAATTTTTAATTAAAGCTGGAATCGTTATCATACGAGGGCGCCACTAGGAAGAGAACCTAGAGCCACAAAATTAAGAGAATCTTATATTCGCGGCTGTTAATTTGTATACGTATAATAGACCCAGCCAAACTCCTCCTTTACAATTCTATTTTTAATACGTACAAATACAATACGATAATAAGTTTTATTATCACATATAAACGCTAAAGGAACAAACAAGTACACTTTTATAAGTTTCAATTAATAATACGCTTTATTATAATTTACTTTTCTTTTATTCAAGACCATTTGTAAAACAAATCACTAATAATTCCCTCTCTACCTTCCTCCCTTCTATACTCTTAACATAACTAACATGATCGTTCTTTTTTCTCTCCCTTTTTTTTAATAATAATAAAAAAAAAACCAAAGGTGAAGAGCAATATATGTATTTCGTTCTCGAAGGAACATGCGCTTTTACTTATATAAGCGTCCCAAAATGATCCAAATCTAGACCAGTATAGAGACTAAGTGGCTTACTATTAGGAGTCAGTTATTACACTAAACCCCTACCCTCTCTTTCAATAATTACTAAACCCTTAAAACTTTTCGTTTTTATTTTCTAAATCATTTCTACATTCTATTTTGATAACAATTTCTGGGATTCATTCATGGGATTATTATTATTTTTACCCTCTCTTAATAGTCTTGAAAATTTTGTCAAAATTTATAAAAAAAAACTCTCCGTAAAGAAAAATAAAAAAAATACAAATATAAATAAATTACGTATTCTAAATAAACTAATTAGGTAATGTATAAATAAACATTATAAATATATATAACAAAAACCCCTTATATTGTCGCAACTTATAGTTCATGGCTGATTAAATATAATCCTAAATAGATATGTTTTAAGTTCACCAATCTATAGTTCAATCAATAACAAAGTTTCTTTGACCCTGAGCGATCAGTGTACGTCCATACGAGCTTCTTATCCCTTGAGAGTTGATTCTCTGCAGCGAAGTTTGTTCCCCGGCTTGCTTGCTTTCTGCTATGCGGTTTGGTGTTCCATGAGGTGGTTTCCCGGTCGATGAAAATCTAGGAATGGAGCAGTGTCCTGGCTGGGGACGGATTCTATTCGTTTAGCCTTCAATCATTTTTATTTCCATTTTTCTCATATAATAGTTCTCTTCTTTTTATTAAAAGAAAAACTAATACGCTAATAATTAATACAATAGGTTTTTCTCTCTATTTAGTCTTTTTTATCCATTGTCCTTTTATTTGATCACATTCCAGGCCAGTGATTGCATTTCTTTAATTCCTTTTTTGTTTTTAACACCTCCCAACTATAAGCCACGACAATAGAATTAATTACAATTCTTTTCTCTCTCCCCTCCCTTCAGACTAGACAATTTAATTAAAATTGTTTTCCAAAAACAAAAAATATATATATATATTTCTTTTTAATATCACTTTCGATGTAATCTCTCAATCCAATTAAAAAAAAAAACCTAATCGACCATTTTGCCTTTTCTTTTCTTTCTGTTTTTTTTTTTAAATCCCAATAAAAAAACTAATAAATACCAAAAACCTACTATAAAAAAACTAATAAATAATACCAAAAAAAAAACTTTCTATACACACAGCATTTATTTATTTTATACCTAATATACATATGTGTATATATGTAATTTACATGCACAGAAAATATAACATGAGCCGATCGAAATTATCGGTTCAATATAGATATCTTAATGTAAATAATTTTAATAAACAAATACTTAATGTTATTTTAATTCGTATATGTGCAAAATGGATATGTACATATTATCGGTGAGAGGAGATTACTTTAAAAAACAATTTCAAATAAAAATATATATTAATGTACATTTTAAAATTATATATAATTTATTTATTTTAATCATGGTGGTCAGAAAATAATGCAATTCTTCTAAGAAGTTTCTCGAATGCAATTAAAAAAATTGACCGGAAACCATTAATCCAAATTAAAAGGTTATAATTTATAACAGTAAAGTAAGAATCCATTAGTGGAAATTTTATCCACTTCAAATTTGTTTTAAAATCATAAGACTACATTTTAAAACAATCGTTCGAGAAATTTGTAACAGGATTGCATTGTTTTCAAAACTTACTAAAACAAAAGATGCATCCGGTCAGCAGATTCCAGATCTACTAAGTGCACAAAGTGCCTCAGGTCTAGCAGTTAAGTGCTTTCCAACATCATTGGGAAAATGGTATAAATACTGATAGATTTGAATCCATAAAAAAAGAGAGCACTATAGTAAAATAGCAATGGCAAATCTAATCCAAGCTCATGGTTTTATTAATACAATGTGTCATGAGTAAAGGAAAATTCACCTTTCTCTATATTCAAACATGCTCTTTCCCGCAATCATAACTCTGGATCCCGTACCCATGAACTTCTAAAATGTTTAGAGAATGAAAAAGTAAATGCTACCTGCTTGACTGACCCAAATCTAGATCTAGTTAATCAATCCCAATGGACACTAAAGCATCAAGGACCGCCACTATATTTATCAAGGTAAAAAGAACTTTAGCCACTGCCCAATGTATAAATCTCTTAAACTCACCCTTCTGTAATAATAACCCTGACGTTCTATTAGATAATTAATATTATGTAAAATGATTTATAATTTACTTCCCTCTAGTTTGTTCGTAACTCTATATAACTTTAATTTCCTTTTATCATTGAGCCTCTATTAAATTTGTTTTCTTTCACTTTCATGTGGCAATAATCTTTTAACTTTTATTATCGTATTTTATATATTTATATTTTTTAAATATGCCAATAATCCCTCAAATTCGCTAGTATGTAATTTCTTTTATTTTTCCTTCCCTACTTTATGGGATGATTAGATTAAGTTTAATTAAAAATAAGTCTTATTTTATCTTAGCAAATGCTCGCGAATTTGGGAAAAACAAAGTAATTATCTCAAGGTTATTGTAGAAAAACAGAACAGAAATCTGTTTTTCTAAGAAATGTTTTTTTATTTTTAAATAATAATGTGCTAATCCTAAAATGTCAAATTTATTATGTGTAAGTAAATCTATTTATTCTCCAATTCATCACCACCACCCCATTCGTATATGTATAATTATATTTATTTTAATGACAGCATTTATAACCAAATTTTTATACTTATTTAACTGTGTGGGAAAGTTTATAAATAAATTAAAGTAAGGGGGAAGGGGAGTCTTTATATCAAGTATAACGGTCCGATATTAGAGACTTATCGTATCTGCACTATGAGGGCGCCAAAAACCTAGAAAATTTATATAGTAGGCAGATACATAAGTTTAAAAAAAAATTTATTTTATATATTTTGATTCCGACCGTTAGCCCAATGTCACTAGCTCTGTGGAACAGAGCAGAGATTTATATTTTATAAATTCTTATCTAAGAATATTTTTAAAAAAGAATAAAATAAGCCACTGCCAGCAATTAACACACAAACATTTATTTACGCACATATATATAAAATTTAGCATTATCATTTTAGTATGTTTACTTTAGCATTTAACTATATTTTTAACTTTTATTATAGATTTTAATTTACATTTTAATTTTTATAAATTTACATTTTAATTTTTATAAGTTCGCACAGATGGGTTTATAAAAGTTTGTTTTATAATGTTGAGTATAGATTGGTTACATAGATTACACAGTCAAAAACATTTCAAAATAAACATAAATGATCAAAATATAAAATCATTGATGGAAATGTAGAGGGAAATTTATAAGAAACCCAATGGCATTCATCATAAGATGCCGCATTGACACCAATAACTTAAAAGACATCCAAATAAATACATTTTAGATACTCACCGTAAGGTATCATTATTTACCGAATGTCTATATATTTTGATCAAATATGAAAACCAAAAACAATTAACCGATAACGAATCCATGCTAGCGTCTATACCCAACTTAAATTTAATGCATTTAGAGTGTCGAGTATGAATAGACTACATAGATTGCATTTGAAAAAAAAAATTCTATCCCTTAATTAACCTTAGGCCAAAAGTTCGTAGCTAAACCAACATCAATCCATCTGATATATCGATGTATTCAATGTAACATAAATACAGCAGCACAAAATAGGTTAAGAGAAGAAATTGACTCTCGTCCAGATAGGAATACTACATCTATCTGATGAGAAGAGCAATAAAAAAAAAAACTCCATAGGAAAAGGACTGCGGTTCTTTTTGCCGACTTACGATCCTATTCCATAGGCAAAAGGAAGTGTGCGGCATATAAAGCAATTCTGCCCATAGCGAATCTCGTACTACATCTACTAATTACACCAATATATCCAATCCATTGACCTAATTTAACTACAAAACGAATAACCTAAGATTACTCTCCCCTAATATAACTTCACAAATCTATATAGTCATTCACGCCCGACTTAAGTTTAACATTTATATAATTTAGTTTAACGAAAAACAAAAATCATAAACAAAACTTAAAAGAACAAAAAAAATAAATAAATGGAAATGATTTTACAAAAGAAATACACCAAATAAAATTACTTATTAATATTTTAAGTTGGTCAGATAGGATTCTATTTCAATTATTTTAAATACGGAACAAGTTTTAGAATTAAAGTTCTTATTGTTTAGTATACTGGAGTTTTAGAAATAGATTTAAAGCTTATTAGAGTTCATAAAGTTCTTACGATTTTTTAAACGTTCCTCTTTATCCATTGCTTGCCGTTTGGAATCCAGCGTTAAATCCCCCAATGATCCTGTGGTTCTTAATATAGAAAAAAATGTTTCATTTCTTTTTTTTTTTAGAACCACTGAAGGAATTGAAAGTGCGTCTTTCAATCCTTTCATCTCCAACACTCCAACGTAACACATCTCAGTCGTCTCTTAAAATTTCTTCACTCACTAAAAATTTATTTCCAAACTTTTTCTTTTATACGTAACTTTCGGATCCAGTGGACATTACGTCATCGATGATGATGATCCTTCCATTGAGGTCCGATTTCCCGATGGATTTCTTTCACTGACCATTAGTTTCTATTGTTTTCCTATCTGACTGTTTCTTATACATATAAATGCCCATGGGCTAGTTCACTTGGACTAATTAAAATAATCATTTCCATTTTTCAATAACATTAATTAATTTGTTTTGTACAAACTTAGATATATTTTTATCTTTAAATCTTTACTGAAAATTTAGTTTTAAAATACTTTTTCTTTAATAAAGTTTTCGTTTAATAATTTTTTTCATCTGTGCGATTTTATATATATATATACGAGTTTAAGATAGAATTAATTTTCAATTTTTAATTCTTAAAAAAGAAGTTTTTATTTGCGAACTTTTATTTTTTTCATGTTTAATAATAATAAAAAAATAATGTAATGGCGTATGTGCCCGTTACACAAGGAATTATGTATTTTAATAAGTTTAAATGATCCACTTCTGTTTAGCAATTAAATCATACCATTACGCGGGATATTCCATAATGTGTGGGCATTGATTAAATAAATATTCTTTAAAGTTATGTTCATTATTCCAAGCGTTGTATGCATATAGGCCTTATCATTCGTTATACATATATATATATTTGTGCTTCTCTCTACCCGGGCGTTTCGGAAAGCCGAACCCCATCTTGTATCTCCAAATCCAAGAACCAGGCTCTTAATCCCCCTGGGGACTTATTTGGTCACATGAGCTTGCTTTATATGGGGATCGCTCTGGGAAAAACCCACCCCAGTAAACACACAGCCGACTGCTCTTCGATCGTGAACCGATTCTGCCAACGTTTGCAGACATATATCGGTATATTTCTTCAATGAATTCTCAGAAGCACCTGCAAGGATCCATGACTGGATCACATAAATATGCTGCCATGCATGCACCATCTTCCTGTTATATTTCTAGATAAAACCCATGAATATCCATAAGCCATAATGTTGTGACTCTACTAACCAGATCCATTTATTATATTCATTAATATTTTCAGATGCGCGTCTTTTATGACAGCATTATAAATATAACAAGCTATCCCACACACGTTTTCTCACTCAGTAGAATTGAAATACTTTTATCTATTAATCAAATGTAATTTTGTAATAACATTAATGTTTCAATCCTAAATAATACTTGTAAACTAAATCGGTTAAATGCTATATTTTGTTCCTTCTGGGGGTGGATTGGTACCTCAAGAATACATTTCATAATAGTGCTAAATCAATTGTCCATTATTATATTTATTTATTATTGGCATATGAGCTGCAATCAAAGTAATCAATCAAATCTGTCATTCTCTAAGTTATAAATAAAATGTCATATGATTTACCTGTTACCATCTAAATGTAATTCAAAATATATTTACGTTAAGAGGCCAATGATTAATAAAATAATGAAACGAGTATTCATTCTTATTTCTTTAAAGTAATAAATCCTTATATATATTATAAACTTGCAGAATCATTGTTTTCTTTTATTTAAGTATTAATATCTTAGTTATTAAATTATGCTCGCTTTGACTAGATGATCTCCCGCTAATCTTAGAGATATAATTAATATGAAAGGTCATGACCTTTAAATGAGTCTAACTTATATTTCATGCTAAAATATTCAATCATATAAATTTAAATTAGAGACTTTTTGTGTCTCCGCTTTGCGATGCTGGCGGAGAGAGATAAAATTAGATCGGTATCATCGGAATTGTTGCTCATAAGTTGATAGATCTGGAAAATAGGCAAAAAATTTCAGACATATTTCATATGGAGCAAAAGGCATTAGAAAATAAAATTATAATTTTACAAATGGATTTAATCTTACAAGCTAGAAAATTTGAAGAAGATTTTTGGACATACGTCAACCGAGAAAAATATCCCAATATCATCAAATGTAGCGAATATATTTATTCTTGTTTCTGATCTACATATCTGTGTGAATCAGCATTTTCATACTTAAAATTAATGAAGACTAAACAACGTTCTGTCCTAATTGATTCCCATACTGAGGATTCTTTATTAATATCTTTGTCAGGATATACACCTAATTATGATTCCATGGTTAGAGACAATACAAACACAGTCTTTCCATTAATGTTAAGATAATAAAATAAATTCTAAATCTGTCTTTATCAGTAGCTAATTTGAATTAATAAATATTGTTAATAATTACTCATGTTGCTTTAATTCCCACGGATATGAGTTTTTTAGCCTGTTAAATAATTGTTATTTTTTTATGTACGTAGATATATAAAAATAGTATGTATATCACATCTCTCTCCACTTAGACTACGCCTATGACAAGTCGATCGCAATATATTTTCAAAATAAAAAGTCGATCTTATGAACACAAAAGTTGCCCCCCCTGCTATATATTATATTCACTGACGTATGTATACCTATCTAGATACAGATATTTCATTATCAAATACCTTGATATTTCCAACAAAATATTTAACTTTTCAATGTGCTACTCAGCTCAAATGTTTAATTATTTCAAAAATTTACTTCAGTTCAGTTTTACACAACTGTTTAATTACCTCTGATGAATAACATCCATTAAAAGAAATACACCCGGGTCTCATCTTATGCGGACTTATTTAATGCAATTTTGAAGTTATGCGATTCATGATTCTTCTTAATATTTTTGTATGCGGTTTTCTTTTATGCGATAAAAATTATTAGATCAGAAGTCAAGCTCCAATAATGCGCTATTACTTTAAATATTATAAATTTCGTGCACTCACGTCATATTTAAAGCAATAGCGCATTATCGGAGTTCGAGTTCTGTCTAATAATTTCAATATTTTCAGCACTTCTATAATAGTACTGTAATAGATTTTATGTAATAAAGAAGTTCATAATTCACTTAAAATCAGAATTTCCCCATTTTATATACACACATTAAATTTTACAAGACTATAATGTAAATCTGTTCAAACGTTATAGATGAAAAATACTATGTTTGTTGTTGTTTTTGCATTTTAAATCTCGTTCTATTTTTGCTTTTTATAAAGATTACATAATTAATTAATCATTTAGTGTCTGCAAGTAATAATTTTTACAAGATTATAATGTAAATCTGTTCAAACGTTATAGATGCCTATACGATGTCTGTTGTTGTTTTTGCATTTTAAATCGCGTTCAATTTTTGCTTTTTATAAAACGAGTACGTAATCAGTTAATCATTTAGTGTCCGCAAATTTTATTTTTAAAAGGTGAGTAACAGAGGTGGGCGTAATTAAATTTGACAATTAAAATCTGATTTTTAATTGTAATTAACAATTTAAAAATTACATAACGAGGTAATGTGAAACGATGACATTTGATTTTTAAACGGAATTGAAAATTAAAAAATTAAAGACAAAAATAAGAATTTAATTTTTAATTGTTAGTTTTAATTAAATTTTGCCCAACAGTGGTGAGTCGGTGTCTTTTCATTATCGTAAGTCTAAGAACTTATTTTTATTTTAAACATTTAGTTTACTCTAACGGAGAGAAAAAAAAACACTCAAGAAAATGAATTTCTTTGGAAACAAAAATTTCAATTTTAGATCGCTTAGCAAAATGGGAAGGATCAATAGCGATTGGAAAACGATATAGTTGTATTTCCTCTTGACTTCATTTAAGGAGAAGCTATAGTATCTCACATCACATCACATCATGAGGAATCTGATGTCTCAAATAGCGATAATAATTAAAATACCGTACATGTATGAAAAAAATGTAAATTACGCATAAAAATATATTGTTTTGAATAAAATTAAATACTGTAGTTAATAAAAAAAAGTTTGTCTTGTATCAATTTTTTTCAAATTTGAAATTTTTTATTAGTCATTTTATTTTCGTATTTTTTTTTATGTGAATTTTAAAGTAATTTTACATTGTTGCTTTGCTTTTATGCTATTTTTGGAAAATTACGGTACGTATCCCCCATTTTTCAAGGTAAGTTAAGTCTATTTTTGTGCACGTTTTCTGAGGAACCTATCTACCGCATAAAACGACCCAGGTGTATTCCTAAGAATAGTTTTCTTACCAAATTCATGTTTTAAACAATCATGGTTTTAATAAACAATTTAATAATAAAAAATTTCTTATGATGCCATCACAAAATAATAATAAAAAAATGATTGGTAACTTTTTCAATAGATTCACAAAGTTAAATTATCAAATTTAAAACATTATATCTTTTAGATATCATCAATAATTTTCATGACAAGAAAATAAAAAAATACACAAGTACTAAATTATATATATTGTAACAGGATGGAGAATTTGGGGTGATGGCAAATTATCATCACTCCCAGTCAGTTTAAAATGAAATATCAAATTAATTATTAAAGTAATGTTTAATAAACATAATATATAAGTAATATAAGATGTAAGTAATTAAGTAAGAGATATATTTAAGTAAGAGAGATAAAGTAATGTTTAATATCAAAAATATAAATATATAAGCCTATAGTGAGACCAGTTTATAAATCTGGCACTAATATATTGTAACATTCCGAAAAAGTAAGGGTTAATAAAGGAGAATCTGAGATTACAATGTCCCACAATTGGATAGCCTGTGAGAAATCAGCCAGTTAACTCCTTAGAGCAACTATAGGTATAATTAACCAAATTCTCTAGCATAATCAATAAGTAAAAGTAAGTATAATTAATAATATTCATCAACATAAATGATCAACAATCAAAATACATCAACAGTCATACTTGTGATTGGATTTGAACAATAAAAAATATAAATCAACAGTCAATTTGAAGACTGGATTGAAAATAGGTCTTCTGTAGACCAGGCTGACTATTGAGCCTTTATCAGTTGGTGGCAATTATTTACACATTAATTTGGAGGTATCAACTAAGTGCTTATCCATTAGAATACATAATCATCAAAAAATAATAATGCTGTAATATTAAAACATGCTGATCATTAATGCTCTGACCACTTAATACCATTAGTGTACTAGCCATTATAAACTTAACTTCTAATAAGATTAAGTTAAAATAAAATGTAGTGCATAAACTTTAAGAATATACTCTTAGCACCAACCAGGATATATCAATCATCATAATCATCATCTAGATACCCATAAGCACTAATATAATCCCCATTTATATATCAGATCATTATGCTCAAATCTAGCTCAGAACACAAACTCAAGTACTGTTATGGTAACCAAGAGATGATGCAATACAATTTTTAACAACTAAATTTAAATTTATCAACAACAATAAAAAAAATTAATGAAATTAAGGTCTCTAGAATATGGCTATACACATATGCCTTCTGATTTTGATTAACATACTACAAAAAATTATTACATTGGGGTTTAAACAATTAATATACAAAATTCAAGTTACTATATGGTGGTTTACATATAACACATATATATGAGCAGAACAGCACATTTTACTATTACATGAATATATTTTAATTGACATTCAATAATGACAAAAAAAAATGATTAAATTTTACGTGTCTATTTGACACTCATTGATATATACACAGACATGTACAATATAATTCCTAGACATACTTGAATCATTATATAAAATACAATAAATGATTAAAGTTTTACATATATGTGTGTGCATTTATTACACACACTGATGTTTACCTATTTTAATTTATTACAATAATACTATTATATTTTTCATAGTTAATTCCTTGGTTAAAATACATCAAATTCACATATACATGTGTGTATCAATAAACTATAGATATAATTTAAAATTAGTTATCAAATTCTATCTTTAATGATTACAGTTTCTTTTCTTCCTTTTTTAAAAAAAAAAAATATCAGTTTATAAGTTCTTTTTCTTTTCTTTTAAAAATGTAAAGTCAATGAATTAAATCTTTACTCCTAGGTTTTTAATCCAAGCAAAATTGTATTTTTTACACTTTTAAAATGTCTCTCTTTTTTAAATAAATCAAAAATAAAATCGTTTTATATATCGCTAACTGTTAAAATGTCATTTCAAACATTAATTATTTAAAACAACTCGCATTATATATATGTAATGTGAGGCATTTCTCTGTGATTCCTGGCATGTATACACAGCAGCATACATCTACCAACTCTTTAGCAAACTGATAGATAAGTATCATTATCAGGACAGGCATAGTCCATGCAATTATCAGCATTGGGAAAGGCAGAATCAGGTATGCTGGCATTCAATTAGTTCCCTACTGTCTAGGATTTGATGAGCTTCAGGTCAACAAACTGTTTGTCCACATATAAGACTAGACAGAGAATTGGGTCTTCCTTTTAAGTTCCAAACTCCAGTATAGGGAATCAGCTGCAACTGCCTCCTTTTATCTTGACTTCAGGGCCATCTTCATGGGAAGTATCTGTATAGGTCTGGAAACCATCTCTGCTAACTCTTTCTGGCCAGCAATTTACTGCCAACTACAGCAAACTATTAAAACAAGACTTTGTGGCTGGCCAATTTAGCTTACTGCTTCTCAAAAAATATTAAAGCCACTACAATAACCTTTTTATGAGCCCTTTTAGAGCTAGATTGCTGAGGTGATCAAAAACACATTAGACTGTTTTCAATCTGTCTAAACTTTTTAAAAGCAAGTATAATGTACAAATATTTCTACATAAATAGAAATTTGTCAATTAATTAAAAACTTTTTTATCTCTCCATTCCTTTTGAAAGCAAGTTTGACCGTTTTATCAAAGTGAATTTACAAAGATTTCTACATAAATAGAAATTTACCAATTAATTAAAAGATTTCAAAAATACCATACTTGTTTTTTTAATTTCATAATCAGAATACAATATTAATTTATTTAGACCTTTTTAAATATTTTAATTTATAATACAATTCTGTTTTAAATCCAGAGTTATTTAATTCTTTATTTATTACTTTTATTCCAGGAAATGTAAAAAATATCTACAAATTTTTTTGCGTTTATTTCTATTTTTTCTTTACTTTATATATATATATGTGCACACCCACAACTATGTTGCTGCGTGCCATGTAATCCAAGCGGTTACAATATTAAATTGTTTTTTTTGTTAATTAATTTTATTTATGTCTTAAACTGTACAGAGATATATTAAAAACAATAGCATTATATATGAAGGTTGATGTTTAAAAACAAATTTTGCTATTACTTTCAAATTTTGATGTTCAAGTAAAAGATTGAAATAAATAACAATATAAATAATTGCTGTAGTTCAGTGCATCTCAATATTTTTTCAACACAACATATTTAGAAGAGAGTAGCTTTTATGTAGAACACCAAAGTAACATTAAAATTTGGTAGTTTTCTATTCTCTTGTGTCAGCCGTTTGATGATGTTGATGCTAATCAAAAACACATACATATTACGATTCCAGGCCGGGCCTGTGATTCTATCTATATAAATATCGGCTTTTTTAGTTTTGTAATAAAAAATTAGAGGAACTAATAGTAAATATTACTATTTATAAAAACAAAAATTTAGAAATTCACATTAAATTTTAAAATGATACCCAAATAATTGAGGTTTTTTGGACAGTAATTAATCACAAAATGGGTTGTTTTTGTTTGTGTGTATATCTATAAAAAGTTACGGCATTTTTTTAATAGAAAATAATACGCAATTATGCATTTTTCAATTTACACAAAATTTCTACATTCACGCTAAATTTAAATCAGAAACTGGGTTCTTTTTGTTAGTGTGTATATATAAAAAAAATAACCTTTAAATACTACATTTAAAAATGATCGACTATTTTGCTTTATTTTTTTGGACAGTAATGAATCAAAAAGTGGATTGTTTTTGTTAGTGTGTAGATATCAAAAGACTATTTAAATACTAAATTTAAAAATGATACCCGAATAACTTTTTTTTTGGTATTGACAGTAATTAATCAGAAAGTGGGTTTTATTTTCTTTGTGTGTATATATAAAAAAAGTTACGGTCTTTTTTGAATAGAAAATAATACACAATTCTACATTATTCAATTTACCCACAACATTTAAAAATTACCACTGAATTTTCAAATGATACCCAACTAATTTGCTTTTTTTTTTTTTGGACAGTAATTAATGAGAAAGTGGATTCTTTATGTTAGTGTGTGTATATAAAAAGGACCGTCATTGAAATACTCAATTAAAAAAATGATACCCGACTAATTTGCTTTTTTTTTTGACAGTAATAAATCAGAAAGTTGGTTCTTTTTGTTAGTGTGTATATATAAAAAATTACCGGTATTTAAATACTAAATTGAAAAATCAAACCAGACTAATTTGCTTTTCTTTTTGTGGACAGTGTACATATAAAAACTAATCTTATTTAAATAGTAAATGTAAAAATAATACCCGACAAATTTTCTTTTTTTTTTTTGGACAGTAATTAATAATCAGACACTGTGTTGTTTTTGTTTGTGCGTATATATCAAAAGTAACTTGTCATGGACAAATTCTCGCGAAAACATTACTTTTCGCGTGATCGTCAAAATACTGCTCTACCACACCCTTAAAAGCAATTTTTGAGAGTTACCCATTCATAATGGAATCTTCACGACATTGTTAATAAAGTTACAATGTAACAGTAGGTTAGAGCAGTTGAAAAAAAAAACCTTTGTAATAAAATTTTGAATAATTATGACAGGCTAAAATCCACACACTCTCACAAGAAAGTATAGAGAAATTCTAGCATTACAGTAAAGTTAATAACACAACCAACTACAGCAGCCAATAAGGCATTTGTTTGTGCTTTTACCATAGAAAAAAGCCAGACCAGTTCAGCTGGCGGGGACTCATTGTGTTTTATCGTAGAAAGAAGCCTCTTAGGTTGAGTGTAGGTCACTGAAACGGTATATTTCTTGAAATTGACAAGGAAATAGCGCCATCATGCGACTGATACGAGAGAAAGAAAACAACCTAAAATTTTTAGAGTAGTTTGTAGTATATTAAAATTATAAATGAACAATTATAATATCAAAATAAACTATTTATTTTCTACAAGATTTACATTTGTATAAAAAAATATTTTTAAAAATGAATAAGACATAACTTGTAATGAGATGATTGTGATTAGTTTAAATATTTGGTAGTTGTTGTTTTTATGACATCCACGCAGCGGGATGGCGTTGTTTTTTTTTTTAATAAATATAGATTATTAACATTCCCAGACCTTTTTTTTTTTCAATTTGAATTGCTGGTTTTTGACTTTTAAATTACTTGTTTTTGACTTTTTTTTTTTATTTAAAAATAAATTAAACAAAGTTTATTTCATTTTTTGTAAACATTTATTTTTATTAACATCAACAAATAATAAATAAATATAAAATAAAATCAACATATTGTAAAAATTATACGGTATATTGTTACATTTGTGCTTTGGCTTGCAGCTTTTTTAAAAAACTAACTTCAACAAAATAATGAAGTTACAGGGTTTTATACACAATTAAAGAACATAAAGAAACTCGAAAGTTAGTAGGCATTTTTTTGTATTACCGCTTTTTTTAAAAAATAACATCAATAAAATTATGAAGTAACACTATTTTAAAGACAAATAAATCAAACAAACAAGCTTGAAACTTCGTACTCTTTTTTTTTTTAAAAAAAAAAAGTTAAACTTAGTAGACTTTTTTAAAAAAATTATGATGATTTTTTATTTGTAACCATTTTAAAACAAACTTCTAAGTTATTAAGTTTTTTTTTTTTTTTGGTTACACAAATAAATCAAAAAGTATAGGGAAGTATGGAGGTGTTTATTATAACTATAAAGATATTACATACGGGATAGAGAAAGGTGAATAATTCCGTGTGTGGTAAATTCAAAAAATCAGATATATTAATCTTTGAGGTTTAAAGTGTATATCTGTGCTAGAGCTAATCTCTAGTTTTGAGGATGTTTAGTAATAATCATTAGTGTATTTAGCAGAAATGGATGGCATCGGGGTTGGGAGTGGAGGGAATTTGACAATGGTAAATGAAAATGGAACAAATAAATCACACAAACAAACTTTAAACTTAGTAGGCTTTTTTTTTTTTTGGAATGCCGCTTTTTTTTTTGGGATACACAAATAAATAATACAAAGAAAGTTTTATTGGTTGGCCGCTTTTTTTAAAAACAATTATCAACAAGTTCAAAGTTATTAAGCTTTTTTTTTTTGTTACATCAATAAATAACACAAACAAACTTTTTTTGGATTACCGCTTTTTTTTTTTTAGTTATACAAATAATTAACACAAACAAACTTTAAACTTAATGGACTTTTTTTTTTTTTGGATTACTGTTTTTATTTACAAACTAACATTAACAAAATAAAACTTATTACCCCCCCCCCATTACACGATAGTATCTCTAATAGAATGTATTAAAACAAAAACAATTTCCTATAAGAAGACTCAATTTTTATCACTTATTCAATCTGATACGTGAGTTGTTAGTTAATGCATACCCAGTTTCAACCAGATCAAAACTGATGCTTCTTGCAATCAATGCAAAAGATAAAATCAAGCGATCAATTACTATCTTCAAAATTCATTACTGAGGAGACTTGGAAATTATTCGTTTCCTAAAAACTTAAACATAAAAACTATCACAACAATAATCTCTATTGAACAGTATGGACTAATACCAATCTCTTTTAACAACCAATTGTATAACCTTTTTTTTTCATTAATATTGTCCTTTTATAAAATATAACTTTTGTTTAGCGTAAAACAAATTTGTTTAAAGTAAGATAAACAAATTGATAAAGGATTAAAAATAACATTGACTAAGTTTAATAACATTTTTTTTTTTTTTATTAAAAAAAAAAAAGTTAAAACTTGGAAGGCTTTTTTTTTTTAACTTGCCGATTTCTTTAAAAACTAACATCGACAAAAATAAAAGTTTTTACAAATTTTTTTTTTTTTTTTTGCTATAAAGATAAACAACTTTATAAAGGTTTAAAAATAACACTAACTAACTTTAAAACTCATTTTTAATAAAATATCAAATATTAAAATTATGATATATAAATTTTCAAATTTTTAGTTTCAGTCAAAGCTTAAAATAATTGTAAAAATAACTTTCTTCTATTTACAAAAACAACGTAAAATATTTTTAGATAAACTTTTTTTTAAATAATAGGAACAAATTAAATAATTCAAGATGCCTACTGTATGTTGACGTGCTGTGATAAAGATATCTCTGCAAGTACGGCCAGAAAAACATCATCTTTGTGGAGACGATGCCAAATAAATTTGGCCATGTAGTTGGACAGATTTTGGATGTGAGTTCCCGTGGAAGGGTCCATAAAGTTGTAAGTGTGGTTGACTGTCAGATGGTGGAACCCAGCTGCCTCAAGATCAACAGTCTTGTAACTCTTCCAACAGTCCGAGAAGATAGTCGATCCGGATTTGATGTTATCTTTCACAGCCTGCAAAAGAGTGGATGCAGATCTGCAAGAAATACATGACAGGAAACATTCGTGTGTCACTCGGCACACACTCCCAAAAATCCATTGTGGAGGTAGTACTCTTCCCTGGTGGCTCTTTCTCTGGCTAAAGAGAGTTTCATCAACTTCAACTATCAATTCGGGGCTGCCAATTTGACAGCACGGTCGAGATGACAAACTCTCAGAGCACAGCTCGCGCAGACCGTTGGTCCAATGCAAAACGGCATTTTTGCCTAGGCCCAATTCTTTTTAGACAGCTTCAACAGTTAGGTGTTCACGGCTCCAGAAATATATTAGACATACAGCTTTAACCAACGATATTCTGGAGACGTCAAACCAAGTGAGATTTCTAATGGAAACCGTTTTACTGCATGAACGAAACGAACATCTAAACTGACAAGTATTTTTTTCAATCCTAAATTTCATTGAGGCTCCACATTCACATTTTTTTGAATTTGGAAGTACATTTTTGCTTTGCAAAAAGGCCACTGCATCACATTCTGTTGTCGGCAAATCACACAATCGAACGACGTCTGCATTTTCTTGCGCCATTATTATTTTCTCATGGGGGTTCTCGAGTAAACGCTACTTGACACGTTACCTATTTACGAGTACGTTCAAACATACCCTCGGGCAATATTTTGCACCTTAAAATTTCAATACACAAGTGTGTAAACAGTCCGTTAATTATGACATACTTAAATCGCGTGATGTCAATAAATATATAAAAAAAATTTAACTAAAAATAAGAACACTTGATTACATGAATTAAACACACCCTCACACTACACCATAAAAAAGGGTGAAGTATGCACATTTGGCATAAATAATTTACTGCGATGCGACAAAGCGGTCTGTAATGTATATTACAGCAGAATTGTTGAATTACATGTAAACACGGCTATGAAATGCCGGACGCGTAAACGGCATTTTTATGTGTTTTAGCACATAAAAAGCACCATCCAGCAGCATGGATGTCAATAAAACAACTATCAAATATTTTATATTAAAAACAAGTTTGATCTAATGGATATTTTTTTTAAATACTAATAAATTAAATGAATGATTAATATTACAATCTTGTACATAGCATACCATTGGGAAATAATATAATTCATTATTTGTTTTCTGGACTTCAGTAAAATGATATTAAAGATATCTTGAAGCTGACAAATATCAGCCATTGACTACTTCAATCCAGTTAAAGTTGTCCTTGAAACACCACACCAATAACTAGACTATTTGTGATTATTTCTCATGATTATTGAACTGTTCAATAACATTTTTGCTTTAAAAAAAGCATATGCACACAAAAAACAATCAGTTCTCACTAATAAAACATTCCAAACAAATTTGTAAACAATAGTTTAAGATTTATGAATGTAAGCTATTGTATTCTATCAAATCACAAATACAATTTCATTAAATATTGAATATATATTGAAACAGATACACTGTTTCACGTATACATTTAAACGATCCCCCCCTCCCAAATTAAAATGACATAGGTTAAATTTAAATCAGACTAGCAATATGTCAAAAATAAAAAAAAAAGACTAATTATACTAAATATTATAAAGAAAATCAAATTTTTTAAAATAAAAAAAAAAAAAAAGCAAATACATTTATATTTGCAATTAAAGAAAGTATAAATCTTTTTTATTAAAATTAATAAATTCAAAGTTAAAAATCATTTAAATAAAAATCTACTGTTTTCAGCTCATTCTATATTTCAGAAGAATAATTTGTAAGGCAGAATGGCAGTAATTTGACAATAATTAAAAGCGTTTCTTCACCATGAGAAAATTAATTAAAAATTTGAAAACACCTAGTCAGATAAGTAAAAACAGTCTGATCCTGACAAAATAGAATAGTCAATAAACTGGGATTAATGGCACGAACATGGATGAAAACACACCAAAACCCAATTGGATTCAGCAAGCAAATCAGGTGAATCCATTCTGATAGAGAAAAAAGTATAAAAAGGTTGGAGAATTCAGATTAAAAAAAAGACAATTTTATTTTTGAGAGATGATTGTTAGATCATTATTCTATACTTGAAAATCATGAGACAACAATTTTTTATTAAGATTTATAGATTACTAGAAAAGTGAATTGAACCATCAAGCAGCTCCATAAAGAAACAGTGTAATATGGGCGGTTAGCCCGTTTTTCTCTCTACTCACTACTATGAAGTAAGCCTCCAGTGACTGTCCAAGCCTTTAGTGCCGTTCAAATTCAATACCCCCCTTCATTATTTAAAAACAGCAATAAATGAAGACCTTGGTTAAAAGATAAGCATTAGAAAATAATTCAATTATTAATTCTATAATAATAATAATGTTTCACCTAACAATTATTAATTCTATAATAAGTTAACAATAGAAAATTAATGAAATAATATGAAAACATTAATTGCGTTATATGTTAAAAATTATAAATGTTCCACAAATATGGAATGGCTGATAACAAAATTATGCGTAAAAATATACATCCGTGTTTGAGTGAATAATAATTATCTACAAACATGAAATTGTTATATATTAGAATAATTAAATGATGATGACTTATAAATGTTAAATGCTTACCTGAATAGTCACATCTGGATAAAATGATAAAATTGATGTAAAAATATACATCTATATTTGACTGAATAATAAATATCTATAAACCTGGAAGTGCTATATATCAGAATAATTAAACAATAATGATTTATAAATGTTTAAATGCTTACCTGAATAGTCCACATCTGGATAAAATGATAAAATCGATCTAAAAATATGTCTATGTTTGACTGAATAATAATTATCTACAAACCTGAAATTGTTATATATTAGAAAATTAAATGATAATGAATTATAAAGGCCTATATGCATATCTGAATAAACCATATCTGAATAAAATGATAAAACCTATGTATATTATATACTTGATAAAAAAGCTTTTTGACTTCTTCACACAAGATGAACTGAAATTAGTTATTATTTAATACAAATGATGAACTCTACTGAAAGGACTTATCAATAATTATTGTTAATAAAATTGTTGTTTCATTGCATCCTGCTTACAAGAATCTCATGCCTCCTGAGCTATGTCCAGCATAACCAGACGATGAGATGGAACTCTAGTGGCGCCATTTGGGAAATCAAATACATAAATTTCTAGATGTTTCCAGTCTCTATGGTATTACATCTCTGATAAGCAGGAAATATTGTTATAGGTGGGGTGATGTCTGCATTGGGGAATGCCAATTGATAGTTCCTTTCTGCAATATGCTAATCAGGAAATAAAATCAACCAAGAGTAGGGTTGGTTCTTGTTTGTTACAATATATATATATATGAGAAAAAGGTGTGGAAACTACTTGAATCTTCATTCAATATATCAAGTTCTCAAATATAAAAAAAATTATATAAATTTTTAATATTATTATGTTTTCATCAAATAATAAAAAAATATATAATAATACTTTCAAAATTAATACAGTAATTTTTCCATAACTCACCTCGTGATTCAGATTCCATGTAGGACTCTCGGCAGCCAAGGCAAAGGCTGCCGCCTCAGCTGAAATGGAAGGATCTCTGCGTCGACTAACTATATTTTGTAAATCATCTAATTCCAGATCCTGACCCACAGACATCCTATATAAAGTTGAAGGTTCATCTAAAGTTTAACAAAAAAAAATACATATTAATAAAGATTCAAAATATTAATGAATTTTAAAATAAGATATAAAAATACTTTGCATGAAAAAGATACAAAATAATTGTTTCTTCAACCACAATTGACTTTTTTATATTTAACTTGAAATAAAAGGGGAAGGGGAGGGGGCAGTCCAAAATATTAAAACCTTTAAAAATAGGTTTGAAGTAACGATTTTTTATTTTATAATTTATGATTAATAAAATTACAAATATATTTACTTTTAATAATTATGTTTCTCTTTGTTCAATAAAATGTGAATATTTTAGAACAATTAATTTAATTTTGTACTCTGCTAAAGGTAGAACTAAATCAATTCCCATTTTTTATAACAAAGGATTGACTTAATTAATTTTTGGATTCCTCCATGCTTTTTTTTAAAGTTAAATACAAAAACCCCAATTATGATGTTTATAGAATAAAATAAATAGTGTCTATTATAAAATATTTTTTTACATCTATTATTATTTATTTTTTTAGCATTAAGATTGCAATAAAAGATGTTTTTATTTCAATTTTAAATGATCACTAAAATACTTTTAAGCTAGAAAATAAAATCATAAATATTAAACTAACCAAGTTCATTTACAATATAAATTTGTTAAGACTTTTTAAAAAATCAATTTTTATAGTCAAAATAAAAAATTTCGTATACTTTTAAAAAAAAAATTTTTTTTATAATCAAGATTTAAATCCTTATTTCATTTTTAAAATGTCATTTAAAATTATAGTTTTTTTTTTTAAATAAAAACATTTTACCATCCTCTCGAGCACATTACTGAAAACTTATTGAAGTGTTATCAACATCTTTGAAATTTAATATATAAACATTTGAAATTTTATCTGCCCACTGCTCAATATTTAAAGAACTAAGTATCCTACCTAAAATATTTTAGTGTCATATTGAATTACCAGTGATTTGCATCAAATGTATCAAATTTGAACAAATTCTATTGTAAAAAAAAAATTAAACCTTGATTAATTTTGTATTCTAATTTAAAGCATTTAATTGGAAAAAAAAAAAAACTATCAAGCAAGCAATATATATATATATCGCTCTCACGCACATTTCTTAAAAATTGAAGTGATTATCAACTTACTTTAAATTTGGTATCAAAATATTTAAAATTTCATCTGTGCACTGCTCTGGATTTAAGAAACTATGTAACCTATCTAAAAATATTTTAATGTTATATTGTCTTGCAAGTGGTTTATATCAAATATACCAAATTTTATTGTATATAAATATATTAAATCTTGATTTCAAAATTTTATTCTAACTCAAATAAGTCTTTAATTATAACAAACAAATCGATTTCAATTTAAATGGGTGTTTAAAAATTAATATTATAAACAATAAACAGTAAAATTGATTAAATCAGAAAATTGTGATTCATGACTACAAAATGACATAATTTATAACAATAATTTTTCTATCTACTATCATTACTGTATTCTAAAATATGCATGTATAAATATATAAAGTTTATCAATTATGCATTTATCTTCTTTTAATTATGTTTGTTGATGATTAATTGCACTGTGAGGTTTGGTGCAGTGGTAGAATGGCATACTGGATTCACGATTTATGGATTGTGGTCTTGCTGTCACTTTCAATAAAATATTCAATTATTTTCTAATGACATTATCATGGTCTGTGTTGAGTGAAAATGATATAGAATAATTTTAGCAGCAGTAAATCACAATATCAATAGTAAAACATTTCAAACAGTGAAATCAACCCCAAATTGTTCTCATACAGGTAAAAAGTGTTTAAATAGATCACTACAAAGCAATGATCTCTTCAGCATCTGTATGTAGACAAACATTCAAGAAAGCAATAAAAATAAGACAAGTAATCCTACAAGTGATGATGGCTAGATATCCATAATCAACAATAGGACGGTTACTTAGTATGACATAGAAAGGGCATCTGGAAAAAAATTTGTTTCACCTTAATTTCAAGCTACACTTCCTTATACTACATTAAAAAAAAATTGAAAATGCAGGAAAAAAACATTTACATGATCACACATAAATTTTTGAAATCTATCAGAAGAAATGAATGCATATATATTCTCGAATATAGTATTCATCTTATTTTTTGATCAGTTAAAAATTACCTGACTAGATTTATATTGTAATTTTTTATATTTTTTATCTTTCCTTCTCCCACCTTAATTTCAATTTAACCCCCCCCCCCCTCACATATATTAATTTTTGTTTTTTGGTTTATTAATACCAATATACAGAAATGTCATTATTTTGTTAAATACAGAACAATGAAACTGTAAGTGATAAGCAGATATTAAAAACCAAAATATTGGATTTTTGATTAAGTGAATATAAAAGGAGAGTTAAGATAATTTTAAAAAGGGGAAAATTATTTCAAAAATGATAAAGATTTCTAAGAGCAATTACTTTAGGTACATATTATTTGAAAATTTTGAAAATCAAGTATATCTTATGATGCAAATATTATTTTCAGGCAAAGTGAAACTTTGCAAATAATCACAATTCAAATCAGATTCAAATATTTCTTATGATGCAACTATTATTTCCAGACAAAGTGAAACTTAGAAGATAATCACAATTCAAATCAGATTATTTAACCACTTTAAAAATTAAATATATCTTATGATGCAAATATTGTTCCCAGATAAAATGAAATTTTGAAGATAATCATAATTCATAAATGCCATGTAGCATTATACTGGTTTGATGCATAATTATCCTGGCCTCCAGAGTTAAATATTGAATTTCTCCAGATTATTCTTGAACAATTTCAGAATAGTTCTCCACTGACATCTTTCAATTAACTTGAGATTTATCTACAAAAAAAAAGGGCTTACAATTGCTCAATTACTATATTTTGTCATTAAATTATTAAATAATTGTGGTGTCTTTATTATTCTAGAAATCAATATAAATTTTAATGACATTTTTTCGCACTATATTCTTTTCCAGTTTTCTATAAAGTGTCCTCTGTTTTACTATTCATCTAGCACATATAACATTAAACACTTTATTTTCGCTTAAATCTTTTTTAATTTTACTTATATTTAAGTATCATTTTTAATATATATTTTATCATTTTTGAAATATTTTATCTTCTTCATATAAGCACTGCCATATTATCAGCAGCATTCTTCTTTCTAATATTAATTCTAACCTTAGTAAAACACTCATTTAACAACTCAATAAATATTAAACAATAGATGGATGGAAAAAAGCCTTCTTGAGAATCACCCTGCAAGTAGCATTCATTAACATGGAAATCAGATTACATCTTGATGAATTCCTGATTAAGATAACACATTCTGAACATACACAACAAAATTTTTAATGTGAATTCCAATGGGATTGTAGAGGATAACTGTGTCAAAATTAGAGGTAAGGGTCCTAGGATATCGAAATGAAAAATAATTATATGCTGTTGGCAATAAATATCAGATATACCTCAGTAACCTCTTCAACTAGGAAACAATAAAATTTCTTCAATTTAATACTAAAGGCATATCAAAATTAGAAACTATAAATTAATTGTTCAGCACAATGTTGATATAATAATACTCCAAGATAATTCTTCATTCTTCTAATAAAGTATATCTTTTAAAAATTCCTGCATTTACATTGATTAATGATAGAATGCATTTTAAACATAATATGATTCATTTTATTTGGGAAATTATCTCATGAAGCAAAAACATCTATTGAAGATGATTCAATTGATATTGTAATCACCATTTGGATAATTTTTATATATGCAATGTTTACAAACTCCCAATACAAATTGTCCCTATCCTCTTGCTTCCAGATCTTCTTTTACTTAATGTATTTATAGCTGATTTCAATTACTAGAGTATTTGGGAATATGTAAATGAGGATCTTGCAAACTGGCAACTTTTAAAATGAATAGATATAAATAATTTGTATTTACTTTATAATGCCAAGCAAGGAAGAAAACACCATTCTTGCAGGTGGAAAACCAAAACAACTGGTTTTTGTTTTGACAAAAAAGAATTGACTATTACCTGCTGAATTACTGATATTAAATCATTTTCAAATAGCCAACACAAATTAAGATTAATCACTCTTGGAATCAGCATTACTAGAGATGAATGCTATCTTATTCCAAGATGACATTTAATAAAAGTTAACTGGTGTTGATATATTGATTATTTTGAATAAAATATTAACAGAAACTCTCCAATTCCCTCTTTCTATGACAAGTTTAACAAAGAGTCAATACCTTATGGGAACCATATGCAAATCATTCCAGATTGAAATAAAATTAGTGGTGCTCTTTGCAGCTAATTTTTGTCTATCATAAATCCAAAAATTGATGACAAACTTATAACATCATTGGGTGATACCAGAAAAAAAAAAGTAGTGTGACCTGGATAATCAAAACTTTACAAGAACTAACTATAAGGCCTGGGCACTTTTATGAAAGCTTGATGGATGTAAAAATACTGCTAAAAGAATTTTACTGTTACCACTAATCAGACTGCCAATCTTATATTCAAGACCTCTAATCACAAGATTGATAAAATAAGGAAAACTGTTACAATATAATTGAAAGCATCTCTTTCACAATGTTTCTAAAATATTAATCTGATAAAATCTGTAGATTTTAATAAACTCAAACTTGTCATTGGGTTGGCAGAATTATTTAATAACACTATTGATATAGAAAGTATTCCAAGAATTTAGCATATAAGTAAAATTATAGCAGCCTTAAAATCAAACAAAAAACAGCAATCATCCAAAAAATTATCAATCAATATTATTATTATGTGTTCCTTGTAAGCTCTTTAAAAGAATCATATTAATAAGAGTTTTACTAATAGTTTGAGAATTAGTGTCCTATAATTATAGCAAACTGATTTTAGGCTTAGAAAAAGCTGCTGTAAACAAGTTCTATTTTTAACAACTCTCATTAAAAAGGGCTTTCAAAATAAATTAAAAACTGGTACTGCTAACCTTTGGAAAAATGATCTTTTAAAAGTTTCTAAAACTATTAAAAGAAAAACCATTATGCTGTCAACAGAAAAATTCAAGTGATACTAAATTATAATTGAAAAGATTTTACATAATAAAATTCATCAAACTTCTGTTCTTTCATCTACTTTATATACTATATTCATTAAAATTCATCTATGCTGATGATATTGCTTTGACTTATCAAACAAGATTTTTTTTTTCCTGGAATAGAAAAGTATTGTAATAAGGATATGAAAAAATTGAAAACATTTTTCAAAGATTGGGGTCTTATTTTTAATCCAATGAAGACAATATACACCCGGATCTTTTTTATGCTGATTTTTTAAATGTGATTCATGTTTCTTAATATCTTTGTATGCAGTTTTCTTTTATGCGATAAAAATTATTAAATCAGAAGTCGAGCTCCGATAATGCGTTATTACTTTAAATATTATAAATTTCACACGCTCACACGTCATATTTAAAGTAATAGCGCATTATCGGAGTTCGACTTCCATCTAATAATTTCAATATTTTCAACGCTTTATAATAGTACTGCAATAGATTTTATGCAATAAAAAAGTTCATAATTCACTTAAAATCAGGATTTCCCCATTTTATATACATACATTAAATTTTATAAGATTATAATGTAAATCTGTTCAAATGTTAGACTCCTATACTATGCATGTTGTTGTTTTTGCATTTTAAATCATATTCTATTTTTGCTTTTTAAAAAAAGAATACATAATCAATTAATCATTTAGTGTCCATAAGTTTATTTTTAAAAGGTAACAGCGGTGGGCACAATTAAATTTGACAATTAAAAATTAAAATCTGATTTTTTATTGTAATTAACAATTTAAAAATTACGTAATGTGATCTGAAATTAATGTGATGTGAAATGATGAAATTTGATTTTTAAACAGAATTGAAAATTAAAAAATTAAAGACAAAAATAAGAATTTAATTTTTAATTGTTAGTTTTAATACCCAACAGCGGTAAGTAGGTGTCTTTTTATTATCATAAGTCTAAGTTCTTATTTTTATTTGAAACTTTTAGTTTACCCTAATGGAGAGGGAAAAAACACTCAAGAAAATGAATTTCTTTGGAAACAAAAATTTCAATTTTAGATCACTGAGTGAAATGGGAAGGATCAACAGCGATTGGAAAACATTTTAGTTTGGGCGAATCCACTATAAGAGCAATTAAAAAAAATGAAGTTAGCGCTAGTTGTATCTCTTCTTGTGATGAATCTGATGTCTTACCATTTCACAAATGAATCTGCATATAGCGATAATGATTAAAATACTGTACATGTATGAAAAAATGTAAAACACTGTAAATTACACATAAAAATATATTATTTTGAATAAAATTAAATACTGCAGTTAATAAGAAAAAGTTTGTCTTGTATCAATTTTTTTCAAATATGAAATTTTTTATTAGTCATATTTTATTTCCTTATTTTTTTTATGCGAATTTTAAAGTAATTTTATGTTGTTGCTTTGCTTTATGTGATTTTTGAAAATTATAGTGTGTATCCCTCATTTTTCAAGGTAAGTTAAGTCTCTTTTTGTGCGATTTCTTTTGTGCACATTTTCTAAAGAACCTATCTACCGCATAAAACGAGACCCAGGTGTATTCAATTTTTTCATCTAAACAACAATGAATCATCTTGTAATCTCAAAACTTTTTGCAATATGAGTCTAAAATATGATCCTATCCCATGCTATTTAGGGTTAACCTCAATTCATAGCTAATTTATTTTCTCATTTATCTAAGATTAAATGAAATTTAATTTCTACAAATAAATTCTTTGGAAAGCTGGATGGCATGACTTATGATTCATTAGCATTCACATATTCTGCTATTGAACATTGTGCCCCTGTTTGGAGAAAAAGTTGTCCTAGGTATTCAATTAAATATTACCAGATAAATATTAATGGCACATTTAAATGTATTCCTTTGCAATGGCTTCCTGTTCTTTCATATATTCCTCCATCAGATATGAGAAAAAAAAATTGCCTCTTAGAAAAGATCTAAAAACTTTTAAGTAGATCAGACTTACCAATAATTTAAAATAGTTTCACTTCCTAAAAATGAACTCAAATCAAAATCCCATTTTTTAAATGTTCAACCAAGAATCTACAATCAAATGTTATTCTTATGAGATTCCAAATAATTTTTTTCTCCCAGATTCAATAATAAAATCAGTAGGATTTGATCGTTCTAGATGCAATTGGAATCTCATCAACAAATTCTGGACAACCCACAGTTGTGTTAATCTGCTTCATAAATGAAATTTATCAGCCAGTGAGCTACATAAATGTTGAGCAAATACAAACTATGAACTACAATAGTTAAGGACGGTCAAATTTCTGGCTCAAGTGGAAGAATTAAAGGACTTGATAATGTCACAAGCAAATCTATTTCCTGAATGGAATTATTTATAAATTCCTTTATGATATTTTAAATACAGTGTATTTTACATACCTGGAGTCTAGATGCAGTATAGGGGATTTGACCACAGATTTTCAAGCTGCCTAAAAAAATCCACATGCTAAATAAAATAATAAATATTAAATAATGCCCTAAGTATTTTAATCCAGTGATACTAATAAAGTTAACTCATACATTAAAAATTCCTAAAGCAATGTCTAGCAAAGAAAAGTTAAAAAAACAACAACTATTAAATCACTTGTATGACAATGTCATATGCAACCTGTAATTCTGTTTCTTGGTCATACAAAAATGAAAAATAAAAAAAAAAGGTATGCTGTCATAGACCTCTATTTTCTGTCTTCTCTTCAAGTTAATCAAATATTTTCTCTCATATAACATAATTGCTGATTTATTTATTTTTCTCTTTTCAAAATAACTCAGAATTCCTAAGTAATTTTTTTTTGTTCCTTTTTAAAATAACTTTTTTTTTTTTTATGATCAGGATAAAAAATACTAATTCTTCTTTTAAGCCCCTATTTATTGAAAAACTATTTTTTCAGAGAAACAAACTACATATATGTGAAATAATATCCCATTTCATTTCAGATACTTTTCTCTAATAAAATTATTAATTATTAATACAAAATCAACTATTCATAACAGAATCACAAATTGCCATACAAACACTAATAATTTATAGCAAACTTTTTGTTTGTTGTTTCCAATAAATCTATTCCTCCCATTCTATTTATAAAATTTTTAATAGCAGTTTTGGTTACATTTGCAACATTTTATTCATTCTATAATCTATATCATATTTTAATAAAATTTACATTATTTGTTACAAAAATAAGTTTACAACTGAAAAAATGATAAAAGATATGTAAACTTTGAAAAAAATATACTAAACTGAAATATATAATGAGAATAGCATTTTTTTAATTTGATGATCGCCTTTGCAGATTATAAAAAACCAATATTGAAAGAATTATTTATTTGAAATTAATTTTTAAAATAGAAATAAATTTTAGCTGATAAATCATAAAACAAACAAATTATGTTTTAAAACTGCTTATTATTATTATTAAAATTCATATATCTGCACTGGAGTTTATAAAAACACTTCAACAAATGAATCATAACTTCCGTTGTTTATCTTAATAACTGGTTCAACCCTCTCTTTTTTTTTTTTTTTCATCCTTATTACAAACTGCTTTATTATATTAAACAAATCTTTATTTCCTATTTAGTTTTTTTTTTTATATTCAATCAATTTTATTTTAACTTTGTATATATATTAATTCATCTTTAAGATTTCTACATGTACCTCTTTTACTTCTTATGTATTTACATTTTTTCTTTTTCATTTCATTTATTATTTATTATTAACTGAAAACTTATTTGTTTCTTTATTTTAGTGATAATTTCTATGTTGAACAACTGATATTCAAAAATTATTCATATCTCAAAAATAAATAGCTAGTTAATTTTAATCCTATCTCATTTTTTTTTTTTTTTTTAAAAAAAAAAACATTTTATAATTTACTTGTGATTAGAATTATCTAAACTCTAGATGAGTAATGCTATTCGGAAAATTTCTAAATCTATAAGAAGAAGAAATGTAGATTAATTAAGATGTGATCTTCAAATACTTATTTTGTATTTTTTAGCCACTAAACAAAATAAATAATTTATTAAAAATATTTCAATTATCAAGTTGATCCTTGAATTATTCCTCATTCAAATAAATAAACAAAATGCATTGCAAGCTTACTTATGCATCTTCTAATCTATTCTTATTACACAATGTCATAATTTTTGCTTAAGTATTTTGAAGAGATTACAATAAACATTGTTTTGCTTTTTTTTTTTGGGGGGGGGGGATCTTTGCTAAAAGATATGTAATATAATAATTATTAACAATCAATTCAACTCAATTGAACACAACTAAAATAAACAACTAATATTAAATAATTATTTTATTTTTAACCTGTTTTCATCCAATATTAGGATCTTTTTAAGACATAACTTTTTACATAATCTCATGATCATTATAATTACAATTAATGTAAATATGTGTACAACTAAAATATATTATCCACATAAATAAATATCTATACAATTTTTAATTATTTACAACATAAATATATTTTATATATACAAACCATAAAATAGAACAAAATAAAATAAACCAATAACTTCATTACATTAATTGTCCCTATTTTACAATTTTTTATATTATTATTAATAAAATTTACCTACAAAAATCAACACTCTTAACATTATAATCATTTAAAATTTTCCAACTATTCCCTAACATCCATTAACCACATAGTTCACTGGTCCTTTAACTAAATTAATACATTTATCTATATTCTCTTGAATATATATTGTTTCATAATATCTTCTATTATAATCATTAACATATTTGATAATTTTTATATCTTCAACACACTTCATTTTATGTCCAGTCTCTAAATAATGAACATATGTTCCTGAATTGATTATTAATAGAAATTACGGAGGCAACATTATGGACAAATTAGGTATTAAATCTATTATATTTATCCATTGTTAAAGATATAAATGATATAATACATTATACCAGGGGTCCCTAACCTTTTTGCACTTAAGAGCACATTCTATAATACTGGCCAGGTGGCGGGCACCATTTATTTTTTCAATATAAATTTGTAATTGGATATTGTTAATAATACACATAATGTACAAAAAAATGTTTATTTGATTACAATATAATACAATAATTTATAAAAAAATTTAAAAATTAAATTTGTATCAGATAAATATTTTTTATCATGTTCGGATAGCGGCGGGCACACATAAAATGGTCTGTGGGCACCATGATGCCCGCGGGCATAGGGTTGGGGACCCCTGCATTATACTATATGATTTTTCTTGAAAAGAATAGAAATGTAAAGAAAATGGTAATTTATCATAATAATTTTTGAAATGAAAATAAATGCAAAAAAAATAAGAATAAAAAATGAAATGGTAGGTGTAATTATGTTTATATATGAAGTTAGTGGAAGTGAAGAAGAAATAAAATGGTTAAACAAATTTTTGCCAAAAATAACAAATAACTGAGTCTTATTAAAAGTCTAACTAAAATTTTCATTAATAGCTAATCTTTCTTATTGCATTGCCAAATATATATAATACTAAATCATCTATGCACTTTATTACTGCCTCTTTGACAGTTTCGATTGCCCCAGAAATCTTCTTCAGAACTACAATATAATACAAATATATGAATATAAATACAAACATACATGAACATATCATTTACATTCTATATATACATCTTATATTACAAGTATAACTGTAAATTTTTAAAATTTGAATTTAGCAGTTGAGGTTTGGAGACATAAATGAAAGATGAGTAAAAATATGTTTAAAATAATATTATAGATTAAAGTAAATTATAAATTATTGAATGAATAAATTATAAAATTGATTGTTGATAAAATGAATAATAATAATGTAAAGTATAGAAGATATTAAGTTAAAGTTAAATATTTAAAGAGTAATATAAGTAAAATAAAAAATATATATGATTATGATTCATATAGAAGATAATCTATATTATATTTAAAAGGTAATAAATAAATGATGATTATAAAATGTATATATAGAATGTTAATTATATGTTCATATATATTTGTATTTATATTCATATATTTGTATTATGTTGTAGTTCTGAAGAAGAGAAACTGTCAGAGAATAGTAATTAAAGTATTGTAAAACAGTAAAGAAGTACATAGATGAATTAGTATTATATTATAAAATTTGCATTCTAATTTTTTTGGTACTGCTTCCATTATCAGCCAATCAATTTCTCAAATATTTTAAAGCACAAACTTGTTTTATAACTTCCTGCTCAATTATTATTCTTAAAACATTCCTTACAGTTATTTTCATTGTTTTAATTTTAATTTATTTTCATTTCAACTTTGCTATCTATCAATTAATAAATTATAACATTATTTAGTATAATATTAAGTTTGTTTTCATTAACATTAAATATCTTCAGTTTTGCTATGGTATATTTTGACAGCCAATTTGTTTCAGTGATATTGAAATATTAGGGAACACTACAGAAAAACACTAAATTTGCATCTGCTTAAAAAAAAAAATTTCATACAAGAATACCTTCAAGTAAACAAACTACACTGATATTAATATGCAAAATATATGTGCACATATGTTTCAAACATCAAACCAGTACTTTAATTAATAGCATGTTATTCTATTCATTGGCTTTCATACATTTTATCATACAAAAAATATCCAATACATTTTAATCCTCCTTGTGTTCATGCAAAAGAAAAATATGTATTAGGAAAAAATATGAAATAATAAAGCATTTTGAAAAATTATTTGATCTCATACAAACAACAAATATATATGAATCCTTATTGTGAACATTCAGAAAAAAATGCTAAAAAATAAAGAAAACATCTATTTCTGGAACACTATAAGAACTGTAAAGACAATCAAGTCAAAACCTGAAGACAAAAAAAAATTGTTGAGTATACAAATTTATTGACAATAAGAGGGGGGAAGGGAAAATTATCTTACAATAAAAAAAAAAGCACTGAACTATTAATAAGACTAAGTTAAAATTCTGAAGAATCCCTTTTAATGTTAATAGTAGTTGATTTGATAGTTTCAAAATACCAAATAATTTCCGAAAGTTTCAGATTTCAATGAAAGTTACTTACTAAATGGAAATGAAAAAAAAAAAAAAACACTGAAAATTTTCTGTCAGAAATACTAAAAATAATTGAAGAAAAATATTACACATGGATTAGTCTTTCAATTTTGATAAACACATTTGTATATTAGATATATGTCTCACAAAAAAGAATTTACATTTCTAGAGCAGAAAAAGATGCTCCACATTTTGAGACATCAAATGATCATTTGCTGTATTGCCTTATACAAATATGAGAAGCAGCCAGAACCTAATGATTTATCTTTCTGCCAACCTGCAAGCCAAAAAGAAAGATCTAAATTTAGCTTTAGAGTTTTAGTTTTTATAAGACAGGGTGGATAATTTCCTAAAATAAACAAAAAAAAAAAACAAACAGTTAATAAAATTTTTATAATTCTTGATATTGCACCATATTTTATTATAACATAAAATAATTTAATCCAAATGTGAATTATTTTTTCACTTCCAAACATCTCATTAATCAAGGGAAAATATAAAATATTTAACATTTACAATTTTAGGAAAACATTCAATTCATTAACTGCTGCTACTGAAAGTCCAAATGCAGAAACTTGTTAAAGCATTCTATAACAGATTTAACATAAAAATGGTCATTGTTATTGCTGTACAATCTTAAAATGATGTAATAAGAATGCTTGAATCATGTGTAGCATAAAATTCAATGTGATTCAGGATTTTAAAGACTTCCAACCTTCAGATCAATTAAACAATATCAAAGAAAGCTGTGAAAATATAGCAAAACAAATTTAATTTGATCTGGTGTGGTAGAAAATGAAGATACAAAATGTTATAACAATTTCATAATTAATTTATAGAGACGTAAAAATTATTTATTATGCTAACTAAATGGATGCATGATGAAATTTGAACTAACCAGGACAACTTATTCCATCAGTTAATAGACGTTTTAAGTGTCGTGGAAAATATTTGCAATGGCTTGAAGATAATGACTATAATGCTAAATGTAGTAAAATAGTTATGCATTATGTACAAGTAAGTTTGGAAAACCATTTGGATAGCTTCTGTATGAAAAAAGGCACCTAATGAAAAGCAAAAATTAGTTATTTACTTCAAGCCAATGCAGAAAAAAAGATAGTTATGATCAACAACCATCCAAATCTGATGTTGATGCTTTTAGACAATAGAGTGCAATAACAAAGCATTTTCAGTTAAGTTTGCCATTTCATGACTCTCTATTAACACATCTTTTGCTAGTATATCAATATTTAATACTACATACACTTCACTGAGACTTTTACATCAATGAGATGCATAACAAAAGTAAAAAAATACTATATGATAAATGCATTTAGTTCTACAATTTATGAAATGTTAGAAAAAATGACAATTCTACTATTTCACTGATACAGTTCAAAATTATTTTATTTACACAGATACATATTTCTAAAAAAATATATATACCTGGGTCTTGTTTTATGCGGTAGATAGGTTCCTCAGAAAATGGGTATAAAAGAAATCATACAAAAATAGACTTAACTTACCTTGGAAAATGGGGATAGGGGGTTGTAATTTTCAGAAATCGCATAAAAGCAAAGCAAGAAGGAAAAATTACTTTAAAATTCGCATTAAAAAAAATAAGGAAATAAAGTATGACTAACAAAAAATTTCAAATATTTGAAGAAAAAAAATACAAGACAAACTTTTTTTATTAACTAGAGTATTTAATTTTACATTTTTTTCATACATATTTTAATCATTAGCGGTTATTTGGCCATTTGACAAATCAGATTCATCATGTGACATACAACTAGCGCCACTTTTGGTCTTGAGCTGTGTTAATTATTTTTTGTTTCTACATTAAAAAAATGAGATCGTAATCAAATTAAATAAGATTATAGATTATAATTAGAAAAATTATTTTCAGTTTATAAAATCAATAATCTCTTCGTTATTATTTATTTTAAAAATCTAAAAAAATATTTATTTCTGTTATAATTAACAAAATACGCTTTAAAAGTTAAAATTTTTGAATATTTATTGCGATATTTTTATATGTAAGTATAAATCTATTATTATTATTTACTCATTAGTATAAGTAGGTTATTTACATAGAAGCTAATATTCTAAATACATCTTCAGGCCATATTTACTTTAGCTGCTAATATAACGTTATATTTTTGAAAAAAAAAAGTATTTAAAGTCAAAATAAGTTATTAATAATTTAAATTTCTTGATATCTAATAAATATAGTGAAATATGAAAGATGTTAAGAAGAAACATGAATCGCATAACTTCAAAATCGAATTAAAATAATCCGCATAAAACAAGACCCAGGTGTATTACCATCTCATAATTAGTTTGAAAATAGCTGAAATGTTTTAAATCTTTCGTATTGGAAAAGATGAATGCTATTAGATCAAAACAAAGCATAAAAATTTAGAAAAATTATTAATGTTAACTGGATAATTAAATAATAGTAATATTCTAGATCAAAATTAATTGAAGGCAATTATTCTTCTAATAAATATCTCATACTATCACAAATGGCATTATCTTACATGATTAGAAATAAAATAATTCAATAAAGCACTAAAATTTTTAATAATATTTTCTTACATAAATCAGATGCAGAATAAACCAAATATTTTCTGATTTTTTTCAAAGCCCTCTTCATTTGTTTCACTTGATTCTAATATTTTATAGCCTAGTTACTTTACCTTCAGGAAGATAAATCAACACCCAGGCAATAATAAATAATTAATCGTGATTCTGGAATCATCATTTCTTCTAATTTAATTATTTACATTTTGTACTTATGGATCTTAGTACATATATAGGTCTTTCTAACATGATATATATATCAATTCTATGAATGTTATAACTATTACTTAAAATTTGTCATTCCGCTATTAAAAATTCATGTATTTTCTATTTGTTCATAATATATATAAATTCATATAATAAAATTGTTTTTTAATACAAGTGGAGTAGGATTGATTATAAATAAAAAATGGAAGAATAACATTGTAGAGATTGATGGTGTATCAGTCAGAGTGGCAAGATTAGTTTTACAATTTAATAGCAGATACCAACTGCAGATAATTCAGGTTTATGCCCCAACAAGTTCTCATAGTGATGAAGTTATAGAAGATTTTTATATGGATTTACAAAAGGCGTTTGATCAGAGTAAACAACATTTTAAAATTGCTATGGGAGACTTTAATGCTAGAATTGGTTAAAAATGAAAGATGAAAATGCTGTAGGTAATTTTGGTTATGGTAATAGAAATGAGAGAGGACATAGACTTGTGGAGTTTGCAGAAAAAGAAAAACTTTATATTATGAATTCTTTTTTTGAGAAAAATGTTAAAAGGAAATGGACATGGAAGCATCCAAATGAAGGTACAGCAGAATTGGATTATATTTTGACTAACAGAAAATACATATTTCAAGATTGTAATGTTCTTAATAAATTTAACACAAGAAGTGATCATCGATTAGTAAGATGTAAGATACATGTTAATGCAAAACTAGAGAGACAAAAATTATTAAGAAAAACAATATTTACAGTTGATATTCCTAATCTTCAGAAACATTCTAATGAATTTAAATTAGAACTTACAAATCAGTTTCACGTATTAGTAGATTTTGAACATGATTCAGATTTAAATGACATTAATAGGAAAATAAGTGATACACTTTTAAAAACTGCAACAAAGATAGCTGGTAGAAAAAAAGCTGCAATTGACCAATAAAATTTCTACCGAGACTAGAGAATTTATGAAGAAAAGAAGGAATATGAGGTTATACATATATGATGCATTAAAAAAGATTGAATATCTCGAATTTTGTAAAATGGTGCAGAAAAGAGTTGAAAATGATATAATAAAGTATAATTGTGAACTAACAAGGAAAGCTGTAGAAGAGAATAAAAGTTTAAAGAGTGTAAAACAAGATTTTGGTATTGGTAGGAAATTTATATCTGCAATAAAAAAAAAAAAAGATGGCATTATTACTAAAAAGAGAGATGGCATCATAAAATGTGTAGAAGACTTCTATCAAGAATTATATAGTGATAAAGAACAAGTGCCTCCTATACCTATTATATCTTCCGAATTGCCCAGAATTTTGAATGAGGAAGTGAAACATGATAAATTTATGAAGAAAGGGAAGGCTCCAGGTAATGATGGAATTATAATTGATATATTAAAGGAAGCAGGTGAAGAAATAGAATTTTTTTTAGCAAAGTTATATACCAAATGTAAAAAAGGTGATAAAGAAGATATTAGAAATTACAGACATATCAGTCTTTTATCAATTTTATACAAAATTTTTACTAAGATAATTACAACTTGTCTACAGAAAACACTGGATTTCCACCAACCAAGAGAACAAGCTGGATTTAAAAGTGGTTTTAGTACAGTAGATCATATCCAGGTATTGAGAGAAATTATAGAAAGGACAAATGAATATCATTTGCCATTATGCTTAGGATTTGTAGACTATGAAAAGGCACTTGATTCTATAAACATTTCTTCAGTGATTAAAGCATTGGATCATCAAGGTGTAGATCCAGGATATTGTCATATTTTAAAAAATATTTATAAAAATGCAACAGCAACAATTAGATTACATAATGATAGTAGGAAAATCAACATTGAAAAGGGTGCAAAAGACAGGGTGACTCCATATCTCCAAAACGTTTTACAGCAGTGCTGCAAGAAATATTTTGTGGATTAAAATGGGAAGCTAAAGGAGTGAAAGTAAATGGAGATTATTTAAGTCATTTAGATTTTGCAGATGATGTAGTTGTTTTTGCAAATAATACTTTAGAGTTATTAAAATGGGAAGCTAAAGGAGTGAAAGTAAATGGAGATTATTTAAGTCATTTAGATTTTGCAGATGATGTAGTTGTTTTTGCAAATAATGCTTTAGAGTTGCTGGAAATGTTGCAGGAGTTATCAGATGAAAGTAGGAAAGTTGGACTAAAGATAAATGTTAAAAAGACTAAAGTAATGTTTAATAGATTTTCTCAAAATATGAAAATAAAGATTGATTATGATGAGTTAGAAGAAGTTAATAATATATACCTTGGTCAGATTATTAATACAGATGGAAATATAATAGATGAAATTAATCAAAAAATTAAACTTGGTTGGAATGCTTTAGATAGAAAGAACTTGATACTAAAAGGAAATATGCCTATGTGTTTGAAAAGGTTTTTAATAAATGTGTTTTGCCAGTTCTTACTTATGGATCTGAGACTTGGACACTTAATAGAAGAGCAATACAGAGACTTCACAACACTCAAAAAAGTATGTTGGGAGTAACAAGAAGGGATCGAAAATGCAATGTATGGGTAAGAGAACAAACAGGTGTTACTGACCTCATTGAAAAAATTAAGACTGAAGTGGAGTTGGGCTGGACATATTGTTAGAAGAGATGATAATAGATGGACAATTGAAATTTTAAACTTGATTCCAAGAGATTGTAAAAGACCCAGAAAGAGACCACATGTGAGATGGATGGATGAAATAAAAAAGTGTGCAGGGGTGATGTGGAGAAGAGAAGCTAAAGATAGAAAAAGATGGATTGAACTTGGAGAGACCTTCATCCTGCAATGGATTGATAATGGTTGATGATGATGACTATATAGATTACATAAATTCATTAATAGTCATAATTAATATCAATTCTATGATTGTTACAACTATTGCTTAAAATTTTTTATTCCACTAATAAAAGTTGTTTGTATTTTTTTTCTATTCTTTATGTATATATCTGTTCATATACAGTCTTTCAATCTGCAGAAGTACTTTGGGTTAATTCCTTAACCCTCTTACTGGAAGCAAACATTATCCAATCATATCCCGTGAATCCTGAATTTTAATGTTAGTTATGGTTTCTCTCTTCATCAAGAATCTTAACACTTTCAAGATCAAACTTAAATTTACATTTACATGTGTTTAATGTTTCATTTTGTGTAACAAATAATGTTAATATAACCAAAACAAAAAGTAATGTTGAGAATCAAATTTGTTGTGAATGTATCGAGGTGCAGTATAGAGAAAAGATTAAAGGAGCAGATATTATACAAGCATGTGAAAAGTAAAAATAATAATGATTTAATGACTGCTTTAGTTTTCTTGAATCCTGAAAGGCTATGTAAATATATATTTAAGTTTGACTTTGAAAGTGTTAAGATTCTTCATGAAGAGAGAAACCATAATAAAAGAAAAATTAAGGAGAAAATATTAATAAATAAAAATAAAATGAATACAATTATGTTATTAAAGGAGTAGATATTATACAAGCAAGTGAAAAGTAAAAATAATAATGATTTAATGACTGCTTTAGTTTTCTTGAATCCTGAAAGGCTATGTAAATATATATTTAAGTTTGACTTTGAAAGTGTTAAGATTCTTCATGAAGAGAGAAACCATAATAAAAAAAAAATTAAGGAGGAAATGTTAATAAATAGAAATAAAATGAATATAATTAACAGACAAGCTGCTAATGTTAAAATTTGGGATTCATGGGATTTGAGTTAATGATGTTTGCTTCTGTTATGCTTTTTGAATTTAATGGCAGTTGAGAAGGGTTTATGGAATTAACTGAAAGTACTTCTGCAGATTGAAAGACTGTATATAATAGTTATTGTTATTACAATAGTATTTAATTAAAAAAAATTTTATTTGTATTATTGGAGTGTTTTCAGGGAGTTAAAACTCAGCTGAAATTGCATAAATAATAATATATATATGTACATATGGAATAATATTAACAAGAATAACTATTTCATTCCGTAACAATTTGAAGATAACTACAAGCAGAGCGAGTCTAAATTTCTTATATCGCTATCAACGCTTTTACGTTCGCCACCCCCTCTAGCTATTATTTCTAGAGTTAATCAGTCCATTTAGCACACCTCCCCTCACTCTAGAATATAGTCTTTTAGTTTGACTGGTAGTCTGCTTTCTTGTGAGTTTCTGAGAACAGGTCTGTCACTTTCCTGGTCTGTTTGATTGTGTGCAGAGCTAGTGGAGTCAACAAGATTATTTTCCTATAGAATTTGTGGTAGCATTTCCCTGTCCTCCCTTGTTAAATATTCCCACTGGCAAGCAGTTTCAATGAGTTTTGTTATGTTCTAATGGTGTAACTGCTGACCTTCTCCTTATATGGTTTATATGCCTTCGTACAGGACCATTTTCCAATCTTATTATATAAATAATTCAAGACACTGGATTTATAACCATTCCAGGTATCCACTTCTTTATAATGTCTCGCACCCATACTAGTTCATCTTTTTTAAACTTTGGGAAGTGTTTATAAGTGTCTGGATAGATTTTTGTAGCCCTTTCCTCCCGAGGCATAATCTTTGATATATGTGTATGGCAAGTCCTACTGAATAGTAGGTCAGCGGGTGATTTCCCATTATCTGACTGAGGTAGGAAATGGTAAAACATGATCTCTGTTAATGCTTCATCCATTTTTTTATAGCTTTTTTTTTCAATCCCTTTTTTAAAGTCTGGACCGCCTCTTCAGCCAATCCATTTGAGGCAGGATGATAGGCAGGTGTTAGGACATGTTGAATCCCTCCTCTCAGACAGATAATTTTCAAAATTTGTGGATGTAAAACCTGTTCCATTATCCAATACCAGCATATCTGGATATCCATGTGTGGTAAAAATTTCTTGGAGAGCCTTTATGGTAGAATTGGTATCAACTGATTTAACTAAGCAGTATTCAATCCAATTACTGTAAGAGTCCATAACTGTTAAAATCAAGTGTCCATTTATAGGGCCTGTGTGGTCAATGTGAACATGTTCCCAGGGTTTACTAGGCTCAGACCAAGAACTAAGTGCTTTATTTGGCAAGTTGGCCACACTGTGGCAGTTGTGACATTGATTTACCATTCTTTTAATATCTTGGTCAATATGCGGCCACCAGACATATGATCGAGATAGGGCCTTCATCCTTACAATCCCATGGTGTCCAGAATGAAGTAATTTTAATACCTTTTATCGTCCTTCCATAGGTATGAACACTCTATCTGCTCTAGTGATGCAATCATTACAGATTGACAGACAATGACGAGCATTCCAGATAGCTGTGTGTAAAATTTTGGGGTGGCGGTTAGGCTATCCTTTTTTGATCTATGTTTTCAGCTGGTGACAGCCAGGATCTTTAGATGTCCATTCAGCTACATTGATACTATTCAAGGTATCGTTCAATTTAACTACTTCTAGTAGATTTACCTCCCGAAATTCATGTGGCCTATTAGCTTTTAACGGTAGGCGTGATAGAGCATCGGCATGTGGTATTTGTTTTCCCGGTTTATACAATAAATTATAATCATAAGCTGCAAGAATATTTATCCATCGTAACATTCTTTGGGTGCTATAGTCAGGAGTTTTTGTTTTTCCCCAATATGCCTAATAATGGATGCTGGTCCATACATATGGTGAACTTCCGGCCATAAATATACTGGTGAAACTTTTTCACTGCAAAGATAATAGCTAGGGCTTCTTTGTCCAATTGACTATAGTTGATTTCAGCTGACGATAGTGTGCGGGAGGCATATGCAATCGGATGTTCATGACCATTTATTTGGTGAGAGATTACAGCTCCAATGCCATTCTCGGAAGCATCTGAGGCGACTATAATTTCTTGATCACTCTGATAGTGTATCAATAAGTTTTCTGAAGATAATAAATCTTTTGCTGTCTGGAATGCAATCTGTTGTTCGGCCTGCCATTTCCAGCGTTGCCCTTTGCATAGTAGTATATATAGGGCCTTTAATTTGTGTGATTTTCCCTTCAAGAAAATTTCAAAGAAACAAAGTAATCCCCAAAAAGCCTGTAAGTCCTTTACATTTTTTGGTATGGGAGCATTTTTTATGGCCATGACCTTTTCTGGATTTGGGCATTTACCATTTTGGTTAATGATATGTCCCAAAAACTTTAATTCCTTCGTAGACCAAATGCTTTTGGTGACATTAATTTTAATTCCTACCCGTTCCAGTCTAGCACATACAGTAAGTACACGTTCTTCCAATTCTGTCTCTGATTGAGCATAAATTAACAAGTCATCCAGATAGGGGATTACACCCTTCACATTATGCATTAATTGATCAATCTTGGCTTGAAAGATATTGGGAGCTGTGGTAATTCCGAATGGCAATTTGTTGCATTGGAAAAGACTGATATGTGTACTCAAAGTTAATATTTTGGCTGTTTTATCAGTGACTGGGATCTGGTGGAAAGCAGACTTCAGGTCAATTTTTGCAAAAATAGCAGCTTTCTGAAGTGATGCCAGTATTTCTGAGACATTTGGAACAGGATATGCACTTTTGTTTAAATAATGGTTTACTGTAACCCTATAATCTCCACAGATCCGTAAACTTCCATCAGGTTTTGCTACTATCACAATTGGAGTGGCCCAATCCGAATCTTCTATGGGTGATAACACACCTTCTTTTACAAGACTTGCTAGACTATCTTCAACCTTAGTTCTGAGTGCAAAAAGGAACCTTCCGGGGTTTACATTTCACTGGTTGTGCATCTTCAGTTAGTTCAATATTTACTGGATTTATTCCTAAAACAGTCAAATTTTCCTCAAAGATTTTTGCGAACTGTTTACGCACTATATTTTCCAGTTTTACCATTTTGATAATCTGAATGGATATGCCCAACGGCCGGAACCAATTTTGGCTTAGTAAGGGTTTGATGTTCCTCTTGACTATATACAAAGGTAGGGTTTTGTTTTTGTTATTTAACTTTACTGGAACAAAAACCTTCCCACAGATTGGTATGTTATTACCATTCACATCTGTGGCAATTATATTTGTTTTATTTAGATTAAATTTTGACTTGTATATAGAATTTATTTTTTTCCAGTCCATTAGAGACATGATGGATAGTCCTGCTCCACTGTATCTCCATTGTGACTTTAGTTTCCACGATTATTAAATCTAGTATAATCTGTTCATTTATCTTAGTTTTTACTCTTTTAATTTCTGACCTTTTGTCCATGGTTCTGGTTAATTTTATGTGACTGTTGTTGATTGTTATTTCTTCTGCAAATGCTTGCCATGTGGCTTTTTATGCCACAAATACAGCACTTTTGGTTTTTGAATTTGCAAATTCTTTTTACGTGTCCCTTTATGCCGCAACAAAAACAAGTAAAATCCTCTCTTGGAGTTAGTGATGACGTTTCCGCTGTTTCCGTTTTACATACGCTTACAGCAATATTTGCTTCCTTAGTTCCAGCTTGGAATTCCATCGCGTTTGTTACCATCATCTCATGAGCAATACATTTAGTAATTGCAGAGTTGTAATCTATGTCTATTTCGCTAAGCAATAATTTTCTCAAATTATGGTCGATCATGCCGTAGAGAAATTGATCTAAGAGCATGTCGTCAAGATCAGGAAATAAACAGTCTCATGCCAAGATTCGCAATGCAATATTATACTCAGAGTAGGTTTCATGCGAGTGCTGTTTTCGCATTCTAAACCGCAGGCGTGTGACTCTTTTGGTAACTGCAGGCTGAAAATATGCAGTAAGTTTTTCCACTAATACTGTATACGATAACTGTTCTGGGGTTTTATTGTCCGCTAATTGTTTGGCAATTTGCAAAACATCTGTTCCGGCAAAAAATAATAATATCGAGACTTTAGTTTCGTCATCTTCGATTTTATTCAGCCTCATGTATCATTCCAATTGTTCTACGTATAGAGTCCATCCAGCTGGATTTCCGAAATCAAATTCTCTGATATTTTGTGCAGGAAAAGCCATGTTTGTACGAGCTATTCGAAATTGCTTTTTATCTTCTCTTTTGTTTACAAAACGACGACCTCCATAATCCTGTCTGACTGCGCTATCTGCAGTGTTTTCAGGGAGTTAAAACTCAGCTGAAATAGCATAAATAATAATATATATATATGTACATATGGAATAATAATATTAACAAGAATAACTATTTCATTCCGTAACAATTTGAAGATTTAAATTTCTTATATCGCTATTATCATTTACAGTTCGTTAATTATTTGCACTTAGTTACCATCGTCATTAATACATTAATACGCCTTCATATAATCCATTTAGGCTTATTTTCTGTTTACACTTTACTCCTATTTTTTATATGTTCATCGGGAGAAAATAACAAACAACAAGATAAAACCCTCTTTTTTACTTCACTCTATTCATCAACGCTTCTACATTCACCACTCCCTCTAGTTATTATTTCTAGAGTTAATCAGTCCATTTAGTGCAATTATATATAAGTTTATATAATAAAATTGTGTTTTATTAGTGTGTAAATAAAAATACAAGAATTAGAATTTTTCAAACAATTTATTTTATTTCAACATCTTCCAGAACTTCCTATACTTATTATATTTATAGAAGATCTAAATTCTTAGGTACTTATGCATTAGTCCTGACCTAAAAATTTGATAGTAAGTTATATTTAATTAATTAAGTAAATTTAACTTTCAAAGATAAATTGCTGAGATCTCTAGTATATTTTTATATATTCTTTATTAACTTTTAGCTACCATTGACCTACTTATATTTTAAAGATAAGGGTCATCTTTTGCCATGTAAATAAATTGGCATTAATATAAAAAGTGGCATTGTTATTTACAATTTTGTTTAAATCAATTTCTTTTTTTTTTTTCAGCAGTAAGTGGAGTAAGAATGATAAAGATAGCTCTAGTCTTTAATTTATTTTGAATAGCATATTCCTTACGAATAGTAGAATTATTCATTATAGGCTCATTTTAGCTTAAATCCAGCCTGTTCTTATGATTTTCGGTTATTGACATAATTCAAGATTATTCTTTCAAAAATCTTAGAGGAAACATAATAATGATATTGAATGATAATGTTTTTGAATCATTGTTTTCTTAGTTTTTAGACATCTATAGTTTTTATGCTAAATTTTTGGAATAATATCTGTATGAATAATGTTGCTAAATTGATTGCCAACTTTATGTTTAATTTTTTTTAGAAACTCCGCAAGTATGAGCCTAGATCTTTTCCCGGGGTAAGCCATTTAAATCAATTCCAATATATATCTACTGGTTTTACTAAGTTTAAATTAAAGGAATATTGTGAGAGAAAATCTTACAGTTCTTTGTCTAATGATGTTTTTTTTTTTTTTTGCTTAGTCAATTTTGGACTTAGAAATTTGATACATGATTACTAATCTCTTTGTCAGTGACAGTAATAATTTTTTATAGATATTTCTACCCCATCAGCCTGTATAAAGGAGATTAGAATTTTCAACCAGATCTTAGAAAATTTTGTTTTTCCATTATGTGTCAAAATTTCCCAAATTTTGATAGATATTGATTGTAAAGAGCATTGATGATTTTCTATAATTAAGAAAGAATTGTTTTCACTGCTTCAAGAGGCTATATTTTGGTAGATGTTGACATGAATTTAATAAGAGTATGGATATGATTTTATTAATATTCCTTTTCTTTAAATTCCATTTAGGACTGGATAACTTTTATATATGAGAAAGTAAATACTAAGGTTAGCAAAACTTAGATTATACTGATTGTGGTAAATAGAGGGTCAAATATTAATAAATCATTAGACAATGTTGAAGGTTTTTTTGTTAAAATGCAATATCAGGAATTCTCCATATTTTATCTGCCTGAATGGAATATTTTTCCTTGTCCAAAATTGCAAAATTCTGTCATTTTAATTAATCAATTGTTGACAAACCACTGTTTGAAATAATATTTTTCCGCATTATTAGTTAAAACAATGAACTAAAAGATATTGCTTTGTTGAGAGTTATATTTTGTCAAGAATATTGACAAACACTCCCTTTTGGATTTTATTTTATTGCAAACATTTGTATGTGTGTGTATTCATGAGCATTTTAACATTATTTGTTACCTTGGAATATTATATTTTATTCTTGTACTTGATTGTTTCTATTACAGTATAGCAATACATTATTTGATTTAAAATAAGGAAAAGAAGATTGATGAGGTTGTGCAGAATTTTTTCTATACTCATGAAGCATTGATGAAGATAAAAACGTTCAAGAAGTAATTAAATTATTTTACATCCCAATTTCTTATGCAGACTTCATGTGCACAGCACAGTGAGGCGTTGAAGATGTACTTTGAATTGAGATATAAAATTTATGCAAAACATGCCAATCAAATATTTTTTTTGAATAAGTGTTGTTTTTAGTATTGCTTTGAATAATAATATAAAAAAAAAACAAATATCTAATCACACTATTTTATATAATTAATTGTTTTTTTAATATGTAATTAGATTATATTAAATTATATATGTACTTACATTCTCCTATTTTGAAAATAATAGATGTGTAGAATATTTTGAATTATAAAATGAATTGTTCTTTCATGTATTTCAATGAGTAATATATCAAATTGTTATTTATAATTTTTAATGTTTTTCTGATATTATTTTATTGAGCATAGATTGTTCTCAATCTTCTTGAGAAATGAAGGATCAAAGTTTTATTATATGTGTGTGTTTTTAAAGCCATTCTTTGTCAAAAGCAGAGTTCCTGATTTAAATTTCCTTTCCCCCAAAGATTATTATAGAAATTGGTACTTAGTCTGGAGATGAAATACATTAATGTCATTATGTATGATTTTGCTTGTTTTGTCTGTTTATTAATATTTAAAATTAAAACTGTTTTTAAAATTCAGTAATTTAGTTAAAATACTGCATTATTTGTGCCTTAATTAGAAATCATGATGCTTCAAAAATAAAAAAAAACCTGCAATAAAGTTGCTCTTTATTAAACAGAAAAAATAGTTACTTTACTTTCTCAATTAATATCATTGAATGGTGAAACAAATTATCACTTTTTTTTTTAATTAAATTTATTTAAAGAAATGTGAATCATTATACTCAATGTTAGAAATTAATCAAAAATCAAAAACTTCAATTAAAAAAAAAGAGATTATTTTACAAGAACAGACTTAAGTAGTAGTCATAAGGATATCTATGATTTCTAAATATTTGATGGTATGTTTTATGTAATTAAGTAAATTTAACTTTTAAAAATTTAAAGAATCATTTTAAATTTCTAAAATTTTTAAAGATAGCTAAATTATTTAACAAAATGATTTCTAAGTTACATTTAAATAACTCTAAATAAATTTGACAACATAAAGAGATCTGATTTGTCATCTATTTATTTTATTTAATATATTCATCAGTAAATTACAGAAACTGAATATAGATCATTCACTTACACTGATAACTATGATATGGCTTCATTAAAACAAAACCTCAAAAATATAAAATGCCCATAATAAAGACATGAAAAGTTTGAAAATCTTTTCTCTAATTTCACACAAATATAAAATGCCATTTTTTCAAATAAACAAAGATACAATTTCTAAAGCAACTTTTTAAAATTGCATATTCTAGACCTGATCTATGCTTGTAATTAGAGAAAAGAAATGCTTACCCATTAAACTTTTTGATATGCAAATAAATATTACTATGAAAAATATTAGAGGCATACCCATTAATATATAGTGGCTATCCATTTTTTCAGACATTCTTTTCTTAGATATTAGAAAACAAATTGTCTCACAGAAATGTATAAAAAATTTATTAAGTAAAGCATATTTACAAACAACTCAAAATATCGATTCACTACCTAATGTGTGTCTTTAAGATCTTTCTGGATGTTCAAATAACTTTTCAAATAACAGAAAAAATATAATGTAATGGCCATTCAGATGAAATCCTAAATAATTTTTTTTTTTCTAGATGATGCAAAAAAATCCATTTGGATTGGACCTTCATAGACATAACTGATTCATAAAATCTGATCACTATATTTAATGGTTTTAGAAATATGATTTATAACAGCCTCTGATTTATCTAGATATGGTCAAACATATACAAATTATACTTATAATGGTAAATTGAAGAACTAAATAAAGCCACAAACACAACAATCAAATGATTAGACATACAGATTACATGATATCCAAACACCAGAAGATAGGCTGAACTTCAATTCAGGTATTTCTAGCACTCAAGTTCATCATTCTATCACCGACATAGAACAAAACACAAAAATATATCGGTAATAAAAAAAATATAAATTTTAACAGTAAATTAATTTTGTTCTCATTTCTTAAAAGAATTATTTATATAAATTTCTTATATCAAGAGCAGTGGTAATTTCTCTTATGAAATATTATAGTGCTTATTTTCATATGTTAAAACATATTTTCATATTCTGAACAACAATCCATGCACAAGAAAAGTCCAATTTTCAAAAAATTCAATGTATGCAAAAAAAAAAAACATAAAATGAATCACTTAAATAATATAAGTAATCTTATAAATAATTTATAAAAAAAGACTCCAATGCAATAATGCGTCTCAGGTTACCTGTTAAATAGCAATACTACTTTGAAATTATGCACCATCATCATCAACCATTAACAAATCCACTGCAGGATGCAGGTGTATCGAAGTTCAATCCATCTTCCTCGATCTTTAGCTTCTCTTCTCCACATCATCCCTGCACACTTTATTTCATCCATCCATCTCACATGTGGTCTCTTTCTGTGTCTTTTACAATCTTTTGGAATCCAGTTTAAGATTTCAATTGTACATCTATTATCATCTCTTCTAGCAATATGTCCAGCCCAACTCCACTCCAGCCTTTTAATTTTTTCAATGAGGTGTTTGTTCTCTTACCCATATATTGCATTTTTGATCTCTTCTTGCTACTGCTAATATGCATCTCTCCATACTTCTTTGAGTTGTCTGAAGTCTCTGTATTGCTCTTCTATTAAGTGTCCCAAGTCTTAGATCCATAAGTAAGAACTGATAAAACAGTTTAAAAACCTTTCTTTTCAAATACATAGGTATATTTCCTTTTAGTATCAAGTTATTTCTACCAAAAGCACTCCAACCAAGTTTAATTCTATGATTATTTTCATCCATTATGTTTCCATACGTATTAATAATCTGACCAAGGTACTTGTAGCTGTTAACTTCTTCTAGCTCATCATAATCAATTCTTTATTTTCATATTTTGAGAAAAATCCATTGAACATTACTTTAGTCTTTTTAACATTTATCTTTAGTCCTACTTTCATCTGATAACTCCTGCAATATTTCCTGCAACTCTAAAGCATTGTTTGCAAAAACAATTACATCATCTGCAAAATCTAAATGACTTAAATAATCTCCATTTAATTTCATACCTTTAGCTTCCCATTTTAATCCACAAAATACTTCTTGCAGCTCTGCTGTAAAAAGCTTTGGAGATATGGAGTCATCCTGTCTTATACCCTTCTCAATGTTGACTTTTCTAGTATCATTATGTAATCTAATTGCTGCTGTTGCATTTTTATAAATATTCTTTAAAACATGACAATATCCTGGATCTATACCTTGATGATTTAATCACTGAACAAATGTTTATAGAATCAAATGCCTTTTCATAACATACAAATCCAAAGCATAATGGCAACTCATATTCATTTGTCCTTTCTATAACTTCTCTCAATACTTGGATATGATCTACTGTACTAAAACCACTTTTAAATCCAGCTTGTTCTCTTGATTGGTGGAAATCCAATGTTCTCTGTAATTGAGTTGCAATTTATCTTAGTAAAAATTTTGTATAAAACTGATAAAAGGCTGATAGGTCTGTAATTTCTAATGTCTTCATCATCTTTTTTAAATGTTAATATTAATACTGCATTCTTCCAATCATCTAAAACATCTTTATCATTTAGACATTAGGTATATAACTTTGCTATATATTATGCATATATATATATGCTTTTCAATTACATTTAACCTCTGAATCAGATAATTATGCCAAGCTCCACTTTTTTTTTTTTTTTGTAGCTTCATTTTAGTTTATTTGTACATATTTCTGATGATTTTTCCAAATTTTGTACATAATATATGTACTTAATAGATAATACTTTTATATTAACTAATATTTAGAATAAAAATATATACTAAATTATGATGCAGATTTAAAGAAAAACTTTAAATGTGTACATACTTCATTTTTCTAACAATTTAGGCACAAAACATTGCTGGAAGTTCAACATGGATAAATGTCAAAGCACAGCTTTTATCTAGCTTGCAATTTATTTATTTTTTTTTACTATTAAATAATATAAATATTGTAACATATATGGATGCATTATAAACCTAAATATTATAATAATAAGCATAAGAATAAATACTATAAACAAAATTTAAAAAAAAAAAATTGAACAAAATCTACCACACTTAGAATTCATTACAAATAAGTATATTAAAGCATTATTTCAGCTTACCCAAACAATGGTTTGAAAAGAAAAAAAAACAAGTATTCACATTTGTAAGGTTTCATTTCAAAATTATCAACTGTACCTTTTTTATTTATTAATTGAATTTATAATTCTAATGGCAAAAATGGCTCAATTATATAAAAACATTATACATGGCTTAAAATCACAAAAATAACTATAAGCAATCTACAATTATATATACTATAGGAATAAACACAAGTGACAATTCTTTTTAAATGTTGCTGAATGATTTCTACTCAAAGCCTGAATGAAAAATAGTATAGTGTATAGAATGATATTACAAGTTAAATAAAAATAGATGAAAAAAGAAAACATTTCGATTAAATTTTGAACATTTATTATAATTTAAATAGTTTAAAAGAATGCAACATAAAAAGTTGGGATATCTTAAGTTTAAATACATCTATAATTACCATTAGCCTGCATCTGTATCTTTACAATATATAAAAAAAAATTTATAATAGATATTATTATATATATTAAATTATATAAAACATTTTAAAATTATTACAATATGGAATTGAATAAAACTTCAGTTTAGTGAAATTAAAAAAAAGTTGAAGGGGAAGAGATAATTTACATTGGCAGATATTCACTTTACTAAATTTCAACAGCCAACTATAATAATTTTATTTCTCAGTTATCTTGTTTGTAAAGAAAAAAAAGGGAAGAAAATTAACTTTTTTTCATTTAGTAACAGAAAAAATTATTTTTTCAAACAATGTCTTTTTAAAATACATATATTAATTTTATTGATTATAAAATTATTCAAAATAGGTGATCCATTATTTTAAATATTATTAGAAATATATTTTAAACATATACTTTAACTTAAAAATAATAATACAAAAACACTTTCTGTTAATAAGCTTTAATATGTCACAGCAATAATAGAGAATATTTTTTCTTATATAAATGGATTTATATAAAAAGTTATATCCAGTTTTTTGTTTATAAATATTTAATTAAACCTGCAGAATTCATAGACAAAAAAATTATAGCAGAGTTTGCATGTATCTGTGTTGATAGGTGAGAGAGGGGGTGTAAAAATATTGCAAATTTGCATTTACTATATTTATCTAAAAAAAAATACATGATTTTTTATATATTTTCAATTACAATCTAAAAATTATTAAATATAAAAATATAAAGAATAAAAAAAAGGTATTTTCTATCATGTCAGCCACTTGATGGCGTTGATGCTAAGCAAAAACACATACATATAATATTACTGGGTCCACCCCGTTCTTTGTGAAAGGATATAGAAATCGTACGGGTTAGCATAATTCATTAATTTCCTTAATAACATTTACTGGAACAATTTTATATAAACATACATTATTGCAAATATTCTATTCTAGTAGAATTGCCCGTGTGGCAAAACCTTCCTCCCCCCTCTCTCCCCGCAAACTTTACAACTACATCGTGGTGGCCAAAAAATGATGCTGATAATGCTTTAATTACTGTACTGTCTTTTACTTTTTCAAGTCATTTTTGAAAAAAGTTTTAAAAAAATTATTTATTAATTTTATTTATTGATTGATTTCTTACAATAGCTATCTTTGAAAGATAATACATGTATGGATCTTAATGGCACACATATTAAGAATGATTAATAATTTCCAACTCGATCGGCTTTTTTTAAAAAAATTTTATTATGCCTTTTTGGTTGTGTATTTCAAGATTAATTAATCAATGTAGTCGGTATTTCGACAATTACATTTGGGTTTCTCTGGATAGAACTACAAGAATTTTCACACTCAGACATCCTTTTTTTTTGTTGTCCGAAGGCTTAATGTAATTCATTCAAATTTCCTTCATCAATTTCTGTCATTTAGCCAAGAACAGTTTGACACTACCAACAAATTTCAAAAATCTGCTTGAACTCCAAGTCGCCCAAAAAAGTCTTAGTCCTGCAATATAGGCCAGATGGCTATTCCTTTTTCACATCCGCAAGAATTAAAACTTTATCAATTGACCAACCTTATTGAAAAGATTCTATTCCAGTAAAATTACTAAATTTCCCATGCAGATCGGCTTCTATGGACGGCAGTCAGTCCAGTTTTGACCTGTCGGCCATTTTATTTGTCGAGGACATGTTCTCGTGAAAACATGACTATTCGCGTGAGCTTTTCGAAATCTTGCTTAGACCTCCCCTTTCCAAATTGATTTGAAGGTTCCATATTGGGTAGGGAAGCATGGCGATGGGTGGACAATTGTTAGGAGGTAATAGTAGGTCAAATGACTTGTAAGCTATTTCCTTTGACATGCATATTTGAAGAGTTGTGGCAGGCTGAAGTCCAGACACCCTCAGACGATACTGTAGTGAACATTGAACTGTGAGCATTGGGATAAAGTGTGTAACACTAAACCAGGCCAGCTGCCGCTAAAGGGCATCTTTTTTTTGTGCTTTATAGCATAGAAATGAATGCCATCATCTGTGGCTGCCGTGTACTAAACGGCTCTTTCTGTACTTTTTGGTATAGATATACCGGCCTAGAAGGCGGGGGCGTGTAAACGGCTAATTTATGTGCTTTTGCATATATATAGCGCCATCAAGCGGCTGACACGATAGAATAAAAAACTACCAAAAAATATTTTCAAATAATGGTGACATGAATATTACTGGAAAAAAAATATAGTAAAAAAAAAAATATCTTTAACATTTATTAATCACAATCTTCAACATTTAATTTTGCAAAATCTTTGTAATCATCACAAACACTGCTACACACAATGCATAAATACTTTTCACTACATTCATATTATGATAAGGGACTTATTCTGGATATACAGCCGCATTTCCCAAGTTATAATAAAACTTTTGGTTTAAATTATGGTTTAATATTAGTCATGTTCAAATGTGCAGCTAGTCATGATCTTGGCTATGCACCCGATATATGTAATAAACCAGCCATGACCTCCATAGAATTAATTATGTTAAAAGAAATAATTAATGACAAATAATTAATAAAATAAATCCAATAAAATGATTTTTTGACCATTCTGTATACAGTTAATATTGAATTTATTTAATAATGGAGTATAATCCCAATTCTACCATTACAGTAAAGTGTTACTGACTACATAATGAAAATAATTTATTTAATTAAATAATGAATGTATTTTCATAAATTCTCTTAAAGAATAATAACTATTATTTAAAAAACATAATTTTTAGATCAATTCGAAAACACTTAAAAAATTAAGAAGAATGAAAAAAAAAACCCATAAAAATGTTTAATGTTTTCAAACATTAATTAGAACATGGAAATAAAAAACATAATTTTTAGATCAATTCAAAAACACTTAAAAAATTAAAAAGAATGAAAAAAAAACCCATAAAAATGTTTTCAAACATTAATTAGAACATGAAAATAAAAAATTAAATTAATAATAAAGCTTTGCAACTAAAAATATTTAGAAACAATGCAATACATTACAATTGTTTTATCTTTATTATATTTTACACTTTATAACTAGTATGTATTGGTGTCAATGGGAGAGTAATAAATTAATCCTAAAGCTAACTTTGCAACTAAAAATATTTAGAAACAATGCATTACATTACAATTAATGTTGGTTTATCTGTATTATGTTTTATAACTTTATAACTAGTATGTATTGGTGTCAATAGGAGAGTAATAAAGTAATCCTAAATCTCTAATATTAATTACATTCTCTCACAAAAAATATGCAAAATCAGAAAGAAAGAAATAACTTTGATAGCAACAAATCAATTAAGTAACGATTGTAAAAAAAATCAATTAAGTAAATAAGAATTCTCTCCTTTTTCTACAGTACAAAAGCTTAAATGATCATTTAAAATTTTAAACATAACCCACTTTGAAATCTTAGTCCATTTCAGATTTGTTTAAATTTGAACAAAGTCACTCAAGCAATTACAATACTAAAAAAAAAAATGCTTTCAAAAAGATTAATAATTAAAGAATTTAATGTAAACAGTGGTAATTAAAAAATAAACATAAATATAATCTATTCACTGATGGTTTTTAAATATTAAAGAAAAAAACAAATTTAAATTAAAGGAGTTTCAATATTCATAATATTTTATTCTAAGTCTCCTTTGCTTGCATTATACAGCAGATATAAAAACTCATATTTTGTTGATAACCTTTGATTATAAAACAAAGTTTATTCAACTGCAAAGATACAGTACTTTTCATCATGCACATACATAAAAGCAGACTTCTTTTATGTTTAAAGCATGCATATAAAAATAAGGACAATTATATGAATAAAACAAAAAATAATGTAAAATTAATAAAAAATTGAAAAGTACATTCAAATTCGCTCAAAAAAATAAAAAACTATACAATATCTTTAATATATAGGGTATATGAGTAGACTTTCAGATGACCCATCACTCTCCACTCTATCTAATAACACTGATAAACACTCAAGCACATATATGCTGAAAAGATAAATAATCACCAATATACGTATTTCATGCTAAACCAGCAATCATCAGTTGGTCCAGATTATCATCTCCCACACATATATATAAGTGCTCAGGAATATATTAAGATAGACAATCTTCATACTTTAATGGACAGGCTTCAATCTACTCCACACTCCAACCGCCCATCCAATTAAAAATCTGATGATGGAATGCTCGAAGGCCACCCTGAGGCTGAGATTCTTGTCACACCCATGTTGACCTAAGGTCAATCTGAACCCCACATGTACAGGACATAATCCATTTAATACATATGCAAGGATGGGCAGACATCTCTACACTGTAATAACTGAAACACAGGCTTATTATATACCTGTGTCTATATATGTAATATATAGGGTATATGAGCAGACTTTTAGATGACCCATCACTCTCCACTCTATCTAATAACACTGATACACTCAAGCACATATATGCTGAAAAGATAAATAAAGATTGTCTATCTTAATATTTACCTGAGCACTTATAGTATATATGTGTGGGAGATGATAATCTGGACCAACTGATGATTGCTGGTTTAGCATGAAATACGTATATTGGTGATTATTTATCTTTTCAGCATATATGTGCTTGAGTGTATCAGTGTTATTAGATAGAGTGGAGAGTGATGGGTCATCTGAAAGTCTGCTCATATACCCTATATATTACATATATAGACACAGGTATATAATAAGCCTGTGTTTTAGTTATTACAGTGTAGAGATGTCTGCCCATCCTTGCATATATATTAAATGGATTATGTCCTGTAGATGTGGGGTTCAGATTGACCTTAGGTCAACATGGGTGTGACAAGAATCTCAGACACAGGGTGGCCTTTGAGCATTCCATCATCAGATTTTCAATTGGATGGATGGTTGGAGTGTGGAGTAGATTGAAGCCTGTCCATTAAATTATAAAGATTGTCTATCTTAATGTATACCTGAGCACTTATAGTATATATGTGTGGGAGATGATAATTTGGACCAACGGATGATTGCTGGTTTAGCATGAAATACGTCTATTGGTGATTATTTATCTTTTCAGCATATATGTGCTTGAGTGTATCAGTGTTATTAGATAAAGTGGAGAGTGATGGGTCATCTGAAAGTCTGCTCATATACCCTATATTTACATATATAGACACAGGTATATAATAAGCCTGTGTTTCAGTTATACATATACCTGTGTTTCAGTTATACAATATCTTTATTTTTTTTTAAATAAAATGAATATCAAAATAACAGACTTTTATCACAATTAAACTTGCTGTGAGCAATATTTTTCTTCAATACTCCCTCCCCCACCACGGACTAAAGTAGTAATTATTTTGATAATTTTTAAATCTGTATTGACTGCAGAATTTATTACAATCACCCTTAATTGCCGTTACCCATTTCAGTTTTTCAACTTTTCAAACTTTATTCTGCCACAATTCATAATTTTCATTTTATCACTTAAAAAAGATTACCCACTATATTGAAATGAAAATATTTGAAAACCAGGCACTCTTCACAAACCTGGGAGCTTAATTGTAAGTATAGGGATTTGAACTCAGATTTTCAAGCACCCTTCAAACTATCCACACTATCTCATACAACTGATACACATGACTACACACCATGTAGAAAAGATAAATAATCACCAACATCAGTATTTCATGTTAAACCAGCACTTATCAGTTGGTCCACATTATCATCTCCCACACACATGTTCAATCACTGCTCAGTTTTACATTAAGATAACAAATCTTCATACTTCAATGGATAGGTTCCAATCCACTCCAAACTCTAATTTTTCAGCCATCTATATCATTGAAAATCTGATGATGAAAACCTAAATCCCATGCTGATGCTAATATTATTGCCATGTCCATGTAGACCTCAAGTCACTCTGACCCCTCATGTATAGAACCGTATCCATTTAAATATATAGAAGGATGGGCAGGATAAAAGCTTGACGTGTAAATATTTGAAAACCAGGCACTCTACACAAACCCGGGAGCTTAATTGATATGGATGACTGAAAAGTTGGAGTTTGGAGTGGATTGAAACCTGTCCATTGAAGTATGAAGATTTGCTATCTTAATGTAAAATAGAGCACTGATTGCATATATGTGTGGGAGATGATAATCTGGACCAAATGAAGTGCTGGTTTAGCATGAAATACGCATATTGGTGATTATTTATCTTTTCTATATGTGTGTGGTCATGTGTATCAGTTGTATGAGATAGTTTGAAGGGTGCTTAAAAATCTGAGTTCAAATCCCTTATACTTACAATTAAGCTTCCAGGTTTGTGAAAAGTGCCTGGTTTTCAAATATTTACACATCAAGCTTGTATCCTACCCATCCCTCTTCTATGTATTTAAATGGATAAGGTCCTATACAGGAGGGGTCAGAGTGACTTGAGGTCAACATGGGCATGGCAATAATATTGGCATAAACATGGGATTTAGGTTTTCATCATCAGATTTTCAATGATATGGATGGCTGAAAAGTTGGAGTGGCTTGAAACCTGTCCATTGAAGTATGAAGATTTGCTATCTTAATGTAAAACTGAGCACTGATTGTTTATATGTGTGGGAGATGATAGTCTGGACCAACAGACAAGTGCTGGTTTAGCATGAAATACGTATACTGGTGATTATTTATCTTTTCTACATGTGTGCGGTCATGTGTATCAGTTGTATGAGAGAGTGTGGATATTTTGAAGTGTTTGAAAATCTGAGTTCAAATCCCCTATACTTATATTGAAATGAGCAAAAAGTTCAGACTTTGCGGCTAATTATTCCAATATATAAATATATAATAAAATGTGCTAAAACGCAATTGATATAAACTAAATACATGTATCCAAGTATATGGCCAAGTGCTTTTGAGGGCCGAGGTCCTCATACTCATAGCCATTTTGTAATTAAATAGGTTGGTTAAGAGCAATGCAAATTTATGTAAATTAGGTAGTTAAGTATTCCATTTCCTGGAGATCTTATAACAAGAGACTTTTCTATTTATAGAGTTAACATCTTTAGCGATAAAGTAAGCTACCTTCAAAAACTGAACTACAATAAGGGTCTGTTAGTGCTTTATTATATGAGTATGTATGTTGAGATAGCAAGTGGACAGAGAGGCAAAAAAACAATGAAAATAAAATGGACTTTCAATAAAATCTGAAAAATAATAAATGTGATCATGTATTGGTGCTTTGAAGTAAAAAAATGGCTGTTGCCATATAAAATATATTAAATTTTTCCAATTTTAATGTTTTTCTTTATTATTATTTTTTCTTTTTTGATTTAGCACATGACTGAAATAACATACTGATATAGTGCAGTTCACAATTTCACACTACTTACATTTTCTTGGTTATATATATACCAAAAATAAGATAATGAAAATTATATCTTTCTAGTTTCACAAATTGTAATTTTTTGCATTTAAGCTGAGATAAAGTGACTGAATATTTGAAGATTATGATTATTTTTCTGTTTACATCTTGAGACAAATATCCAACAAAGAATTGCAAACTTCTTGTTTACATTTTGTACACAGTGGAATCTCAATGAAGGATAGATAAACTGATCTGATCTTTTTAACAAACTTTATAAATAGATTTTTTTAATGGCAAATATAAAAGTAATAGGATATTCAAAGATTATCACCTTTGCATTTCTGTTATCATTTGTATTGTATAGAGCTGCAAACTTTTTGCTTTATAGTTCATACACAATTGAGAATCAATGACAGAGAAATTAATCTTATTTTTCAACAATTCAACTTTTTCATAAATGAATTGCTCTATGAAAATTATAATCTCTGCATATATTAAAATTATGTAATGACTGTGAATGTAAAGGAAACTGAACATTAGATTACTTAGTTTTTTATTTTAAGAGTAAATGTTTAGCTTAAAAATGAATGTTTTTTGCTTTTACATCATATGCAGTTGGGAATTTATTTACTTATTTAATGTATGAATTTTTTTAAACATCTCAACTATTAACAAAGATTTCCCAATGGCTTTATTAAGTAGAATTCTACCATTGCAGTCATAGATTTGTCAATCATTGACCGTGTTTCATAGTTTGTATTTGCCATATTTACATAGAACAATGACATATAAATTCCATTTATGAAATGATGAGTACACTGATCATAAGTTGTCCTGAAATTGTTGATGAAACTCCAATTGTGGCCTGGGAAATCAAATCTAGCTGGCTTTACTGTTGGATATAAAAAAAGAAATGTATTTAAAACATTGTAAAAATTATATTTCTTAAGCCATAATTCTTCAATTATAAATTCTTGTTTGAACATCAAAAAAAAAAAAGGTTCTGTTTGAACATCAAAAAAAAAAAAGGATTCTTGAACTGAAATGAATCTCACGTGATAAAATTATATCTTGAATTATTCTAAGTCCAATCTGCTTAACAGTTTATATACTTTCTGTGTTGCAACTTCTAATAGCTGGTAGAAAAATATATAATCCACTACAAAAAAGTAGGTTTGAGTGAATATTTCTCTAGTAATATTTAGTTGAGTATCCAGAAATTTAATATGGGAAACTTTTTCTCCAAACAGGAGGCACAGTAGCCATAGCCGAATATGTTAATTCTATGAAAGCTGTTCATAAAGTACTTGCATCCAAACTCAAGTCATACCATCCAGCTTTCCAAGGAGATTATTCCTAGAAATTAATTTAAATCGAAATTTAGATAAATGAAAAAAATAAGTTAGTCTACTATTCAAAATCACTCCTAAAGATCATGGGTTAGAATCATATTTCAGACAACTATTGCAAAAGATTATGTTCAGATTATAAAATGATTCCCTGTGATTTAGATGAAAATTTGTGCATGTCTTCAATTGAATTAGGAGTAAGACAGTTTTAAAAAAAAGCTTTTTCAATCTTTTCACATCCTTATTACCTGCACAAATGAATATTCTGCATTGTTTCAGGAAAATCATTGATGAATATATTAAATAAAATAAATGAAAGAAATAAACTCTGCAGAAGACCATTCTGTAAAATTTTGTATCTACTATGGTTATCATTTAGTATCATTTGTATTTTTCCCTTAGAGAACATTTTGTCAAGTAAATTAATGATTTCCCAACATTTAAATTTTTTTATTCCAAACAGAATCATAAGATGAAGATATGAAAAATTATTGCATTCATCAATATGTTTTAACTGAAAAATAATTACAAAATTCTTTCTTTAACAACAACAACAAAAAAAAAAAAAGATCTGACCAGAAGATGCAGCAGTAAAACAAATAATATTTATTGTATATTCTTTTAGCACAGAGAATTACATTCCAATAATCATCTGCAAACAGAACCATTATACTCTTCAACTTATTTTTTATCAATTTTTAAAATCTCCATTATCTAATAAGCAAATAATAGCACTTTAAATATATAAAACAAATTGAAGCAATATTATATCTTCAAAGTACCATCTACATTATTTTATCATCAGTCATTATGTAGACAAAAAAACTGAACTTATCACTGCAGAATGCATTTTGAGTCAATGCCCTTTTTAATCACTTACATCTCTAAGTAATGAATAATAAATGTATATAAGTTTTCTTACAAAGATACAGAAATAAAAAATAAAAAACAAATGAATGAGCCTTAGATTCTAAATGTAATTTTAGAAGTTAAAACAAATGCAGGAAATATTCATATAATAAATCATTAATTCAACAAATTCAATTTATAGTTGAATGACTGAAAATTATGGCTAAACTAATTTAAAAATCACCTGAATACATTTACAAATACAATAATCATTTCTATCAGTGTGACAATAATAGTAGATACTACATTTTATTGTACAGTATTATTCTTTAATAGATAGTAATTAATAATAAATTTCAAATTAATTTTATAAAAAATCTTTTTAACATCCCTTTAAAATTACCCTACTTATCTCTAAAATAATTATAATATTAATATTTCTTTCTAATTATTCCAATATAATTGTTTTAGTTTTGTTTTTCTTTTTAAAAAAAAAAACTTTAAAATTTTTCTTATTTCTATTTTTCATTAATAAGTATTGCAAACCACTACAAAATCTTTTATCTAGTTAAATTATATGGTAAATTTTCATCTTGCACTTTTATCTTCTAAAGATATTTTAAGGACTTTTTTAATCCTATACATCATATATATAAATTATTTAGTAATAATTTATATTAATACACTTTTCAATCTATGGTTTGCAGATCCCTAGTAATTTCCAAGATTCTATCAAAAAATTTCCAAAAGTTCCTTTTTATAATTAACATAATGCATAATAATATAACCACATTAACAATTTTTTTCATTCTCATTCCCCAAGTGCACAGTTTTCTAGAAACTATGTGCCCCAAGATGATGATGTTGCACCCATGATTAATATGATTTTTATAATTTTCTACACTAGAAGACTATTAGAGTTAATTATGAACATTTTCAAAGATTAGCTCAGTTTGTTCTCAATAATTTTACTGATTTACTCTTGTTCTTATTGGCTATTTAGGTTAATTTTGAAATCCCAAACTTATTCACCAATTCAAAAAATTACAACAAATACACTTCAATGTCTTATTTTATAATATCTTTAAATTTTATTAAAAACATTGATAAATATAACTAACAAAATCTCAAACAATAATTCTGAAGAAGCTTCAAAAAATGTTAAAAGTATAAATGTGTCTGCAGACAAAAACATTAAAAAAAAAATTCAAGTGCTTTATCAGCCAATGATAGAAAAAGAATTTCAGCAATTTTTGGCATCACTTAAACTATGTGGATGAGTTTAAACATCTTGATAACTTTTTAAATAAAAAGGCAGACTTGTATGTTGAAATACGTTAAAAGACTGCACAGCGCATTGTTATACTCTCAAGGTTCTGATTACTAAAACATGACTTCATCTAATTAATAAATTATTTTTAAAAATGTTTTTAAAGTGCTGTTCTGTGCATTTCTCTCTAATACTATTTTGCCTAGTTATTTCCATTTGCATTCATGAAGAGAATTAACCATACACAAGGTTTTTAAAGTTTATATAAAATTTAAGGATTAAAATATATTGATTTTAAAAAAAATATTGAGTATCTCAACAAATGTTTCTTATTCATAATCCATTCATCAACATCATCATTATCAACCATTATCAATCCACTGCAGGATGAAGGTCTCTCCAAGTTTAATCCATCTCCGATCTTTAGCTTCTCTTCTCCACATCACCCCTGCACACTTTCTTATTTCATCGATCCATCATCCATTATACATTATAAATATAATTATTACAATTTACTGTAAAAGTTATTATAATTATTATTAACACATAGGAATTTTTATTAATCTGTCTGTTGTTTTGTTTTCTTTCATTAATTTCTACTAAAGCTGCTTAATAAGTCAATATAACTACTATTTTTAGCAACTGCAATTAATTGCTATTATTTGCAAGCATAACTGAAAAACAGAAAAATCAAAGATATTTAGATAGTATCTAAGAGATCTTAGCAACACAAATAAATAAAATAAAAATTAATTGACATTGAAATTTAGAGCATCAATTTATTTTGTATTACTTAGAAAATAAATTGAGACATAAAAATCATAATTCAACAATTAAAAATATATAAATGAATAATAATAATTCATGGGTTGAGCAGTAAAAGAAGACTTCTTACAAGTGGCTAGCAATATATATATATTGTCTTTTGTGAAATTTTATTGTGTCTTTAATTTTTTTTTTCTTGGTGTTTGGTTGGCTTGATTGCTTTGAACAGATTCTCGCTATATTATTTTAATAAATTTAAATTTGCTTCCTTCCATATGCTAACTTATATCAAAATGTTTAACTTTTTAAAATTTTACAACATATTAAAATTTGGTAAAATATTATTAAAAATAATATTTTGTTTTTATTTATTTAAAGTAATCTTAAATTATTATTTCTATTGAATTAAAATAAAACCATTTGTTCAATTAAAATAAATTATTAAATAAATACAATAATTACGTAGGCTCTCAATGTAATAAAAGAAAAGAGCGCGAATTTCAGGAGAATATCGTCTGTTAGTTTGTCTTTTGGTGGGAAGAAGAACAGAACGGTAAAGGCAAATGGTGAAAATTTGTGAGTGATTTTGAAACGTTAATAAGTAAATAGACTACCACAAAATTTGCTAAAACATAAAATAACTTAGTGGTATCTAATTAAGATGGATCACTAAAACTTAAAGATCTTTTCAAGTCGTTCGGCCAACTGAATCAAATCACCGTAGCGTTTTCCAATATCGCATTTTTGAAATGTCGGAGCTTCCCAGTTTGAAAGAATTAAATACAAGAATTTGGTATGTTTTGAAATATTTATTATTCTACAATTTGGAAAATTTGAATCAGTGTTTTAATTAAGAAGTTTTATTAAAATGAAAATTTGTTTTTTAAAAAGAAAAAGTTTAAGTTAAAATAAAGTAAACGTTAAATTTGTCAAAATCTTTTAATATTTCCGTTCTTTAATTCTAATAAAATATATTATTGATTGATAATTAATTTTATAATGAGTAATAATTGCTAGTTAATTTGTTTAACATTTGGATCATAAACATTCTTTAAATAATTAAACAAAGCTATTTTATAATTGTATCGTCAGTTTAAAATGAATAAAGTAATTGTGTAATTGGTTATTCTGGATTAAGCAATGGATAAATAAATACTTGCATGGATAGGATAAACTTGGAACACTTTTGATAGAGAGATGTAGGGATTAATAACTTTATGAAAAACATTTTCATTTAAATTCTGTGTATCCTGTTTTAAAATTGTTTCATGTTTGGAGAGCCACCAAATCGTTAATCTAATATTGTTTAATAACTAATCAAATGGATATAATTGCATGTATGGAATTTAACTACAGTTATAGCTATTACTTCATATACTTATTATTCTACACATTGTACATGGATTCCACGGATCACATTAGGAGTTACAAAATGCTATACAATCCAATTTGTGATACACATCTGCTAAAATTCATGTATTTGAGATCGGAAGAGTTTACATTTAGTTTTATCACACACACACCGTTAAATGTTATATGTTAATGAATAATACATTTATTTAATTTTATCGTTATATGAACTCGCATATGAAGTTCATAAGTTATATTTGTTAGATTTAAATTAATAAAGGTTGAATAAAATATTTATTC